>JAUMHI010000035.1:11193489-11218625 GCA_032359435.1 Enteromius unitaeniatus
CAGAGCAGCAGGGGTTGCTGTGTCCTCAGGACGAATCCAGGTCTCAGTCAAGCCCAGGATAGTGAGTGAGGATTGAATTGAGAAGGCGGAAATGAAATCAGCTTTGTTAACAGCTGATTGGCAATTCCAGAGGCCGATAGTAAAGGAGAAAGTATCAGTGGATGAAATGGAGATAGGGCGGAGGTTGGTGAGATTGCGTTGACGTTTACGTTTGACGTTGGAGCGTTGTGTGGAGATAACAGGAATGTTTTGAAAACACATGATAGAGTAGAAAGGAGAAGAAAGTAAGAGGGGTACATAAGTGCGTCGGTGTCGTTGCTCGGTTAAACCGATATCTCTGCTGCTCTGCTGATATCTCTGCAATATTCAGTGTTTTAAGAATCTGTTCTAATTTGTGTATGGATCCACCAATCCTGTGCATATGCAAATTAGCCTGTAAGGAACAAAGGATCAAACTCCAAGCTTACCCTTAAGCCTTCTTTGCACTTTCGCTTTGTATGAGTTTATACGTGTGTTCAGTCATGTGAGTTAACGTAGAGTTAATAAAACTTTTACACAAATAACATGAGTTTCTGATTCTGCCTTGCAAATAAGTGTCCCTTTACGATATCGGCCCTTGCTACATGCTCTAATACAGTGATACAGTAAGAAGGTATATTTCTGTGGCCAAGAATAATCACATGTGTTCGCTGAACGGACAGATTAGTTGATGGTAATTACATATACATATATATATCTATATACATATCTATATTTCCCTTATTGAGCTTAAATATGTTACACCCTGCACCGTTAAATACTCACGGTACAGTATCGCCATATGCATCGGCAGAAGCTAGTTACTGTTTTTTCGAGAACTTTTGGACTTCTGAAACTTGCACAATGTTTTAATAGTAAAATTACCTTTTATATGTCAAAAGATCAAGGGATAACTAGGGACAGTTACTGTTGCAGTGTTCGAAAAGCCAGGGCACTCTCACACTACACGTTCTCACGCAGTAAAAAATACATTGTGGAACAAAGAGGAAACTGACAACGTGCTGACAGACAAGACTTTCTATGAAACAAGGTGTCAGCTTTCGAATTCAGATATTTTTAAGAAGTTCAAATAATGCCATTTTGCGGTTCTTTAATGTGACAGATCATGCCTCAGTTCAAGCAGCATGTGAACCGATCTCATATTTATTTAAAGTACAAAATAAACATGAATGAACATCAGAATGTATTTTGTTTCAACCACAAAAAGACGTCACTAAAAACAATGTCTTTAGTTTAAGTGCACCAAAGATAATCTACTCTCCTGTCTAATTTGTTTGATGGACAAAATGCCAATTCTGTGTTATGATTGGTCAGATTGCCTTTCAAGCTCTTTGCCAAGGGTTCTTTTTGATTTCTCAGTTCATGACCCCTTTAATATAAGTGCATACCTAATTAGGGGGCTTTGTGCTAAAGGTTTGATTGTTGTGATGGGTTACGCTGTGTTTTTGTGTCCAGGGGAAAGACATGGCCTTTTTGTTCATACCAGTGAGACCAAACATCTAGTTCACCCTCTGGTTCTGTTAAAGGTCGCCAAACTTCAGATCTTCCAAGATTACACACGCCAGATAAAACTACAGCCTACACGTTCTCAATAATTAGGACACATGCGATCTCTGAACACATACATGGCAAGGTTTAAAAACTTACGATGATGAGGAATATGAAGTAGATGAAGTTGTAGAAGGAATGAGCGTCCATGACGTAGTACATGATCTCCACCCAGCCCTCCAGCGTGATCACCTGCACCAACCAGACCAGACCACAATCAAGCTCTTTATGAACCTGGTGAAGATCCATCTTAGATGACAAATGTTGCATTTTCTATTTGTGATCAGATTTTGAGGGGAGAGTCTATAATTTTATGACTATATATAAAATTTATAAGATTTAAAAGCGTGAAGAGAACAACTTCATGACTCATTAAAACCTCATTGTTGATGGATTCTTCAGCAATTCTAATAAAATGTGTATATACACACACACACACACACACACACACACACACATATATATATATATATATATATATACACATACACACAATATACGCACACATAGTACTTCTCTATTGCTCTTTTTCTGTATTTCATTTCTTCTGTTGCTTTTGTACAAATCTATCTCATACTAAAACTGTAAAAAATGTCAAGTTGCTTTGGGTAAACACTTTTCTAAATAAATAAATTTAAATAAATGTAAATGCTTTAAAATATTTGCCAATGAGTAAGAAAATTTGTAATTAATTCGAAGTGAAAACAAGCAGTTTTTTCTTACCTCATTTGCAAATAATTTCTTTAAACCTTTGTTTCACCACAGTGGATGATTGACATGTGTGTAGGCGCCCTTCACTGTTGTCCAAGACGCATCAGGATGGATTAGCATTTGCAACACGCTACTCATGCAATGCTGTCACATGCATTTTCAACTTCCCCTGAATGTGTTTTTAGAGTGACTGGATCACAAAATGCTTTGAATCGCATTTACACCTGTAGTAAGCACTGTTGACTTTTATTAGGATCAGAATCAGATGTGTAATTTCAACAAATGCCACTTGACTCAATTTCTCACCTGAAATATGACGATCCATGCATAACCTATGTTGTCAAAATTAATTGCTCCTTTATGTGGGTTGGTGTGTCCTGTGTGACAGCGGGTGTAGTACTGGTTCCAGTTCACACAGAGTCCCATGGCGGAGGCACTACCGTTGACAAGTGGCTCCGCACTCAGACCCAGGGCCTGGCGGTGCAGCGCATCTTCTTTATCTAGACAGCACTCCCGTCCGCCTTCTCTCCGAGTGGGAACGTCGCTGCAGGACATGATGCCGTTATCCTGGGCCAGCGAGCAGATGAAGGGCCGCTCGTCATCCTCCTCAGGCTGATAATATGGGGCGGGGAGGGTGATGCCAGATGTGCTGAGGACAAGACAGAAGGAGAAGTCAAGGTTTTTGAAAATTCAGAGTTAAGAAATGAACCAATTGTTGTCAAATATTTACATACACTTATATGCAATATCTACAAAATGTTAATTATTAAACCAAAATAAGAGGGATCATACAAAATGCATTTATAATTTTTTTATTTAATACTGGCCTGAATAATATAGTTCACACAAAAGACATTAACATTGATTCTGAATACTGTGTTGTTACCTAGATGATGAAGCTGTTTTTGTTTGTTTTTTGTTTAGTGATAGTTGTTTATGAGTCCCTTGTTTGTCCTGAACCATTTAACTGCCTTCTGTTCTTCACAAAAATCCTACAGGTCCCACAAAATTGATGTTTTTTCCAGCTTCTTTTGCATATTTGAACCTTTTCCAACAATGACAGTCTGATTCTGAGACTCATTGTGTCACACTGAGGGCAACTGAGGGACTCGTAAGCATCTATTCCAAAAATTTCAAATGCTCACTGAAGTACCAGAAGGAAATTTATACATTTTTTTATTTTGCCTAAATATTACATATTTCAAGCACTCCCAAAATTACTTAGATATTTCATATTAACAAAATGTCGTGAGGGGAAAAAAATACAATAGTAATAAAAAAACAACAAAACTTTGCATCTATTTAACTTGCATCTACCTGTAGACAGACCTAAAGAGATCTGAGCATTAACCAGTGTGGATTTATTCTACAGCGGACCAACTGAGCATGTGTAGTGTGTGCGTACATGAGTGTGAAGCCCATTTCTCTGTGAGTGACCCATTGAGGGCAGCCTGCCCCTTAATCACAGTGTTTCACTGCCCAGAAATAGCTGTTTCCATCAGCCACTAACCCTCTCATACACATAACAGGGTCACAATGACTATTTACACTCCCTTTCCCCCCTCTCTCACTCTTTTTTTTCCCTCTTTCCCCGTTTCTCTCTCACATCCACATATTTAAGAATAAGCACCAACATGCAATGCTATTTGTCCACCCTAGCATAAAACAAGCAGAGCACATGCAAGTCACACTGACCAATCAATGCCTATATTGCTTTGTGGTCTAGACAGTTGATCTAAATTCGCACATGCACAAAGCTTCCATGACAGCCATGTTGGAGGTATTGGGCGCCAAGAAAGGATTGGTTCATCATCCCCAGGGTGTAATTCTCCCCATTTGTACAGAGGACTCCTCCGCAGCCTCGCAGCTCGATAAAGGCCAAGAATGTTTCTGCTGTCGCGGAGGACGTTTTTCCTTTGCCCTTCAACAACACGGCAGCCAAAAGATCTGAACCACTCGATAGCAGTAATGAGCAATGGTATATCAGGCTACACCAGAAAAAGCAATTTGTCTAGGCAGGCCACCATGGTGACACTCGTGCGAGGATATGCGTGTGCACATTTCCAAACACACAAAACTAATCAATGCCTGTGATATGGCAAATTGAGCCAATGCATCAAACCTTCGCAGATTCCCCCGTGGGCTTTGTGCGGCACACACTGAGATCTCTCCTATAAAAGTCAGTATGCATTTTCAACACGACAGTCAAGCTGGACCACGTGGCACCGCTTTTCTTTAAGAGCTCAGTGGTATGGCGACAACTAGGGGGGTTGGGAGAGAAAGACAGAGCGGCAGAGAATCAGTAAGTCTGTCAGGGCTCTGCAAGGAGTGCTGGAGTGTGAATGATGTTTGTGCCAGCACCAGGGCTCGGGCACAGCATGGCAACGCACTGAGAAGCACAGCCCAGCGTGGCACACCGCTAACACCCCACTGTGGCACAAAATGCCATTCCACTGCCAATAAGACTGCTCTCGCACATGGAGATAATTGACCAATGACTGACAAGCTGTTTGTGGGTCGTCGCAGGCGGGCGGATGTTAAGGAATGCAGCATAAAACGAGCCCCGAGGAGAAGTGAATTTTTTACGGATTTTCTTCCATTTGCGCTAGTCAAACGTCAGTAGATGCCGTGAAAATTACTCAATCCAAATTCAGTTTTACTTTATTTTTTATTCTTTCTTCAGTTTTACTTTATTTTTTATTCTTTCTTCAGTTTTACCTTTTATTTTAAATTGAGCTTATATCACACGATTTCTTCTGCTTCTGGTGATGTATGCCAGATTTTTGAAATAATTTAGTTATATATTATCTTATTCTCCGCTCCTCCATTTGACTGCATCACATGCAAAACATTAACTTTTTATTGTCAAAAAAGACACCAGGCGTGAAGACATCGTAAGATATTTTCAATAGAATCCCTAGCTCCCGAGCTCATGAATCAGTAGATGGTAGGGATGTAACGGTATCAAAATTTCACGGTACGGTAATTCCTCGGTATGAATGGCACGGTGCGGTATTTATTGGATAATTTACATAAAAAACAAAACTAATTAAGAGACTCCAAAAAAAGTGCCAGAAGTGTTTTAAACAGTTTACACGAACACTGAACATATCAATGGCACACATTAGCCATTTATCTGTAAACTTTGAAACAGGAACTTATATCTTTTAATTTTAATAACAAAAAATTATTAAACCTTCCACACATCTGATTTAAAACCCGTTTTAGATTGCTAGGTGAACGTCATGTGTCAATTTGCATATTTATTACGTCAGTGTGTCATATTATCTTGCTTCTCTGTGGTCACATAATGTTACCTATATTTAAACTATATTTATAATAATGAAACCAAGTACACATAAGATATAGACAATGGCTATGCTGTGATTTTGGCTCTATTTGCATGTAAGATAGAGTTAGAAGCAACATAATATCTATTTTAATGGAAAGCCCTGCTCCTCTCAGCCGCTCACTGAACAGAACAGACGCACGCATAGAGAGGGGTGTGCACGCTGAGAGAACAAGAACAACGTTTTTTTGTCGCCAAAATGTCGCCAAGGGGGTCTGAAAAGTCACTAACTATAGCGACAAAGTGGCTAAGTTGGCTGATCAGTAGCGACAAAGAACTATAAAGAATGATAGACACGCTTTGGCTGATGGGAATTGTAGTTCCTGCTACCTCCTGTGCAAACTTTCTTCAGAAGACCTATCATTTTATCGAGTCATGCGACCACGGTAGTATCGAAAACATTTGATATTGCGGTACGACGGTATTTACAATACTGTTACATCCCTAGTAGATCGTGTACACAAGTCCGGTCACTGGTAAATTCCCTGACTCAATGCACGTTGTGACAGTGATTACTCGAATTCCAGTGACGTGATTAAGTGCAGCGTCAACGGACAACATAGTAGAATGTCATCACTGGAATTAATAAACAACACACAGGACCAATATAATTCCCAATATAATAGGGAACATAGTGAGCACATTGCAGTGCACTGGAAGGATTTACCAAAAATGGCTGACTCCCTGACCAGTGCCCTTACTACTGAACAAGGGAGCGGATTGAGATGCACCCCAAGACATGCAGATTTACATCTTGGAGTCTCAATCAATTTAATATTCCATCAGAAGCCGTTCAAAAACGGAACAAAATTGCTAATAATAGCTTTAAAGATGTTTCTTTCACACTCTTGTACAGTAAAACGTTGAACCAATACATTTTGACAGTATTAAAGTTTCGATGTTCGAAGAGTGTTTGAGCAGCCAACTGTTGCTATGGTTACATTGTTTTGGTTACGCAACCTTTGAAGCCAGTGGAAACACGTGTCCTGGCTAACTTGTGATCTAACATTCAGTTACTTAAATGTCTGCAAAAGCTAAAGACATTTCTCATATAAAGATACCCCCTTATACACTAAACTAAACTCTAACTGTGTAGCATTTGTTCTTTCAAACCCTATAAAACATTTAAGCAATTCATCTCCACCAAACGGGAAGGAGAGTGTACATTTTAAAAAGACTGTAAAAGAATGTACAAAGCAGAAGAAAGCCAGGCGCTCTCTCTGGAGACTCTATGATAGACTCTCCTTTCAAAACACTTCATCATCCTCTGACTATAGTGCCAGCCTGTAAATATACTCGCTGCAAAACAATAAACGACAATCAGGCCTCAGCTGACGTTTAAACTCAGACACACGCTTCTTTATCCCACACACACACGTACAAACAAACGCACGGTGAGTCTCGCACACTGCCATGCACCGTGAGTCCTTTCAAATCCAATCACACAGCAAAGAGAGGCAGGCAGGCCACGGTTGGCACGGTAACCTCAGGCAGACACCCACTCATGAATATGGACGCCAATCCGAGTTTTAATCAACTGGAGCCATCGACTGGGTGGAACCACATTTGCATTTTTAGTGGCAGGTAGACATTAAACACAAGAAGATGAGAGGAGAGATTAAACGGAAGGATACATGTGAGAAGATGAGTGAAAGAAAGACCAGTTTGCATCTTAAAAACTACAACTTGGGGAATATACAGGATAATATTTTTGATGGTGCTGAAACCAATGGATATTTCCTTCTTTTTTTTTAAACAATGTCAATTTTCTTTACATTAAATGTACACTGAAAGTTTTGAAAATAACTATAATAAAATAAATCTCTGCTGTATTCTTCAGACAAATGCAAAATCTGTATACATTAAATTATTTAATTTACAAGTGTCATGTTTGTAAATTTATGAATGTAAGCTATAACTTCTGACCTTTAAAGATACAGTACAGTTTGTAAGATCAACAGCTAGCAGTTGAAGTGTGTACTGCAAAGGAATTTTCCCCATAATGTACATTTCACAGTAGAATTAGTGGCTATAGCAATACTGCTACGTAAATATGAATCCTTGACAGCACTATGCTGTGTTTTCCGCCAGCTGGAAGTGGGCAGGATCATTCAGATCAAAGGTGTAGTATGTAATACTGCCAGCTAACTGTTAAAATGGGGAGCGCAATTCCGGCCCGGAATCTGCCCGAAACGCACGTTTCAGAGTAGAATTATAAGTAGCATTATTTGTCAGAGAAACAGCTATGTAAACTTTACATGTTTGCTACATATCTACAAACATACTATACTATTTTTTGGCTTTAGAAGAATCAAAAACTTACACCTACAGCAACTTAAATAACTTCAATAAAAACAGACTTGTGATTTTATGACATCAGTTAGTGCTTTATTTATACTGAAACAAGTATCTTAATGTTATTTGTGTATTTTACTTAATTATTCCAAGTATGGCAACAGTGCCCTCTAGGTAAATAAAACACCCTACAGGAGTGGCATCAGGAATTGGGAGAAGCTGCTGCTGCACGCACTAGTGACTGTTGAATCTACAAACCAGACGCGATATTATATACATACTTTCTCAAATAAAATGCGGCAATTCAAAATAGGTAAACTAATCAACATTCAGGCAGAAGTTTGCGTCAGGAATGAGCATAATGCAGACACGATCTTATCACTAGAACACTCATGAGCACATATGAGTTATCAGTCTTATCGGCAAGCCAGCGTATTTTTTTGCCGATGTTTACATTTTGAACCTTTATCGGTTGATTCCAATAATCTTTTTTATTTGCATTCCTACATGGAATGATTTGTTTAGTGGCCCCAAGGTCCATATGCTCTCAAAATATCCATTGATCACATCAAGTATCCCTTTTTCAAGAGAAAGGACATTTGAAATACAAGGCCAATCCAATGATGGAATGATCAGGTACTCCGAAATGCATCTTCTAAAAGATCCGGCCTCCTAAATTCAATCTCTTTACCCTTGTAAACCTAAACTGTCATCCAAATAAACCCACAGTTTGGATTCGGGTGCTTTAGTCCTCAATTAAATCACAGTTCAGAAACATTCAGTACGTTCAGTGTATTCTCTCTCTCACTCCCTTAAGCCCACCAGCCATCCTCTTGTGGTACTCACAGGGTGAAGTTCTCCTCTGGGTAACAGCGATTTCTTAATAGTCCAGCCCACAGCTGCACGCCAATGATGCCAAAAATGAAGAAGACAAAGAAACAGAGCAGAAGCACATTTCCCAGCATGGGCAGAGTGTCCAGCAGCAGGTTCACCAAGATACGCATACCTACACAAACACAAGAACACAGAAAAATAGTTGTCATGTGAAAGAATAATGTGCACTGAGCTATTCATTTATTTTTAAAAAAAAAAAAAGTTTTCATCTCCCTTCATAAAATGTAAGAACAATTTTTTACCTCTGACACAACTTATTACTATCTCAAAGCATAAAAAAATCTAAATAAATTGTCATGTTGCATAAGTCAAACATTGCCATTCTTAGGTCATCCAGTCATTTATCCTTCATTTATTTGTAGATAACAATTTGTGTCACTGTGACCATCTAGCAACTCTTGAAAGCTTGTCTTCATAAAACATAATTTGTTTTTACCTCTCCACCAGTGAGTTTGTTTGTGAGTGAGAGTGTGTGTGTCTGTGAAGCACTGCTGGGATTGAATGAAGGGTGTGTGTCCGTTTAGATTGGAGAACAGCAGCATGTGATTACTGCAGTGTTTGTGGTTTGGGGAAACACAACGGGGAACTAACACAACACTGATGGAAAACATTAACACGTCCAGTCGTGTTCGGTAACACACAGATGTTTTAAACCTCAAGTGGACAGGTGAAGAGACTGGTGCTGTGAATATCTGGACTGGAATGAAAGCAGAATTGTGTCTTGGGCCACTTGCAGGGAAATGAAAGGAATCAGAGTTTAAAAACAAAAACAGAACTAAATAAAATAAAGAGGATGGTTTTAAACATGCAACGCACAGCTCACATGAGAGTTTAGCTTCCAAGTGGGATGTTATTTTTTTCAAGATATTACAACATCATTTTCCATGTCTGTATGTCCATGTCAGAAACCTCTCTTTCTTTCTCTCTTTGTAACAAAGCTCCCCACTTGAGAAATAGAATCTTAATTTTCCTGCCACTGAATTTTTATATTTCCCTGAAATTTCCAGGTTAGTGATAACCTTGGGAACCATGCGAAATATCCACACTGCTCTTTTCCAACAAAACCAGATGGTGATTCAGCAAACACTTAGCTAAATATGCTTTTGCCTATTCTACAGAAGCAGAAAAAAAATCAAAACTTCAGGTTTGGAATGAAATGAGAATGAGTAAATGACGACTGCATGTTTAGTCCTTTAATACAATCTTGCATAAAGCCTTGCTACGATTTGGCATGCTACATGCACGGGTAAATGAATGTTAATTTAATTCTGTTTGCCTGCATGCAGGAAGAAGAGGGAGAGTAACAGTAACAGTGCGTATGCATCGGGTCTGTGTGCATCTTCAAAATCCAATGTTTTTTTCTCACATGCACACACACAAAGACCTACATTCCACAAACACTTCCTGAAACCCTCCCCGAAAACTCACTATCTCTTCATCAAGACTTCGAGCAGTGAAATCAAGTGTGAGCTAATTCAGTTAGCATTCATATTTCATGCGCTACACCATTGCCATCGGCGCTGAAATATTGATAAATCCTGAGCTTCTTATAGAAGCTCAAAGAAAGGCCACAATGTTTGGAAGGGGTGTGAATGTGTGACAGAGGAATATGAATTATGGCGTTTGTTCAAGGACAACTGTTTTTCTACCCAATTACAGGAGGAATTAATCTGGCTCTGCTAATGGCGGTGGCAGAAAAGTAATGGCTTTGAAATCCTCTTTGATTCATTCCAGCTTTGCTGTTCTGGAAGACCTGCACGCCAAAAACAAAGCTTCCAACGCACATTACCATTGGTTTGATAGGGCAGGGGTTGAAGCCGACACATGAGGGTGCTTTTCAGGCATTAACACAACCAGTAAAATCCAACACACAATGAATCAGAGCATGTGTAATACCTGAGGTTTGCAGAACACAGGGTCAGTGTGTGTATGTGTTTACTCACTGGGTACTCTGTTGATGGCTTTGAGAGGTCTGAGTACACGCACTGTTCTGATGGCGGAGAAGTTGATGTTCTGAAGATCGAGGGAGTACTCAACCATCCTGAGAAGAAGAAACAAACAGAGAAAATTAGTGTCACCGTCACTGGGTACAGACAAACTATGTAGTTCAGACCAGCTCATTACAGCAGAGTCGAGACAGAGAAGAGGGTCGAGTTCGAGTCCACATGTTCTCCAGCCGATAAGACCAACACCATTAAAATGAAGACTTTGACTCAGGCTCCACACAAATGTGAGCCTTCTCTGAACTTGAGCAGATCTCGATAACAACACTAGTTTCTGCCACTCATTTCATTACTTACAAGGCGTCATCATTTTTAATACTGTAGTATTTTTATTTATTTTTTCTGTTACATTTCAACAGCATTCTAATCATGACCATTTCTAACGTCTCTTTAAATACTAATAATAAATTAAAAAAAATAATTAAAAAACTGCTTAACCCAGTCAAAGGGGGTTGCCTTCCCACCTACAGTAATGCCAACATGTTTCCTGATAAATATCTCTGTTCTATATGTGTGCATTCTTGACTTCTGCAACATTGTTTGTTCACAGTTATTGAACTGAAATGCATAATTTCACCGACTGGAGCTGAATGATGACACAATTGTCATCTCACTAACTTGGATTTGCCACATTTTTGAAGTTAAAATCCTTGTTTGTTACTTTCGTGTTCATTAATCTGAAGCCAGTTTGAATCTATATTGTGCAAAGCACTAAAAAATATTTTTTTATTTCATATACATTTTTTGGTTTATTTTATTTTAATAGTCTACTTTATGCATCTTAGTAACTAAAATTTTACCTACGTTCTTATGGTCAGTATGTTGTGGAGCAACCAAAATTTTAAAGTTATTAAGCAGACTGTTTACTAATACTCTAATGACTACTAGTTAATGTAGACTACTAGTTAATGTTACTGTTACTAGAACGTCTAAAGTGAACGATCAAAATAAAGTGTAACCATTAATTGCATTTCAAATCATGAACTGTATTTATCATTTTTGGTTACACTTTATTTTACTTGCTTATTAGCCTGCATATTACTAGAATACAGTATTATCCATCTATTAGTGCTAATTAAGCACATATTAATGCATTATTCTACATCCTTAATCCTACCCAATACCAAACATAACAACTACCTTACTAACTATTAATAAGCAGCAAATTAAGAATTTATTGAGGGAAAATACACAGTTAATTGTTAACAAATGTTACCTTCTAAAGTGTTTTAGAAAGTCATTAATTTAGAAAGTCATTTGCATTTCAAATAAATGGTGCTTTTTAACTCTTCACAGAATTTTGAGAAAATGTTTCTTCCACAAATACATAAATAAATTAATAAATAAATAGAAAACTGTAACATTAATAAGAAATGTTTCTTAGGAAACAAATCAGCAAATATATCTAAAACATCGCCTGACACTAAAGACTGGAATAATGACTGATGCAATTTTTTTTTTTTACAGTAAACATTATTACAGTATATTATAATGATACTTCACAATTGAACAGTTTTAAATTTGCCGTCAAATAAATGCAACATTGGTGAGCATAAGAGACTTATTTCAAACACATACTCAAAATTTATTGTGCGTCAGCATGTGAACTCATCCCATCTGTTTTGTCTTGACTCATTAGCAATCTAAAAGGTTTTGGTCTTGCTTCCATTCTCCATTCTACTGTATTGTAGGTGAGCAGCAGTTTAAAACTAGACTAACAGAGAGCTTCATTCATCACTCTGACACACACACACAGAAGGAGAACAGGCCATTCTAATGCAACCCAACCGAAAGCACAGCGCTGTTCATCTTGATCTGACCATGTGTACTATGTCAGGGACTGAAGCGGTGGGGGTTCATCTCCCTCGTCTGTGTGAGAGCAGCTCTGTTTGGGATAGTTACCGACTGCTCTCTGCATCAAATGGCCCTGTGGGACCGTGTGTTTGAAAATAGAAGCCAGAGGGGTTCTTTTCCCAGACAGAAGCAGACATTATCTGCTGTTGATCTCCCCTTTAATCTGCACGGTTCATCACAGCGAACAAATCTAGATGCTGTTGTACTACCAAAAGCAGAGGGCCATCTTAAAACAGACACACCTCCCGTGATGTCACCAATCTTGTCAACCTTCCCTTTAGCCTCCGTCTCCATGAGATGTTTTCAATGGGAGGCATCTGGGTGAGAGCTGAGTCACAGAATGGGAAGAATGAGCCATAGCTGCCACTGAGAATATACTGACAGCGTCTCATAGCAGCAGCGCGGGGAGTCACACATTCAACATGTCTACATAACCGCACAGCGAGAAATACTCCACAGCTCTCCAGAGCCACTCCGCTGCCAAAACCCTGCCCACATACACGCAATTAAACCGTTTAGTAGCGTTTACTTTAATGAGAATGATCGGCGGGTCCATATGGAATCTGTAAACGCTGTTTCTGTGCTGATTTTGCAATAGAGGTGGTCATTTAATTGAACCGTTCAAACTGTGATGTTCTTGTTTGATTGGACAGGTGAAAATACTAATGGAATTATTTACAAATTTACGAATTTTTTTATTTGTAGCATTGACAATAATAGAAATACTGAATAATAAATAACTAAATAAAAATAACACATATAACATTAACAATGAAAAAAAAAAAATCTAGGAAGAATAAATTCCTTCAAATCAGTTATGTCAGGGATTTGTGGATTGACTTTTCTGAGCTTCATAGACCGAAGCTGAACTGTGAGTGAACACCGGTAAACTGAACCCCCCGTTATTAGTGGGGTAATTAACCCACCCGAATCATATCCATAAGATTAATCAGATGTATACAGAACATAAATATAATTTATAAAAAAATATATTAAATATGATTAGCTACAACTTCACAATTGTATCACAATATTATATTGTGCAATACTGGGTCAGCATAGTATGCTCTGCATGTTAAATAAATTACTATAGCACAAAGAGTCAATAACACCATACTCAATATAATTGATACTCATAAGTATAATTGATATACAATAGCTGAATAATTTTAGGAGTTTAAATATTCAGTGGAGACAAAACATCTGGTTTCAAACGCTGCTTTTCAGCAGGCAGGTGCGGACATGCTGTGCCTTGATTAGAAAAGTAACCAATCATTATGACTGTACCAATGAGACTGCATGTTAATAAATGTTGTACAAAGGGCTTATGGGATATTCGTAACCCCCAGCGGCATGGATTTATCTAAATAAACTTGGCTTAATGGAAAAGAGCTAGCAATTCTAAGCTGGAAACGAGCCAGAAACAAGAGAGAGCAGAAGAGCACGAGGACACGGACTGTGTTCCTTCATAGTACTACCACAGAAGAACGATCGACTGCAGTGCTGTTGTAGAGCTTGACAATCCCATTATGTCAATTACTGTCTGACTGACAGTGGTGTCAGCACTCGAAAAGTAGTGGGACGATGCCACACGCGCCACTGCGGCTGCTTTGTGTGGCTCACACGTGTGCGGCTCAGGCAGTGAGAGACACACTCCCTAACAATCAGACAAACCAGGGAATAATGTTTCATAATACCAATACCAAGAAGTTTTCTCTTAACAAATGTAACATGTCATAGCAATGAACGATGAGACAAGATTCCGGTGACAAGCAATGTTTTTTTTGTCCAAAGAGAAAATAGAAATGCTGCGTGATGCAAGAAAATCACAACCGATCAGCATCAATTGGATTTTATATGCTTTCCCAATACAATGTTGCTGTAGAAGGCACACCTTGTATTTTCATGACTGCCACGATGCTTCAGCAGATGGGAAACTTGAAACGCAGATTCGGTTTTTATCCACTGCATGCAAAGAATGTACTATATACGTTTTTTCTCATATGTAATGTCCTATAGCACAGCCACCATAGCATTAGCAAGTCTGGAAGTGCCTTGCTTGGGGCTACCCTGCAGATCGCCCCATGAACTTGAGATTTTTGGGTCATCAGTCCTAAACTACTCTACTACCTATCAACCATCTCCTTTAGAATAATGCTAACAAGACAAAACCCTCACAATAAAAATCTCAATTAGTGTGAACTGTTCGAAACGGCAGGTGCATGACTAAACAGACAGAGCTAGCATGAATAGCATCTAGTGACCTACTGAAAAACAAATATGAGTGAGCCTTAGAGATAACCAAGTGACTATTAAAAAATTTGCAATGGTCATTTCTTCTTAAAAAATATACACATTTATTAACTCATTTACTAATTTTTACCATTAAATCAGATGCTGTTTTTTTATTATTATTCTACAAACCATTGGACAACATGCACAGGATTGTGGGATATCATAGGCAGCGAAAAATAGATCTATGCTGCCTTCATCTCAGTAGATGTGGATGTTATGCAAACATTGGATTCAGAGGGGCCTTGATGCCTTCCTACCTCCATGCACTGCCTGAAATGCATTTTCGGACATAGTCTATGTTAAGATACACACAGCTCACACTGCTTTTTTTCCCTCCATCCTGCGCTCTCTCTCTCTCTCTCACTAGATTTCTCTGCCTTCCTGCATGTTCGTGATGAATTATTGAAAAGCTTCAGACCAGCATGGCTTCAGGAAAACTCTCAAGTTTGATGTGCAGTCGTCACTGACTTGTTCTCCCTCTTTCCTTTTACTCAACCTCTTTCATTCTCTTTTTTCCCTCTAGTATCCCCCTTTCTCGCAACCATTTCTCTCTCTGTTAGTGTCAAAAATCTCCAGGACACCTCCATAATGTCTAACAGTATGATAGCAGTCAAATCAGTGCATCTCAATCGATGGGCATAGATTTTATCATCAGTTACTGTAGATATTACTACATTGTTCATTGACATTTTGAATTGATTTAATTTTTAGACTTTACTAAAAATCAAAAAATATAAAATAAATGTAAAAAATCTTTAATTTTTATTTTAGTTCAAGTTTGTGTTGTGTGATGTTGTCATATTTTATTAGTTAATTTTTACTATTGTTTTCTAAACTTTTATTCAATTATGTCAATTAATTGCAAAGAAAAAAATTCTAATTTACCTTGAAGTTTAAGGTTTTCATGACATATGTATTTTATTGTTTTTTAAATTTATTTTTGTATTATTTTATTTCAATCACCAAGAATAACAGTTAATAGTTTTAGTCAACAATAACAACAATGATCAATACCCAAAACACAGTGGTATCATATAACCTGGAAAAACAGAAGACCTAGAATATGTAATGTATGCATAGAATATAAATAGTGTGGACAACTTTTATGATGTTTATGCCTTTTAATATGTTAGAAAACGTAGCCAGGACAGAGATTAAACAATAAAAGTCATTAAAAGTCACAGGTTTGCTTCCTAGAGAACACATAATGATAAAAAATGTATACTTTAAATGCGCTTTGGATAAAAGCATCTACCAAATGCATAAATGTAAACATATAAGTAGCTGTTCTTTGAGAGTCTGGAGATCCTGTGTTCTGTTCCACTCTATTGCACTCCATCTAGCATCTTGTGCGAGCAGCCTCTTGCACTGAACTCAAATAATACATGGCAATGCTAAGCATGAACCGCAAGTGTTGCTCCACAAACAGGTTCAGGTCGAGTACCTCTAGCTATGCGGGAATATGGTACAACTAGCGTACATGCCATTTTAAACAAAATGCCGCCATTATAAAATAGTTTCAATGGCATTATTTGGATTGATACTGCTATGAGAGCGATGTCCCTGACTGCATCAACCCCTTCTGAACATCTCATTCAATTTCAATCTAGTAGAAAAATATTTCTTCTCCTCTTTCATTTTGAATTTCCACAACATCTTTACTTATTCACGCCCGGGCCTGCTGAGGGAGGCAGAGCCTGCAGCGCTCCGTCCGTCACTCAATAAACACCTGCTAATCACATACAGCAGCTGGCCCTCTCATTAGCATACATACATTATTCATTCATGCAAAGAGAGCTGATTAGGATAGAGGATCAGAGAGGGGACTGGACAGCTAAGTGTAGAACACTACAAGTTGAGTTATTTTGTTTCTCAATGAAGCCAATGAGACTGGTGTATAATCGGACAACATTGCACTTTAAGTAGTGTTCTTCACAGCGTTCCTGATTACGAACAAAATAAACGCTCCATTTAGATGCATAAATGCAGGCTTTGGGTGAATAAACACACACATGCTCAAAGGGAAGTGCAAGGTTACACTCAAGGCAAACATTCCGCCACAAGTCAGACTGACCAGGTTGGACGATCCAGAAATATCAGCACAGCTTTTTTTCTTTTTTGTAGAATCAGTTGAAATGTCAGCCTTGCGATTGAAATGTCATATAGAGTGAGAATACCTAAGAGAGCAGGATCTCTCCCCTCTACAAACACACTGACATTAACACAATTTACACAAACACGCTTTAATGGCAAAGGGCTCCGACCCTCAAAGGCATCATGATGCCTACATGATGTCTTTAACAGAGGGACACGAGAGGACATTTTGTACAGTTTGCATTATACGAAACCCATAGCTGGGTATAATAGCAATAAATGCCAATTGAAGGTTAGAGATGACACAGACAGAATGATAGAACAGACAGAACCGTACATGATACAGTGTATAAAAGGGGCAGGGGATATGTGATATCTTCATACATGCATCTAACATCCAGATAAGTACATTTATTTCACCGCAATGATACAGTGAAACAAACATTATACTTACGTTTTCTTTAAATAAGGTCTTTACGATATCAAAACGTTCAATTTACCATAGAATGTGCATAATGCTTGTCACCAGCGTACATATCGGGAATAAAATGGGCCTAAAAAACCTCAAGCTCACTGAAGACACGTAAAAAGGCAGTGGTTTAATAAGAATAACAAACAATTCACAAGCAAACAGAACAAAAAACTACAGTAGAACAAATAAATAAGATACATACATATAATAAACAACTGTATTAAAAACAGCATATTCTTTATTGTGTAAAATAAACATATTTCTTCTTATTAAAGTAATTGTCAAAAGCAATGAGAGATTTTCTGTCTTTTGTTGTTTGATTAATATGAATGACAAACAGCAGGGATATTAGACTTCTGTCACTTTAAGAGCTGCCCAGATTCAATATACTATGACATGTTTTCTTTCTGAGCTGTTTGCTTCTACTGTACTAAATAACTGTTCATGTAGGTTAAAATACTGTTCATGAGGATACATACAAATTTAAAACATACAAATTAGTGTATTTAATCATTAAAGTCCTATAAATTTACAAAATAATAACTTGGTTCAATACTGCCATGCTCTATCAACATTGTTTTCATGCATGCAAATGAGTTTCTCTTTCACTGCTGATTCAATTTCAGTGGCATAAAATGATTTGCTTATAATGCTTAAAAATGTGTGCAAACGTTACGTTTTTCTGACCGTGTACCCACGGTGGAGATGATAATCCAAAAATCTCTACCAGTTGACAAATTTTTACCTGTTAATTGTATCCACGTATATCGTCCACCTTAGTCTAATAACAGATAAATAGACAGAACGATGAACAGAACGATTAAGAAATAAAGCAACAGACAACTAGATAGCTACATAGACATAGAGATGGAGAGAGGATTCACTACTTTACTTTTGTAATGAATATAGTCATTACTATATCTCAGGCCCCCCAGGTGAATCTAGTATAACTTCGACAGAATAATTGAATTACAAATCAACCAAGCTATGCCAAGCACTGAGGGAACATGCCAACGCGATAAAGGGAGGGAAATGGAAAATAAAGCCCAAAATAAAAGGGAGGGGAAAAAAAACAGCATATGTGAGGTATTGTGGGGAGAGACATAAATAAACCGAGGCAAATCCTTAACAGAGGCTCAGAAGGAAGACGAGTGAGAGAGAGAGATCTGTTTCAACACACATCAATCAGAGTGTGTGTCTGTGAGAGTAATTAGCTACCTGCCGACGGGCAGCCTCTCTCTAATTGTTTACTGCTTTGCTGCAGCCTCTTTCTCCTGCTCTTTCTTCATCTCCCTCACTTTCATGTACCGTGTTAATGTGTGGGGTGTGTATGTGTGTGTACGTGTGCTGTTGTGAAATGAGACTGCAAAAATGATGACTCTTCTGTGGGTGTGGAGACGGAAGAGAGAAAAAGACACAGAGATAGCAACTAAAAAAGGCAGTGAGGCAATCTAAGCTTGTGAGAATAGAATGTGCATGTTGGGGGGTGGGGGACATGTAAGCTGGGTGTGTATTTAGTGATAGCCTCTCCGACTTCACCCACAGAGGGACTAGCCAAGAGTCAGCTAGAAAATATCATATAAGCATCCCACCACATAGGAAAGGGCTTGACGTAACAGGGCTTCTAATCCAGTGTTTACCAAGCAGGTGTGCATGTACCCCAGGGGGTACTTAGAAACATTTCGATTTTACTTTGTTAAACATGTCTTCGTCACCTGGAAGTCGCAGGTTCTCATTAAAATGTGCACTAATGGCGGTGTAGTCGCTCGTGGGTGATATTTCATACTTGTTGAGCTCCGGCGGTTTTTAAATTCTCCCATTCAAAGAGTGCAAATGACTTTACGTTTGTTAAACGTCCCATCTGGATATCATTTTTTAAATGAATATGCCATTAGGTCTTACTCTGAGAATATTTCTGTATGATTGCCCCCAGAAGTGTCACAACTGCGGAAGACAAACAAGCGCAGGTGTCTTATTAAAGAGTGAGGAAGTAGCTTAGTCGGTCGGTTTTCTTGACTGTTATACGTTTAAAAATCATTAGTTGACTAATTTAATACTGTGAGTGAGTTAAAGGAAATACAATTTTGCCTACACAATGGTTAATTTTTTTTCTTTATTCTATTAATGTTCCACAGTTTGAATATTCGCAAAAAGCATATTCCTAAAAAACGTACGCACATCCTGCTATTCTCTTGTGTAAATACTCAATTGCTTTCCATTTATTTAAATCAGTCTATAATGCAGTCAATAACTTTCACTAGTGTCCTTGATAACAATGAATAACAAAATACATGTTTTTGTTCAAAAGAAATTATTACTTTTATTAAGCAAGGGAATTAAATTGATCCAAAGCGGCAGTGAAATGTTTAAATATTTCAAATGAATGCAGATTTTGGCATTCAAATCTTTGATGAACTAATCCTTGCGGTTTTCTTAAGCACCAAATCAGCATATTAGAATGATTTCTGAATGATTATGTGACAGAAATTTCAACTTTGCTACCATGGAAATAAATGATTTTAAAAGAGTTATTTTAAATCATAAAGTTACTGTTTTACTGGGCTTAAGATCAAATAATGCAGCCTTAATGAACATAATAGCATTTATTCTGATAATAAGAAACCAAAATCAGTCAAATAAGGTATGGTTGTATCAGGCTGGCATGTTTACATGATGACTGCTGAATTAAAATATGACTAAAATTGTGATATTTCCAAGTTCTAGTAAAAATGCTCACGGAATATTCAACGTATGTACAATGATCCCATGTATCCTAGATTTCCTGAGTGAAAATATCTCTCCTACTGTTGCTGTCTCTATATACCTTCAATCTGCCTGTGGTACATTGAGTGTGCAGTAAGTCCAACCTAAGGTTGACTCTCTCCTGACCTTCTTTCCTTACAGACTTGAGCCCTGTATGCTGGAAACAGAACACAGCACAACATAGCAACACTAAAACGCCCTAAGATGTGTCTAAGCAGTTCAAAGGAACCGTTTGCAGTACATCATCTCTAACGTCTAAGGCATATACATTCTCTCCATTCGTTTACATCCACCTAAGACAATTTTTATATGCACCAGGTGGTCAAAACTGGTCTGTGCTGTACTATAAGAAACCGATCAGCTTTGTGCAAAAGGTCACATCCCTCTTTTGAAATGTTTGGTTTCCTCATAACGAAGTAAAAAAGAAGACATTCACATCTGGAACAACATGAAGGGAAGTAAATGACGACAGAATTGTAATTGTTATGTGAACTATTTCTTTAGACATTCCTCATACAGACTACCTTTCCTGTATAAGTTATAAGCTGTACGAGAAGCCGAACAGTCTGAAAGTGAGATGAAACGGTACTACTCAACTAAACCACATAGCATGATGCAACCCACTGGAGAGTGCAGAGAAAACATGTTTACCTCAGTTTTTTTCCCCCCACTGGGTCGTGGAAGTTACCTTTACAGTACTTTACACTTTCTAGTGGGTCACGTTTGACAGTTTTTTATTTGCAGTTTCCCCTCAAATCATGACAAACACGTTTAATAAAATACCATTTGATTTATCAATCACACATGCCCTTACTGTCTGCAGTTTTTTATGGTTTTCTTGCACATTTCATTTGTGAATTGTAATAAATTCAGTGTTTTACTCTATCAATACCTTCCCTCAAGCATTAGATGTACTTATTTATCTGAGTAAATAAGTGCTAATTTAATCAACTTTGAAGCGATTTTGCAATTAGCCTGTTTGTCTTCAGTTCAGGAGGTAAATAGTAGGAAGCAGGGAAAACTAGGTCCCTTTAAAGCTGGTCTTCAAGCTAAGCCTGGTGTTCAGCTGGTTTATCTGGTCAGCCATCTGGTCATCATAACCAACTATAAAAAAAAAAACACAGCATCTCTCTAAAACCTTTAGAATAGATAAACAGATGTATAAAACCTTTAACTGACAAAATTAACGTGCAAATTGTTGAAAGTGGGAATTTATCACAGATCACAAAAATTTTGTAATTTGTGTGTGCGCATTACAAAAAAGCTGCTTTATGCCAGAAGGACCAGCATGGGAGAGACTAATGTCTGCCATTACACAAGGCCACATTCAAGCCCATCATGTTATAATGAGTGTAATCTTTCACTCAGCAAATCCTGCCAGGCCTGTGAAGAACCTGGGATGGGGCTGCTCACTTTTACAAACCCTGAACTACCCTACAGTACTTGAACAGACATTTGGATGTCTAATTAAATTAGCACGCAAAAGTAGAAAGGAAAGATTAAAATGTTCTATGAAGAGAAGGAAAAATTGTTATGGGACGCTCACAGCCAATTAAAGTGGCATATAATAAAAAATTAACACCCTGTATCACATTACGGCTGTGTTCCAATTTGTTCAGCCTCTTAACTTATGAGTGTTTGATGTCCTCCTCCAAGAACTGTCCAGTTGGTACTGTTGGTTTACTGTTGGTAGATCAACAGTTTTTTAGCTGGTCTAGCTGTTTCACTTCTCTTTTCAGCAGGGAAAATTGGAAGATCTTGAAAACAGCATCAAAACAACTTGTGGGACGCTCGCACTCGACATAAGTGAGATCTGAAGGACTGTAGCTGAAGTATTTGGTCTGGACATACAACAGAATACACGAAAAGCCTTTTAAGGACATTCTGTACCTAAATATGAAGCACACATCCTTCAGAGACCACAATGTAAACCTTTAGTCATACTGTGCGTCAATTTCACAGAACAAATGAAATGTCCATTAATACAGGTCACAGAATGCAGACGTCTCTACTGAGATAAAAGATAAACCCACTCAGGGTTCACTATAGCGCCCGATTCACCTGGAGCTAGAATAAATGGTGTGTCAAGAAAGGTTGAAAGAAAATAGAGGTGCTCTTACCCTGCCATGACGATGAAAAAGTCCAGTCTGTTCCATGTATCGCCAAGATAACAGCGACGGCCAAAAATCCCCAGAGCCACCATCTTCACCACCATCTCCAGTGCAAAGAATATATAGATAAATGCATCGAATGCCTGAAAGAGATCAACGAAGACACTTGTGCAATCAATTAGTTAATTAATTAAATAAATGAATTCCATATGTTGCTATCACTATATTTTGTCTAATCTGATGTACTCAAGAATGAGAAAACATTGGGCCATAGTCATGTCTTTTAAAGCAGGTTTTTCCTTCAGCTGTTCGTCAGACAACAAGTGGCAGACACATATTGTTTCCATCAATCGTAATTCCTATGTAAATCAGTGGGGGTTGGTGCTTTTCAGCAAAAAGAATGACAGATCAAACGACAGATAGAGCGACAGAACAACAGACAGCTTGATACATTGATACTGTAGATGCAACAGAGGGACAGACATGCCATAATTATTCACATTTATAAGAAATTATTAGCAGTCAGGGTGGAATCAGCTCTCCAGATCTAGTTTACAATCCATTAATGGCTCTGCTAAACTCTATGCTCTGCAAATATAACCTTAATTTGCTCTGGGAAGGACACAGTAACCGATATACTTAGGATGTGTTGCACAGCACGGTTTTTTCTAATACACAGTATCTGACTGCCAATGAGAACTAATGAGATCCTGAGAGAAGTCAAAAGCTGAATGAGCCTGAAACGAAAGGGCTTTTAAGAACCCTCGAAAAAGTGAACGATTGGTCCAGTCAGCACTCAGCCTGTTCACCCTTACTTCACCTGACCTGCTACGACCCACCCTACATCTCATTTCTGAGCCGACGCCGATCAGTGTAGACGATCCGTGTGACAGAAAGTGTTTCTTTCATAAACAATTGAGTCGCGCGAGTACATAGACTTTAAGAGGGCTATTAATTAGCTCCTTACAAATACTCCG
This sequence comes from Enteromius unitaeniatus, assembly GCA_032359435.1. Lineage (NCBI taxonomy): Eukaryota > Metazoa > Chordata > Actinopteri > Cypriniformes > Cyprinidae > Enteromius > Enteromius unitaeniatus. The sequence goes on from JAUMHI010000035.1 coordinate 11,216,895, forward strand.
CTGCGTGATTGTTGCTGTCAAAGCCCTGCTGCGTTCTCATTACGACGCCACACATAGCTGGGATTCCAAGCGACTGATTACACAGACCAGTCAAGCCGCAATCGCCCTCATCAATAGCTTTGTTTCTGCTCTCATGTTGGTCACTCGTTTGGTTTTTAGGTTCAGCCCTGCAGGGATAATTATAACGATGTGAGAAGTGTAATTTTCTTGCAGAAAATAGAACGTCTGTTACGTTGCGTCCCTTAGTCTTAGTCACTTTGCATGTCCCCGGTTGCCAAGTAGAACTGATACAGGTTTTGCTTCACACTACAGAGTGTTTATGCGTGATACAGGAAGGAGGCCGTTGGGAAGCAATGCCAATTTGGATGGCCGCCCGCACGAGAAAACGAAGAGTTTGAATCCGGCCGGTGCGGACGAGCAAAACAACACTGGTTTAAGATCCCCTGTGGGACCAGAGGACGCAAACATCCTGCCGACAAGAGGACACTTCCTCTAAAGCTACCTTCTTCTACATGCCATACCTGACATATGGCTCTCTATACGAGTCGGTACACACACAGCAAGCAGGAGTGAGACAGACTTTCGTTCCTACCCACACAGTTTTCATTTCAACCCGTCTTTTTGTTTTGCAGTCAATCCAAAAAGCTAATGTGAGAAATATCGCATTGCAGACCTTCTTAATTTGCATTTCTCTCTTTTCAAAACTCTTTTTACACAATAAAAGTACAGCTCTGAACAGCGAGAGCTCACTGAGGGAATACTGTCAGCCATCTTGACTGGTAAAACATTGAGTCATGGCTCTTTTTCCATTTCAGCAGCACCTATGAGAAGGTAAAGCTGACGTCTGATGCCTCCGGCCTGCCGCGACGCAAGCCGCTTTCACTTGGAAAGCCTGAGATACGAGGTAAGCTCACAGTCAGCGTTGTTTCTTAATTAGGATGTGCACTGTGGAAAGTGATTGGGAATTGTTATAAAATTCAATTCAATTTGGCAGAAAGCCTAGTCATTAGGGGAAGATCTCGATAACTTATCATCTCTTGGACTAAAAGCCTTTAAGATGACTTAGATGTTTCATCCTTGTAAAACTTAAAGGCATAGTTCATCTAGAACTACATGATTTACTTTCTTCTGTACACTGCAAAGATGTTATTTGTGTGTTTTACAATGGAAGTCAGTGGGGTTCAGTGTTGCTTGGACCCCATTGACTTTGGATATATTTTCAAAAACATACATTTAAATATATTCTACAGAAGAAAGGTTTAGAAAGACATGAAAGTTTGCAAATGATGACAGAACTTTCATTTTTGGGTGAATTATGCCTTTAAGCTGTAAGCTTTCTTATCACATTAAATTGGTCTGTGCCTTAATTATTGCGAACACAGGGTTTATGCTGTTGCACACACTGAGGACATTTACAACTGCAGACAGAAGTCAAACTCATCAACCTTCAACCATCCCTGTTGACACTGGTCAACAAGAATTGATACAGATACAGAGTGTGTTTATATTGAACACATTGGTGAATATTATGCAAAAGTAGGGCATAAACACTGCTACTACTTTATTATCTGAATATGAAAGTCAATGAAAGTTCACGCTGCTTCTAACACATATGTGACCCTGGACAACAAAACCAACAAATTTAAAATTTTCTATAAATAAGCTTTCTATTGATACATGGTTTGTTAGGATAGGACAATATTTGGCTGAGATACATCTATTTGAAAATCT
>JAUMHI010000035.1:11223763-11295650 GCA_032359435.1 Enteromius unitaeniatus
GTGTGCACTTGGATGGGTTAAATACAGAGCACAAATTCCTAGTATGGGAAACCATACCTGGCCACTTGTCACATCATATGCAAAGATGTTAGCCAACTACAGCTGTGAGTATGCTGAATTCTCACTGCAGACAAACCCCTTCAAAAGAAAATTACCATTTAATTCCAAATTATGACCTTTTTGGATGTTTTTTTAAAATACTAAGATTATAAATGCACCTTGGGAAACATAATTAAATAATAATTAAAAAAAATGCATTTAACGAGCCCTTTAAAATTACCATGAACTCCACAGGCCAGAAAATATGCAAAGTACAATTTGCATTTAAAAAAAAATTATGAATAATTAAAAAAAAGTATAAACAAAATGAAGAAAAATAAGAAAAAACATCAACAGTACAAAAATGAAACAAAACAAAATAATCCAAATTTAAAAAGATAACTTACTGATTGTCAAATATGTTTGGAATTGTTAGAATGTGGGAAGAATATGAAATATGAATAGTGTGCACTCTCTCTCCATATTACCTGAAGAAACATAAACACATTTATTTGTTTGCAAAAGTCACCCGAATCATGTAAAATGCATCATCTGGCTGCCAAATAAATGATATATCTGGGTGCATGTTTAATCCATATGATTAAAAAGGGTTATATATAACACAGATATAACACAGACATGTCCTACCAACACTCTAACTATACAAAGTAGGGCTGTGCATTTAATCGCAATCGCAAAGAAATCACTATTTAAGCACATGCAATTTCTAAATCGCATAAGGCTGCTTTATCTATTAATTTATTTCGATTTTTATTCAGAATTTTTTATTCAGAAACTGCACAAAGAAATTACCGACGCAATTACCTATCATATGCGCAGAGATATGATGCATGCGCACATTGTCAGTAAATGTTATTTCATTCATTGTGATTGATTGAACATTGTGACATGTTCATTGTAATACAAAGCTAGTCGTAAGTCAGATAAAGAATATATTGCGTATATAAATTAATTATGCAAAATAAAACAAATTTAAATTACAGTAAAATTTACAGGTTATTTTACTCTATATAGAAAGACTACAGGGACATAAATATTTGTTTTATAAAAGATCAAAAAGGTTTATACTGTAGATGGGAGGTTTGAAATAATTAGCTGATATTATCGACAACATCATTCATAAAATGATTTTAAAACCATGGGCATCATAGACTTACTGACTTTGTCACAAGGAAAAACCATCATACACTAACTGACTAAGGATGTCCTTCAGATCACAACAAATTCACAAATTTCACTCAGAAACCTGTGACTCTTAGGAGACACGTAACAAATTAAAACAATGTATGTTCTTAAATCCGCTGAAAATATCAAACATGTCTGATATCAGAGTGCATGGAATCAAAGTCTGGAGCTAAAAAAACCCAAAACAAAACAAAAATCGCATTCTGTGACCATTATCCACTACATGATTTTCTATGGAATCTGTGAACTGGCTCTGACTTTCAGCAGCTAACGTCAACTAAACAAAAGTAATCATTTGTTGCATCCATAATGGACAGTAAATATTCCCAATTCACTCACTATTGGCCAGTATAACAATGATTTCTCATCCCTATGACAAGAATGTATAATGGCTCAATGATAAGATCATGCATGATGTATGAGAAAGCTCTTATCGAGGAAAGAGGAGGGTCAGAGTATCAACAGCCAATCACAGACACTTACAATCAGGCCTCCTGTGGCCCTTCAGAAAAATGGCACAAGCACCAGCGCCAATACATAGTGATTAAGTGTAACACTGACAAAGAGAAAAAGATGAACGAGAGAGAAAGAGAGAGAGAGAGAGAGGAGGAGCAGATGGATGATAAGCGTGATTAGTGACGAAACAAGTTCATTTTGAGAGCAGCTCCATCAGTTACAAATGCTAGCTGATTAAGACAGTCAAAGCTTATGTTTAAGTCAACATGATACTGCGACAACTGAGGAGGAGAAGGATGAAGATGGGACTGTAATTGGCACTCTGAAGTGAAAGAAACCAAAGTACAGTAGTGTTGAATTTGCCTCCGAAGATGGACAGGACACTTATAAAAAGAAGGGGTCAGACACAATGACGCAGAATTAGAAGGGAGGAACAGGTGTAGTGTCATTATAGAAGCGTGACCCTCTGTTCTCAATGGTTATTAGGGCTACAGGGTACTACACTCAAATTTAAGGAAAAGTGGTCATCAAAGATGGAAATTACAAAGACAGGAAGAGACAGTAATGACTTCTCAGAGGAGGCAACTGGAAACAAGTACATTCACAAAGAAAAGTATATATACACACACACACACACACATATATATATATATATATATATATATATACATATACACAAGTATATAACATATATATATATACTTTATATAGTCTAATTTTTTCTAATTTTGGATGGGGAGCTACAGTCAGCCCAAGATGTTGAGCGAAGGGAATAAGAAGCAGGGAATGAGGAGAAAGGGACCTATTTTAGGATATTTCGCTCCCCCTGAGACTATAATAATGAGACCAGGACTCTAGGTCCCACAGAGGACACAATATTTGTCTCACGTTGCAGAACAAACTCTGATTTGAATGCACCGCTGGTGCTGCACAGAAGGATACTAAACAGATTTGACGGACAAGCTAGCTTGGTGTGAACTGCCGGTTAAAGCACATGCTGTAAATGTTTCCTCACACACAGACAGGCAGCAGGTGTGACATCTGGCCTTGTGCATGAGCTAATTCATCTACAAAAACAGCTCTGTCCATCCCACTTTATATGTTTCTCTGAAGTTTCTGTTGCCATAGAGAAGCAGAATTTTAAGGCGTCGTGCAGCTGATATGAAGGCTGTTTAAAAAACATAGGTAATTTAATTACTATGCCTCCAAAGACCTCATTAATGTCTTATTTTAGACTAATTTTAAGACAGCATCACATGTAAGCTTCATGAAAGAAGGAAATCCCAAAATGCATTGCGACTGTAAATAATGGGAGATGTGCAAAGACCAGCAAACCAGTTTGGATCAAGTCTGGATCAAGTAACTTTTTTTATCCAACAGTTCACAGAGCTTCTTAAGCTTCTGCAGCCGTTAAGCATCAAATTTCTCAAATATGAATCACTGATTCATTGAATCACTTTGAATCAGCAAATCAAAAGGAAGTAATGGGGGACAGGATATTACAGTTTCTTTCTCAAACTACCATCGTATGTCGTTCTCTCTCTGATGGAGATATCTAAGGTGAGTTTGGTCGCCGCTAGCACCTCAGACGACCTACTGCCATGCGGAGCTTTGCAAATAACTGAAGCCATTCCTCAGCTGACTGCCTCTGCACTAGTTTAGCCGTTTCATTTTAACCGCTTTAACTCTCCATGGAAAAGGGAACAAATTCCAGAAGCACTCCCACCACCCTTCCGCGCATTAGCATTAAGCGTGCGTATGTAAAGAGCTCGCAGGCATTGTGTGTTTTAAAGGGAGAGTGTGCGACGCTTGCTCTGGTTATTGGTGTTAAGAGGAGGATTAATAATGGCAGTTAACTAAAACGTTTCACCGTTATCTCACTAAAAATGCAAGTATGCACATCCCTTGAGTACCCACAGCTCAGTGAAGAGAAACAGTGATGTCCCTCGTGTACATTCCACAGAGCACCTCTGAACTCTGCCTGCATCATTGTCCTTAATTGTGTGGGTTTGTAAGGGTCGTTTGAACTTTGTCTGCTCTTCTGGTATACTCTGTATGTGTGTGTTTGTGTGTGTGAGTGATTGCATGCTGCACTCTTGTTAGAAGACCGTGTGGTGTGAAGCGTGAGTGTCCGTGTGAAACTGTCGACGAAGGCCATGGTGACTCATGGTTGCCTGTGGGAGCAGACTCATCTTCCAGTAAATTAAAAACTCACTCCGTCTTTCAGATCCAAGATCAACTCTTCAAATCTTGCTAAATAATATTAACCACAATCGGCAAAACAGCAGAAACAGATATCCGACCAGTGGAGTCTTTACTGACTGAATATCAGATACATGGCAATAAGAAGGTCGCATGACTTGTCTGTCTGAGAAAATACTGCAATAGAAGTATATTCTTAATTCTATTTTGTTCTTATTATAAATTATTATTTTAAGTAAAAGAAAGAAAGAAAGAAACACTTTATATACAATTGTTTTATAGTAAATAGTTCACCCAAAAGGGATGTCTTCAGAATGAGAGTCTAAATAATTACTAGTGGATTTTCAGCTGTTTGGAATCTTTTTCTGATGGCACCCATTTACAACAGAGGATGCAATATTCAATTTCTCCAAATCTGTTGCAATAAAGAAACAAACTTCTCTACATATTGGATTCCTAGTGAAATATAATGTATTTGAAATATTTTTTTTTTTTCATGCTAAGTGTCCAAAATTGTACCGTTTCTAAACTAAACTTTAAACAACTGATTTTGTAATTAATGCACATCAGTTGTGTGGAACTAAAGATTTAATGAAGTATATCTGATTGTGCTTGTGGAACTATTGCAAGTATAGCCTTCTTAAGCTATGCTTTAAATATCTTGCATTTAAAGATCAATATTATTCAAGGATCATACAGTCCTCATCAATAGTGACATTAAAACACATTTTAGGCTAAGTATTAAGAAATGTGCATTGTGCACAAGTAATACTTCAAACAAAGTTTAATTCTAATTTGTATTCAGTAAAATATTTAAACTATACTATACTACATTTTTTGGTAAATGTTCATTTTATGGTGCTGTGGCTATACATTTCTGAAAAATCAGCACTGAATCATGTACTGAATCCTCCAAAAGTATCACTGCAATCCAGCTTTCTTTTTCTTGGTCACCATTTTATAATTTCTGCTTAATCCATAATGTCTCTCTCCTTATTTTTCCTCAGCCTTTTATCTGCTGCGTTTGTTAGCTAACACATACTGTTCAAGAGTACAGCGTGTTGAGCCACCAGATAACGGTAGGTAGATGCTGACTGGATGTCACTACTCAGAGTGAGACACATGTAGAAAGAGTATACACTTCAGTAAAAACCCTCGACCTCCTCAACAACCTCATCGCGTTAAGAAAGACTCTCTTGTCAAGAAATTCTTGTTATCATCCAGTGAATCTCAGCTGAACACACACACTTTCCGCAGAGAACACTCCAGACAGTTGAACTTGAATAGTATTTTTTTTTCATACTATGAAAGTCAATGGCTACCATTGACTGTTGGGTTACCAACGTTCTTCAAAAAACCCTCTTTTGTGCTCAACAGAGGAAATAATCTCATACAGCTTTGGCACAACATTTCTATATGTGATCATATCCTTGTATATCACAACAGTCCAGTTACTGAAAATTAATTCACATGAACGCTACATTTGGGTTAACAGTCAATAAGTCAAAATCTTTTTCTAAAATGTTTACCACATTCATACATTCTAAATAATAAACTGAACAAAAACGTACTCTTAAAGTACACCAGAGCATTTTTGAATTTTACCACTCAGACCCACCTCCTTTCATTATGGTCATACGGTCACCTTAATCCGATATTAAGCAACATCAAATATTCAACAGTGGCATGAAAAAAAAAAACAGATGAATTTGCACATTTATTATTCCAGAATTACGAATATGAACAGAAATGTGGGAGGCTTTCCTTCATCTTATCACCTTTATCACACACAAACACAACCTACAGGCCTACAGCACTGTTCTGCAAATCCATGAGCATCACACTCAAGACCTAATGTGTTTGGCTGGCTTTGCACTAGTTGTTTTGTTCCATCTACATTTTAAATAGAAGAAACTTCATTGTAATTTTATGAGCAGCCTAGAGCAATAATAAACAGCTTCTTCTCAGGCAAACAAAGCAAAGTATGTTTAAGCAGTATTCATTTAACACTTTAATGCTTGAAAATCTAGGCAAAGAGGGGACATTGTGCACCACAGTGCACTTACAAACTGAAAGGGAACTTACAGCACAATCTCATCACATATTATATGGCTAATTCGTATAAATTCATGCAACCTCATTTCATTGTTAAATTATAATTATTTTACGTTTAGTTGCACAATTCATATGAATTTGTACGAACGACCTAAACCTAACCCCGCCCTTCTAAACCTACCCATCACTGGTGTCTATACAAATCATACACAATGAGTGAGGTCGTGCAAATTGGTACAAATTAGCCATATCAAACTAGCATAAAACAGGGATGTGAACTGAACTGAATGTGATGCTATTGACCAAAAAACAAACACCTTTATACATAGAGAGAGGACGGGGCATGTAAGAACACAACGGCCTTGTTTCAAAACCTAGTTAGTTACCTAACTAGACAGAATTGATCCCAAAAGTGGTTTTAAATCAGAAGATCTGTTTTCATGTAGTCGAAGTGATTATGAACAACAAATAAATGTTTTTATGTTTTATTCTTTAAAAAAAAACACTACAATTTTAATAATATGATGTGTTACATTAGCATTTAGCTTGGAACAGGAGACTACTGAAATAATTTTCTAAATTCATGTTTTTGTTGTTTTCTTACAAGCTAAACATCCTTAAAACTAGATTAATTCACTTGAGAAGCAAATAAGATATTAAGCGTAAGATATTAAGACTTGTACTCAGAAATAATATCTTACGTTTATTTTCTCACCCCACTGGCAAATAGTTTTTTTTTTACTTAACTAAATATTATTAGATTTGCTTAAAATCAACAAAATGAGCCAAAGGGGTAAGAAAAATGTTTAATTCAGGATATATTCTCTGAAAAGAAATGCAAAATGCGATCTTGCATTCAGAATCATTTAGACAGCACAACAATCCCGAATGTCACAGTGACGTAGTTGCACAGATACACACAAACACACACTTGTCTTAAGGGTGTAAGGGTGGGCAAGAATAAAGCGAGGGAGAGTCTGTCTTCCAGATGTTAAGCTGCACTGGACCCTGACAGTAGCCCGAGACAAGCCGGGCCCTGTTGCCACAGCAACAGGATCAGATGAGGTGCCTCCTCAGATACTGAGCTAAACACAGTCTCTCCTGTGAGGGGAAACAAAATGGGAGATGCAAAGAGCGCATGAGTGTTTTGATTATATGTGCGTGTCGCTCATGTGTCAGAAGAACTGAAGATCACGCCGCAGATTGAAGAGACGGACCATTTCCATAGCAATGACATGACAATGAGGATGATAATGAGGTGATGTCATAAACACCAGGATGTAATGCTTTCTGGAAAAGGCATTTGGGACGCTCACTTTCTGCTTTCATCACACGTTACCACACACACCCTCTCACCAGCTGGGTGCTAATTGATCCTCCAGTATCCCAGAAGGCTTTGATCTATTGATCATGGCGGTGTTTTATCTGTGTGTATCAGAACGCTTAGCAGGGTTTGATCTTGGTCTGCTTTATGTTGGGAGAGTGTGCATTTATGTGTGCCACTCTCGACCTCAAACGGCTGCTCTTCTGTACTCACAGTAAGTGGGTCGTACAGGGCACCGAAAGTTTTTAGCACCTCAAAAGACATGATTTAGACACCATCGGAAGAAGTTACAGAGGGAGTCCACTTCTGTCTCTTTTGCTGAGAATGAATGAGATACAAGGCAATGCCTCCATTGCGATATGACTGGATACAACTGGTTATGTTCTTTGTGATTGGTTCATTCAATAAATATTGCCTCCCATGTTCGGGAATGAACTTTATATTGTTCATTCCATTTAAAAAAAAAAATAATGGCTTTAATGGAAAGACTAATAAAAAAGTAAGTAAACAACTCACTTTGGTATAACCACTTTGCTACAGAAGGTCAAAAATGGCCTGAAAACAGTATGTGAGATTTTTTTACTTAGCAATTTAAAAAAATATACAGTAAAGTCTGTGAGCAATATTTACAGAGCTTTTATGATGATCTGAATAATGAAAAGTTAGCTGTAGCTGAAATATCTGAAATTATATATTAAATCACATAGGTACTACATTTGAAACTTACCTTGCAACCATTTTAAATACCAGTTACATGAATATGGGTAGTATGAATCAAATTCAGACATGCAACATGTGCCATTTTGTTACTATCACATCTACCATTTCTGTCAGGACCACTAATGTCAAAATGATAGACACTTCTGTTCTGGGCAAAAACTCAGAAAAAACTCCATATGAAAACACCCCTAAGACAAACAGAACAGAACAAAGCAGATCTCATTATTATACAGTAAAAAATCCTGACTGTGGCGAGAGGAGGAGCTGGGGATGGAGGAGAATAATCTGCTCCTGAGCAAGCGAAAAAGCTGCTGAATAAGTTACAGCTACTGTATATGCCAACCTATTGAATTACTGAAATCTGTTTAGTACCTCTGTAAAATCCTGCTAACCACCAAACACAAGTGTTGTTGAGAAAGTCATCTGATGAATGAAAGCTCATCACAAGCAATTTTGCTTGAAAAAGAAAAAATGTATACATATGGAAGGTGCACGGTATTATACACAAAAACGCCAAACAATAACAACATGCTAACGCATAAAATTTAAATACTGCAATAAACATAAGATGGAACAAAGAAGAAAAACAATGTTTTGTTTTGTTTTTTTCCCACTATAAATTCTACATTTGTATTCACTTCCAAAAACTGAATATCCTGATGAAATTATGTACTGTCCAACCCAATTTTTCACAGTATATAGTATGGGAGCTTATGGTTAATCAATTAATAGGTTTTTACTGTAGCAGTTTTATATTCTTTTATCATTAAAATCACTGTCGTTTTTTTAGAGGGAAGGTCATTCGGGTACTTTCAGCCTCCAGTTTTTTTTTTATAATTAAGACATTCTACTCTTCAAAGGAAGTCTATAATTCCTGGAAAAAGTTATTCTCATGTATTCCTGTTCATTGTTAAGTCTGTTGCAATTAAAAATCTGCCATATAACATATCAGCTGTAAATGGCAAGTAAAACCTACCTACATGTATTTATCTGACAACGTTTCAAATCCCTGTCACAAATTGCAAAAATAAGTTGTTTGGCAGGGGATAGTCAGACAGTGTCGGAGATGATGAAGAGTACAAGAGGGCGACTGATGAGGATAGAAAAGTGATTGAGAGCAAGTGACAGGTGGAAAGAGAGTAAAAACAACCAGAGAGAGAGTAAAAGTGACAAAAGAAACGGACTTCGGCATGACGACATGCAGAACTCCACCACGACACCAGCCTCCCTCCGGCCATCTGTCGCTCTCTGCCTCCTTCTCTGTTTCTCCCTGTCTTCAAATATTTCTCTATGTTTCCCTCGTCGCTTCACTTTTGACCTTTCCTTTCACAATGTTTGCTCCTGGCACTGAGAGCAGAAGAGAACAAAGCGATGAAGGGAAGCCATGTGAACACATAAAGAAAGATCTTCCTGCAAGCAAGCCTCCTGCTCACTGCAGTATACATTGGAATTAAGGAAACAGAATAATATTTTCCAGAAAGTTTAGCACTTTGTGGCACCAAATGGAACTGTAGAAATGATTGTTATCAAACAGTATTCTCAAAGATTTAATAGCTGACTGACATCACTGGTTGAGCTTGACATGTCAGACCATTTAAACAAACTAAACAATGCCTTAACTATGCTCAATTATGGCTAATACGCTTACAAACCCTAGACTAACTTTATCCAGCAGTCTAACCCAAACAGAAAACTTTTTGGCAGTTTCAGAATTAAAATAAACACTGTAGCATAATTTGGAAGTAATTCCCGTCTCTCCTCTTTTCAAAACCGCCTAATTTGAGAATGTGATATACTTTAGGGTAATTATAGCTCACTTTTCTTTCTTCGCTGCCTAGCGAAATGAAATAACAGCTGGACAACAGCAGAGTAAAAAAAAAAAAAACAGTGTGGATGATAGATTTCTTGCAAGGTGGTGGAAGACATGGCAGTTAAGTGATTCAGTAAGCCCCGGAGCTCAAGACCTTCATTTATATTTTACATGAATCTAATTCAGAGACATGATCCATTTTACAGAGTGTCCAAAAGAGCCAGATCAGATGACCTGAGTGCAGCAAAGCATAACAAGCCTGGGACCAAACATTGTCTCTCACTTTCTCCAGCTCTCACTCGGCACGTCAGATCTTTATCCATCATTTTGATGGACTGAGATAAGCTTTCCATCATGATCTACTTATATCCAGTGTTGTTTGTATTTTCCAAAATATTATACATACACATATATCATTGCATCCCCTTATGTAGGCCTAGCTTTACTTTTGCTATAGTTAATGTTAATATAAGCAAATTCAATAATTTTAAAATTCAGCCCAATACCAAAAGCCCGATTATTGTCATATTAAGGCTAAACACTTCAGAATAGGGAACACATATTTACTATTAACAAAGAGTTTTCCCTGAACAAACTCATAATTTCTTGCTGGTTAATAGTTAGTAAGGTGGTTGTTAAAGTGTAGTTATGGAGTAGGAATAAGGAATCTAAAATACAGTCCTGCATAATAATGGAAAATTAAATAAATATGTGGGTTATCAGCATTAATAGTCTGTTCAATCATTTTCAATCAATTCTTCAAATGACAGACAATTTTCTGTTAACAGAACTCTGCTCTTGCTCTCTCAGGATATGGAAAAGAAATCTTGGTGTGATCAGATAAAGAAGGCAAAGGACAGAAAAGTGATGGAAGAGAGAGACTGGACAACGAAGAGAAAGATTTATAAAGTGTGAAGAAGAGGAAGGACCACATGAAGAAAAGGCAAGAATAGAGAAGACGCTGTTCTCATCTTGACGTGGCTTGGCTCATTTGCTCAACATTATGCTTAATGAATGCCACTACAAGTGGGGTATAAATAACGCATCTAACATGCCCCCTGTCACTGATAATCAGACCCCCGCGCCACTGCATTCAGAGACGAAACTCAATCAAAACTCAATTCAAGCTCCAAATTTATTGACTATTCATCTGATTTTCAGCATCACCAAAAATATACAGGCTATTTTCAACATCCACACCGGTATGTTCAGAGAGTCACGAGTCAGTCCTGACGGAGTGCGAGAGCAAATAGTGCAGGTGTCACAAGAGAAGAAACAAACGTGCCGAAAGCCTCAAAGGCCACACAATAGAAGCTGGCGGGCAGGAGAAAGGGAGCTAATTGCATTATTAATAGGTAGAGTCTGGGGCATTTTGTGATGGTAATTTGCAGAGCGGAAGGCGGGGGACTGTCACTCTTTGGGTGAATACCGGCGGTGGATGTGAAGAGCTGAATAGCTGCCGCTAATGAGCTGGCTATGCAGAAGACGCTGCTCTGGCGTGACGGACCATCAGCGGCGCAGTGATCTGTTGGTCTATATTTCGTATGCCAGGATGAAAGAGCCTGATTAACAAGCCACCGTCCCAATGAAACTATAATGAGATTACGGTCTTAATGGCAATTTACACGCAATGCAATAGGTAGCGAATTTTACACTTGCATCTAGGATTGGTATAAATACAGATCAGAGATGGTCTTATTATCAGGGAATACCAAGGTCCATGGCTCTGCTACTGAAGTAAGCTTCATGTCAGAGTTGTGCAACAGTTAAATAAAGTTGGTGGATGCCACGAAAGTGCTGGAAATCTTACAAAAAACAATGACTTCTTTCACATCAAACATCAGAATTCACATCAAACTTTATGTGAATTCTGAAAAAAAATGTTTAATGGCATTAGTAGATGTTGAAGATTCACCAATAGGATGTTGATTATAATAAATGAGATAAATATATATTTTTACACTAATACAAAGCATGTGTCGGTGTATGACTACAAAATCATTCTATATAAATATATAGGCTACATATACTGATGTCAACATGCTCACAGATGTTTTTTGTGTGTTTGTTTTGTTTTTTAAGTGATCAGAAATCTGCTGCATGGATGACATTCACTGGAGTCTCTTTAAGCTGTTCACCTCTAGGAGTGCTGTTACATCACATGTTCAGCTACACTGATATTCTCTGGTAAAACAAGCTCCCTGAACACTAAGTAAAAGAAGCAGTAAACAATCAAATATCAGGTATTTACAGGGTTCTTTTGTTTTCAGAATTGACTAAAAGTCTGTTCACATCTCTAGTTAGATCAGTATGCTCAATAATGTGTCTTTGACCTTCATTATGTACATTTAAATAATACTATGTTGTAAATAAAAAAAAACTAATCATTTTAAAAAACAGTTTTTTTCAATCTCCTCACATTCTTTCTTACATGCCTTGCCTGTCACAGTCACTAATGGGCCATTAGGGGAGGGGTTTTGTCTCTTCAGGTGAGAATCACTGAATATTAATAGCCATTTTCACTCCCTCGCATACGGGCTTTCAGCCTCAAAACATGTCTTTTAAAATTTAAAACACTATATTGTTTTCGTTGAATAAGTAATTGAAATCAGTGTTTCCCACACATAGACAAATCTGTGAAAAAAAGTGTGTCACAGATTAAATTCCGACCGCCACAGATTCAACACCAACCAAAAAAAAAGTCAATACCGACTGTCACATATTGCGTTTCGTTATTCTTTTGTACGCTATTTAAAACACGCAGCAAATTCGTTCAACTGCATTTCCTTTCCCTGCTCTTCATCTCTCTGTCACTCACGCATCTCTCCCTCTCACACGCACATGCACACAGCCCCTTCCCTCCGTGCACACCACATCTTTCTGGATCATCTGTGGAGAGAAGACGGCTGGCGAAAGGTTGGTATCTCGTAAACACTTTTAACACACAATCACAGATTAAAAAGTGCTATAAAATATTTTATATCCTGAATGCAATAGTTTCAGTGTGTTGATGTTACTGTAAGTCCCGACCCTTAACGCGATTGCGCCTTCTTTAGAAAGTTAACTAACGTTAGTCGCAAGTTTGCAGTAAAATGTAGGCTAGCCTAGTTGGGTTGTCGAGGTCAAAAAACTATATGTAGCAGCTGTGAATCAAATGTGAACTGTGAACGGGATTTTTCAACAATGAACGGGGTAATTACAATACATTGAAATCCCCAATGCCTTTATATTGGTGCATTTTTTATTGTTAGCATTTTACTTCATCTTCAGGTAAAAATAGACCTCAGGTGTCTGGAATGCAGGAATCACACACAGAACTTGAATCTTGAATGCAATAGTTTCAATTCAAACTTTGATGTAGAGCATTGAAGTAGACACCAGGATACATATTCGGGAGACACTGATAGACAATTGAGGACTCGACAACAAAGGCTAGAACAGAGGCACTCTAAATACACAGACATTGATGACATGCAGCTGGACACTAATTAACACAATCAACTAAACTAGGACAGGAACCAAAACCATAAAAGGGCATACAGGAACTTAGACTAAACCAATTAGTTATACTAGCTTAATAAACTGGTTACTCTAAATTCTTATTCAGGACAAAAATAATTACATGTTGGTCAATAGTATGTTCTAAATAGCTGAAATAACCACAAATATCAGAGCATGTCAAAACATCCCAGGAACCCCAAAATCACCTCAGAATCCCAGATGGTTAATTGATAAACTGATAAGCACACAGAAGTAGTTAATCAAGCATAGTGAAGCTTCTTTTCCATTGACAACCATTCAATGGTTTTCTGTGAACCGCAGCGTTAGCTTTTTAGGTTAACCTTGGAGGCTTGCCTGAAAGCAGCTTTGATACGGATCTCAGTGATGCAGGAAACCCAATAATGCATGTTGCAACATTTCATTAATGAAGATCTGTGCAGGTCAGTGCTTCTTAACCTTTTTGACTTCAAAGCCCCACATTGTGCACAATTATATGTAAAGCCCTCACACTTAGATTTTCTGTAAATTAAATTGCAGGATTCCATAACGATTACACAGAAGCTCTGCAATTTCATTGTATTTTGTGTACAATGACAATAAAACATTCTAATTCTAAGTTTCAAGAGCTGAATGTTCTGAAGGAACTTTTCCAGTTGTTCATGTTTTACTTCATAAAGATCAAGTATAATGTGTTTTTATTCACAATTTTCTACCAATTAAAGATTTTAGAGCTTATGACTACAAAGCGCAAATTCCTTATGAAAATGCCAATGGAGTTTAAAGATTTAAATGTCTTTTTTTTTTTTTATTTACCCGTATTAAGGCATTTAAAGACTATGGAGAGTAAAGAAAAAAATCATAAAGGGAATATCCATTTATTTGTAGTTGTTTGAGCAGATTGTAATGCTTTTTTTTGTCTTTTTTTAAATCAAGGCCCTTGTCCCCAGGTTGAGAATCCCTGGACTACACAGGTGAAACTCTGTTATTGGACAAAGAAAGGGGTAAGGCGAGATTCACTAGAATCAAGGCTGGGCGGGGAGTTGATTTGTGGTAGCTAAGGTATTCGAGGTGTTTTTCTTTTCTCATACTGTTATATAATTGCGAGGGTGATTTGCATGGTTGCTAGGTGGTTTCTTACCAGTTTAAGTCAAAAGAACTCACCACTATGTGATTTCCTGATCTAGATACAGTAATTTAGTTGACTTTTTTAATAATGGATTTTGATGGATCACCAGGTCACACCTCTCGATATCATTTAATGTCTATAACAAACGATGCAGGGCAGATTACACTCTGAAGATCAGTATTCTTGCCACATTACACTGGAAGTATTTTAACATCGAAAAAATACACACTTCACCTTTAAATTTCCCATGAGATTAATTAGATTCTCATTTGACATGTTTTACTAAGGATGCCATGCCCATGAGAGACAACACTACTGTCTCCTGTTTTCCATCAGATTGATGTGAGCATGGCTCATTTGAGAGCGGCCTCTATGAAAGGAATGAGATGGAGACAGCTTCAGAGATGTAACATTTGACCCAACAATAAGTGTTTACTGAGGCAGCTGCATTATTCCAGCTTTATGCAGAAAAAGAGGTCAGAGCGCCAGAACATCAAAGATCAGGAAAGTACATAAAAACATTGCTGAGACACACAGCTGAGAGGATGCTAATCGCTAATGTGAGTGTTTGGCGGCCTCAGTAAGGGAACAAAAGCCACTGGTGACCACATACTTAAATATTAATATGTCCACTGCATAAAAGATATTCGGATGGGATTAGTTTGATAAGTTATATAGCCTAATTGCACCCAGAGCGTTCCTGTAAATTAATGCTGTTCAAGTCTGCCATGTCAGAGATCTGCACAATCTTCCATGAGTGTTCCAAGTCCAGCTTACTGTCCCTTTAACTACCATTGTTTCTCAAGTTTTGAAGTGGACATGCTGTACTTACTTACTCATCAACTTATTCAGAGAGGTAACACTTGCTAATGAATTATGAAACATTATTCTCTCCAGAAAAAATGACACGAAAGAGAAAGACAAAAAACTTTGCCTAATATTCATGTCATTCATTTTGTCAATACAATGCATAAATGTTTGAAATCATGTTATCAGTTCAGACCTGTTTGTTTACAATTTGGTTTGTTTGTTCTTGCTTTTTATATGCAGTCACTATTTTGTGATATTCATTCAGGTCAATTTTACTTAAAATTTAATTTTACATAATGAAAATAATATTTCAAACAACTGTGAAAAATATTTCAAAATTGTTTAACTGTAATAACCCTTGAGGACAATTTGGCTAAATATTAATTAAATATGTATAAACATCAATATATTAAAACAAGCAATTCAAAGACATAAATCCTTTATTAACAAATCTTTGTTGCAAAATACTGAGATGTTTAAAGCATAAGCAAATTTAAAAAATGGTTTTAAATAATTCTAAATAATCTTCTGTACTTCAAGATTTACTGCAGGTTACTTTTCAGGTCAATTTTACGGTTACTGCAGTAAGCACTACAAGCACTTTACAGAATCTGTCTTGGAAATGAATGAAGCCTCAATAAGCCATTGGTTTTACCTGTATCTTATTCAGTCTATTTCGGAGTTCTGCTTCGCTGGCTCAAACACAAACTCAAAGTCAATCCATAAACGTACATCTCTCCTTCTCTTGACCTTTCTCATCTTTCCTACACCAATCCATTGTTTTCCTGTCTCTGGGAATGAATCCATCCCTTCTATCCACTATCATCTCACATATCCACCACATTACCCTCCTTACGATAAATATTTGTCACGTTCGTGTTCCTCCTGGAATTAGTTACTTTAATCCCCCGTATCCTATTTTGTCTCCATCTCTGTTGCTAATTTAGTGGCTGTAAGGAGAGCAGGGAGGCAGAGAGCTTACTTCACTAATGGCAGCATTCTACCAGTCACGTCAAGCCCAGCTGGAGATCCAATGTTCCTGTCTTTTTTAATTACCATCTAACTGACTTTCAGCAGTGTGATCCCTCAGTCTTTCTCTCCCTCCCTCCCTTTCTTTTGTCTCTCACACACACGATGAACTCCTCCGCTATGCATTCAACCTCCAGTGAACTTCGTCGAGGACAATCAGTACATATCTGTTGTCTGAGAAATGGGGAGGAACACTTATAAATATAAAACGTCCTAGCTTGTTCATGAATATAAATTATGTTCTGTCATGTCATTAATATTCAATAAGCCCTATAGTCTTACCTGATTTGCTTGTTGTAAATGGGTGCTGGGTGCTTAAGACATTAAGTCTTGTGAGGCCATGCGTTACAGTGATTTTACCATGCTTAGGGGGAATTCTTAGGGGGCATGGCGCAAAGCAGAGTGATGAAATGTGATGAAAAGCATCGCATGTCTCCAATCTCCTGCCATTATTTGCTATTACAGAAGGGAGATAGGCGGTCCACCACTCTGTCACAAGAGGGTAAAATAATATTACAGTGGGAGCAGTAAATAACCATGTGCAGTAAAACATAGTGCAGTGATGGAGAACTCTGACTCTTAACTGGATTTGTATTCTTAGAACGTTGGTCTCACTCCTTTTAACATTGCGTGCCCATTCAACTCTCAGCAATCACCCCTTTCATTACCACCATTACAGCAGCCCAGCAGTTATAGTCTTAATTTAATCTGCTCGTTAATACCTCTAATGCATTTAATTCCTACATCGGCGTCACAGTAGCGGTGTCAGAAAAAAGAAAAGAAGTGTAAAAAAGTGAAAAAGATGGCAGTGCTCTTCTTGGGGAAATGCTCTTTATGAAACTGATGGACTTTCTGTACATTTTTACAACATGATTTTAATAATTTTGTCATTTAAAATGGTCAGTTCACTCAAAAACTCTATCATTAATTACTCACCCTTGTGTCATTTTCAAACCCGTAAGACATGGCTGGGCAACTTTGGTTCTGGAGGGCCAGTGTCCAGCAGAGTTTAGCTCCAACCCTAATCAAACACATCTGCCTTTAACTTTCTAATGATCTTGAAGACATTGATTAGCTTCTTCAGGTGTGTTTGATTAGGGTTGGAGCAAACCTCTGCAGGACACCGGCCCTCCACGACCGAAGATTGCCAGCCGTAAGACCTCCGTTCATCTTCTGAACACAAATTAAGCCATCAGACTCTCCATAAACAGCAATACAATTGAAAAAAATTGTAGTAAAACATTGCTAAAACAGTCCATGTGACATCAGTGGATCAACTTTTAGTTTTGGAGAATATCATTCTTCTCCTGTGGCTTACTCTCTAAAATGGCGAGTCAGAAGAGAAGAATGGTAGAGTTAAATTATGTTATTTTTGTTTCATTGCGCAAAAAAAAAAAAACGTTGATCCACTGCTGTCACATGAACTGTTTTAACAGTGTTTTAGCACATTTCTGGGATAATTTCAGTTGTATTGCTGTCTGTGGATGGTCAGATGGCTCTCTGATGTCATCAAAAATATTTGAATTTGTCTTCTGAAGATGAACAAAGGTCTTACGGGTTTGGAACGACATGAGGACGAGTAATTAATGACAGAATTTTCTGGCGAACTAAGAAGTATTTTGTTTTTAGGGGGACTGTTACATTCTGTCAAGGGACTACAATTAGGTACTGAGTTCAGTTTTGGAAACTGATTAAAAATATACGTGCAATAACATACATTTAGAAAAACAAAAGAATTTATGAATTTTCCTTTTCAAATCAATTACTGATGCTATGTTATGTACGAGTTGCTGCCAATGTGATGATGTCTTAAAAGTCTGTAGGCGTTGTTGTAGCACACTAGGTCTTGGAAAAGAGCTACTGTGTGATGTTGAAACAGGTCTGTCATTATTGCTATTCACTAATTGTTGCTTAGACTTCATACTCATCTAGACAAAAGCATTGAGTAAATGTTGATTTTTACATTGTTCATTACAATGCAGCCACCAAAAGCTTGACAAAGAGCTTGACAATAACAACTTCTTTACTCTGTCCCCTCCCTCCATCTGTTCTTGTGTACAATCTGAAATCTCAAACACGAGTCTCTCTCCGCTTCCCGCTGTTCCTGCCTCCTCTCTATTGGCTGAAGTTGTTTGCAGGGCAACAATGTTGAGAGCAAATCCAGGTCCCGTGTCAGAATGGATGACAGCGGACAAGCTGAAGTCTGAGCCTGGGGGACAGCAGCAGTCTGGAGGCAAAGGTGTGACATTTTGACAAGACGCTTTTGTCACACTAAGTCAGTCGGTGACTCAGGGCCAAGGCCATCTCCACAAGGAACCATCTCTTCACACAACGCTATCCGGGAAGAGTACAGCCCCATTGTCCCATTAGAGCACCTGCTGTCTGATTCACCAGGGGTTTGAGCTATCTAAAACTGTTGCTTTTACATTAAATTTTTCGCTATCACTAGACACCCTGTTTTCTTTCGGGGCTTTTTTGTAGCCGTTTAAAACATCACTGTCACATGTGGTTACACAATCTGACAGCTCATCAGATAGTACAGCTCAGAAACAAGAAATCCTAAGCGAGAGAACAAACACACACAGTTGTTTGTCTATCACAGTACTTTCAGTTGACTTCTATTGTTTCCTATTGTATCGTTTTCTGATATTATTATAATTTAAAGTAACTGTTTTCGATGTTAATATATTTGAACGTTTTATTAAAATATATTAAAACGGAGTGTCTATTTGCACTAAGTGTAAACTGGCCGCTTTATTGGCAGCAGCTATTTACATTAACTCTGTAATTAGTATAAATAGCTAATCTGCTAAAGCAACATCTCTGATTATTATCAATGTTAAAAAGGATTTTTGTGGAAACTGTGATACATTTTTTTAGGCTTTGTGATGACTGAAAAGTAGGCATGCTTTTTTTTTGGCCGATACGAAGCAGATTTTAGAGCGATTCTGATTCTGTCAATTTCATAAAGAAGGCTTAAAAATTATTTAAATAAATAAATAAATACATTTAAAAATGCCTTCTGCTGATGATTTAAGTGAAATATATTTAGTATTTTCTCTGTTCACAGAAGCCCTGCAAGTGTGTGAAGCCCTGTTAAGTGATGTGATCTTGTGTGAATCCATGTTCTACGCTATCCTGCTATTTTTGCTGGTTTCAAACATACAAAAAGCTGCATATTACATGCCATTCATTTTACTTAAATATAGGCTTAATGTTTGCTGGTTCCTGACATATCCTCAAATATACACAGTGGAATTGCCACTGCGACCTACCTATGATGAATTTAAGTGCAGACACTTCACATATATTTTGTACAGTTATTATTTTGTTTTGGCAAGTATTTCATTATTTTGCAGAGAGAATAATTTTGGATTTTGTAACAGAACAGCAACTCATTGTCGCCATGCAGTTTCAAGCTATTTCCGACAAGTCGATGGCTGTAAATAAATAAAAACTTGCCAAATATATTGGCAGCAGATCCACTGGTGCATCCCTATTAAAAAGTTCATAAGTACAGAACTGATTTGAAATTGAAACCTCTGATAACATAACAGATCAATTGAATGCATCTGCAATTAAGAGAGAAAACAAAAACAACCTTTCTGACCCAAACTGTCAAATGAATGACCCAAATGAATGACCCAAATGAATATATAAACCATCTTGCAATCTAATTTATATTATAAATTATATAATATACAATAGCAATAAAGATTTTCAAACAATATATATTCAATTATTAACAACAGCAATAATATTTATAACCGTTATATTTATAATTGCCGACCACACGTTTCCATCAATTAAAACACTGTAACAAGCCACAAAAGGCTGGAAGGCATGCACATCCCAGACATTGCCACACATAAATGCTTAAAAATATTTATGCATGAAGCTGGCCTGGTCTACATGTAAGTGGCCGTTCTAAGCCTCCCTCCCAGGTGCTCACCTATGTTTCCCCTTCATCCTGGTTTGCACACATTAGCATGGCGCTGCTGAAGTTTGCTGGCGGCGCATTACTTCAGCTCTAGGCACCCAGCGGGCTGCCCACACTGATGCTGATGGGTATTGGCAGCCCCTGGCCACTGAGAGAGGTGCTGTAGTCCAACCGCCGGCAGGGGGTGGTGTGTCGAACGCGCAATCACACTTCCGCAGAAAGACACACACAAGCAGATGTACAAACACACCTGGGTCTGCCAGATGCTCAGCTTAACCCTCTGCCATTATTCAATTTGCTACAGACCTCTATTGGCTGAGCTCTGAGGGCCGTAATGCCAGAGGGGAGAAAGACATGCTGAAATTAGCCTCTCTGAAAACATATAATCCATTCCCACTGAAAAAAAGTAACACTTAGGTCAAGCTACAATAACAACATTTGTGAAAAACAACACAACAGTTTACAGCAGCCATTGGTTGGTTGCTTTGGAACCATCCCTACATCCCAATGTGCATGCTACCCATACTAAAGAGTATGCCAGATTAAAATTATGTCACAGTACACTGAAAATGCACCAGAAAAAGTATTTTACAAGGGCTTCCTTGGCATGTTATTTTCAAAGTGTATATCCATGCTAATCCAGCCATGGCTAATATTGCTCATAGCCACTTTCACAATGGAAGAGGGGGAGCTTGTGATGGTTCTTAGTTGCCTCTTTGAGCAGTGTTGAGGAATGCAAGACTTAAGCTGCCACCAGTGTTGGGAAATGCATTTTTTGCTGTGGACAAGTTTTCCATCTGCACAAAGTATGTGTGTTTATATGGTGCATATATTCTAAGGAAAAATGGGTCTGCTTTAAAAAACATTGCACATACAGAAAAAACAGAGTAGGTTATTTTTTACATGAAACACGGTCTCAGCTTTAGATTATTTGAATAAATTCAAACAATAAATACTGTTTTGTGGCTCTTTAATGTGTCGTGACATATCGCTGTTGTGCCTTCATTCAAGCAGAACATGAACCAAACATCTCTTCCTCTTTAATAGATATAGCACTAAATAAACATGAATGAAAATCAGTTTCTTGTTTGAACCATGGAAAGATGTGAATACTCACCATTTTTAATGCTTAAATTCACTGACATTAATCTACTCTCTCATGTCATGTTTTTGGTGATATGTACTAAGAATATAACTCCTAAAAGCATTAAGCAACAACAACAATAAGCTCTCACAGCCAGGTTATGCAGCTTTCATATCAGGAGCTCACTGATGATATAAAATGCCAGAAAGCTCAACCAACAGAAAATAAAATTTGATAACAAAACTGAGCAATAGACCAACAGAACATAATTGCACCTGTGAGTATCAGGCCAGAGCAAATCCTGCCTAAATTACCCACTATTATATTACACCAGACTGACTGGCACACAACAGTTTTTATACATCTTTACCAAGCTTCTAACAGTACTGGTTGTAACAATGAAATCCATCCGCCACCGAGAGCAAGGGAAGATCTGCCACTGAGCTGCTGTAGCTGCACATCTGCAGTCTATCACTTAGACATGACAGACTCAAATAAGCCAGTCATGAGCACACCACCCCCACATCTGTCCTCCACAGCCCCACAGATGGCTAAATTACAGCCTACAAAACAAACGTGGCCCAAAAAATGTGAAAAATCAATTATATCGAAGTATATAGGCTTCTAGGAAATAAGAAACCCATGAGGGCCCATCTATTTGCCTGATCTGTGAGACTATAAGACTTATTGGATAACTTCTGAGTAATAGCATTCAATTTTCTCCATTATGCTACCTAATAATCAGAAGGGTGTTAACATCATTTTCCTTTGTGCTTATGGCTACTGGCCGTTTAGGTAATATCTTTAAGAGTGCCTTATTGAAATTGGTTGAAATAGATCAGTTTCACACTAGCCATTAACAGAGACAGACGTAGCCCACAGAGGCCCTGCAGAGAGTTAGACAGACTTAGACGCATTAACGGAACAAAAGGACATCATTTAGTCTGACCACTAGCCCAGCACAAGATAATTGTACAACGTGAAAGAGAGGTTCGGGAGGGTCTGTTCTCAGAGGCTGCTGATACATGTTTTGTACAATAAGCCAATACGGTGTTAAATTAGCCCAATCCTGCTACTTCCTTGCTTCCAATATTGCCCAGAGGACTCTTCTGCCAAGTTCAATGACAATACTGCTGAACTCAGCCACAACGAGAGCACACACCGAAACCGATACCACAGAAACAAACGTGCAAAATGACGCACGAGTTAATAAGCAAAATCCGCATTGAAACAGCATTTTTTGAAGGGTTGGGGTGGCTTGGAGTGATTTCAGTGATAGGAAAGCAGACAACTATGTGCATACGTGTGAGTGTAAGTGTGTATGAGAGAGAGAGAGAGAGTGTGTGTGAGTGTGTGGAAGAGAAAGAGGTTTTTTTTAATGCTCCTGACTATTGTCTGTGACTGAATATTCAGGACTTAAATTCTGTCACAAACATAAACAAAGCGTTTTCGACATTATTGCCACAGAATGTGTTATGAGAGAAAACTAATTCTTCACAAAAGGCTTAAACAGTGTTAGCGTAAATTCTAATGTAAATATTACAGTACTGGCTGTTGTTAGTCTAATGTGGTCTTTTATATCTAACCAAACTCACATGAATTGATATATATATATATATATATATATATAAAAAAAATCTCTTCCATTTAGAGAGGGTACTTTGAATCCTCATTTCACGAGTCCAACACACGACACTGATCTATATAGCGAGGCAAATCAAATGAACCTCTGGTGTTTGTTTAAAAAAGGTGAAATGGATTGAGGCCTGTGTGAGGCTGTTGTTGTGGACCGTGATAACATCGTCTAAACTGCGTTCGCATCTCTGTGGACTTCTGTCTGCTTCCTCAATTTGTCTGGGAAATTGGCCAAAAGAAATCATCCTGATGAACTGGAGCTCTGTGGCACTTCATGTTTTAAAAGCAAATTGAAGCGAATTGCACCGTCAATTCACATTTGAAGAAAAAACAAGAACAGCATCTAGTCAAAAACTGGTTTATATGAGAGTACGGTCAATGCTTAGAGGAGTTTAATAATTATGCGAATTCCGTACAGTACCTACAGTATGTTTGTTCCTATAGTCAAAGTAATGGCAAGGGAGCAACAACAGATGCCTGAGCATATCACTGTGAGATCTCAGCCATGTGTTTGAGCGTGTAAGTGTGAAGCGTCTGGATAGCATGCATGTACTGTACTGTATGTACAACAACCACTGATGAATTTTCAGTTCAGAGGATTCAGTCATCTTCAGTCAACCAAAAATGAAAATTCAGCATTTACTCCACAAGTATATAATAAGTATAATTTAATATTTTTATAGAATGAGACATTATTAAAGCATTTTCAATGTTTTTTTTTTCATACCGATGACATAAAATTCCTCATGTATTACTGCTTTTTTATCATCATTAAAACCATATTCAATTACCATAAGCGCCAGCTAGTGTTAGAGAGTGGATTTACATTTACGTCAAGCCTATGTGCAGTTTTTGTTTGGCCAAAAAAATTGACAGAATTTACTTGCCGTTAATTTTAACTGGATGATAAAAAGCAAATTTATGTGGATTCTACACATTTAAATAAATCGGATAAGGCATCTAGAGCTATTTATGGAGCAGATAATATACATATGATCATTTATTGATCATTTATCATTTTGACTTTTTTTCCCTTTTCTTTATTTTAAGGCTGAAATGTGAAATACTGTGTATATTAATTTAGCTCACTATGAACGATATAAGAAACGTTCATAACAGATGAAAAATCGTGAAAACATCATAAAAGTAACAATTTGTGAACTGTATTTCTGGAAAGTTCAAGAGATAATATCAGAAAGAAAATCATAACTGTTGAATGAAATGTGGCCCTGCTCATAATTGTTTGAATTATTCCTTCATATCTTGCTCTACAACTACCCGTTTTTTCAAAAAAGCTGAATCCAAAGATCAACTATAAATCACCTCACCTGAGCTAATTCACTCAGCAAAATATCTGCTCACTGTAATTTACATCATTATAATGAACACCATTATACTGTAATGAACTGACAGCTTGAATGAACCCTTTTGGAACTGTTTGGACAAGTGCGGCATAATTGCAATTACAAATCTTCATTTACTTGTCATTCAGCAGACGCTTGTTATTTAAAGTACACTACAGGACATTGATTGCAGGAACAGTCCCTTTGGAGGAACCTGGGGTTAAATGCCTTGCTCAAGAGCTACAGTACATGGGAAGAGAGCAGAAGACAACAGTCACTGTCTACAGAACTGTAGCAACCCCGGTAGAAACAAATTATATTATATTGAAACAAGACTGAAACAAGACAAAGGTTGTGACCTGGATTAGCATGTTTATGTGCTCTGAGCAGAACACCAAACATATTTCTTTCTCTCTCTTCGCTCCAAGCTGACAGCTCAGAGACATTAATCTGGACACTGTATAAATGGCTGAGGATGTTCTCCCTCTGATTAATCCTCTGACACCCAGAGAACTGGATGTCACTGGGAACAGTAGGTCGACTGATCCAGGGTCAGTGGGAATAAATATCTTGACTACTGTTCTCCACAGGTCTAAGATGACAGATGCTAGTATGAAAAGCTGTGGATAAGGAGCCCACTTTTTCTTTTTACTCTGCTTGCTGCTTTCCAAGAAAAAGCCAGGACCCTTGATGTCCATCTAACAAGCCCTGCATAACCTGGCTGCAATTTCCTGCAGAAACGGAACAGAAACAGACGCCCTATTATATGCCAAAACTGCACATAAAACCTCTCAATAACGTGTCCAGAAAATGTTATACAATACCTCCAAATCAAAAGAAAGAAAAAAAAAAAACATTGCTTTGCTGAGAGAAAAATAAATTTTATTTCAAATAAAAGACTGATCTTTTGATCCAAAAATATCCTAAAAAAAGAACCACATTATCCACAAAAAATATTAAACAGCACAACTGCTTTTGAACATTGATAATAATAAGTGTTTCTTAAACAGCTAATCAGCATATTACAATAATTCGCCATTCAGGACAATGAAAATTATTATCAAATTACAAAACATTGGAGAAAAACAATATTAATTTAAAGAAATGTCATAATCCTTTAAAAAATAATATTAACAACACCTTTTTGGACCATTAAAAAAGCAAAATATGTATAATGAATGAGTGCATGTAGTATTTTATGCATTTGCATGGAGATATTTGTGCATGCACATATATCACATGCAGTGGTTTGAATAAATGCATAACTGCATGTGTATCTGCGCATACTGTACATGTGCCCAGTGTGCCGTCTGCACCATTACTTTAGCGCAGGAGGAGGTCTGATCCACTCGCATTGACAGTGACAAAGCACTGCCATTTCAGCCAACTCCCATGGTTCACTGATTGTTCTCTTACTCCTGCTATCTCTCTCTATCTGTGTGCGATGAGCAGATCGGTGGCTTGGCTCCACTAAAGGTGAAAGGTCAGTGAGTAGGGCAAACACAGACATTGCTCATCTCTCTTCATGCTTTTCCTCTGGGAGTAAATACTGTATTCTAACCCCCTTCTCTTCACACAGCCTCTTCCCTTCCATTTGCCTTTGTCTGTTGTTCATTCTCCTTCCTCTATCTGTCACTGCTTCATGCTGCTCTGGGCACAGCCTATAACAGCCCCTGCCAACAGCACAGTTAGAGACACAGCAGTCCTCCTACCTGTTTATTGACAGAGTCTTAACAGACAGCAGTCATGACCTCCTTTAGACACACACACACACAGCAAAGCAGACTGCATCCACTCGTCTTTTTTCCACACACATTTTATCTGATTCAGAGGCAGGCCACAGTAAGTTTAATGGAAATGTTATTTGTTTTTGACAGAAAGCATGAATGAGGCAGAGCTAAATGCCAGCTGACCTGATACGCCCCAATGTTAAACTAAAAAAATAACATTAACCGCAAGAAACCATATCTTTTCAGCAGCATAATTTCTTTTTAAAGCTTTACACTGTGTCTTAACCTGCCTGACATGAGATGAAAGGTATCTTTTCCATGTTAATTAGAGTTTTATCCTAACTAACCACAATGGCGATAGACAAGGAGCAACAGGGGACTCAATTTTAGATACGGTTTCCATTTCTGCGACACTGGAACAAGAACATACACACTATGACATGAGGGTAATCTGAGGTACCGATTATGAGCTTTATTTAATGTTTAAAAGGTTTAATGTGAGTTTAAATATTGTTTTGTGAGACCCTGATAGCCATACTGAAAGAAACAATACATAATTTACCCCAGATCTTGTAAATTAAAGTGAATGAGACCATTCAAACTCTTATGTAAACATACCAGTGTATATCACTGCATCAGTATTTTTAAAAACTGTAAACTGTATAGTATATAGTCAAGTATTCAAAAGCATGCATGCTGACATTAATTACTATAATATAAACGAATTTAAATCAGTTTTCCGTCGAAATACCGAACAAGCAAAATCCACTACTTGCACTAATCACCAGTGCCATCTGATATTCAATTGTTTTACGTGCATGAGTTCAGGTTCAAGTATTCAAATCACACATTTGCTTACACTCACAAATTCTGTGGCAAGATAAAATGTGGACAATAGTTTTCTGAGAAAAATAAATAAATAAATAAATTTTCATAAAGGCAAGCTAGAGTGCCCTGCTTATAAAAACAGCTTAGACCTGCAGGAAGTTCTATATGCCGGTTTAGGGTGGTTCTATGGCTTTTATGGAGAAAAAAAAGAAATTGGCCAGTGCTGGTCAACCAAGAAGTCTAGCTAGTAACTGATGGAAACACCAGCAACAAATGCTGGTGAATAGGCCAGAAACAGAAACAAGCATTTATAGCCAAAAGTCTAGCAAAATAATACATTGATATTATATCGTGTTTTACCTAACACTTTTTAGAATAATGAAGATCCAAATGTAGGTTAGGGATTGACCTAATCAATCAGACCTGTCAATCATTATTACAAAATCATTAAAATCAATTGATAGATTTCATTGTAATTGATTTAAACAACAGAGTCAACATTTTAAATGGTGGCCATTCATCAGTTATAACATGGTTATAACAGGAAAAATCATCTTATCAACCAGAATTGTATTATTGGTGAAAACAGAGACATGGTATGACAACACATGCCTACTAAACACTACAGTAGATTTCCATTCACATTCAGGCCTGATGGGATCACTGATATTCACTCAACATGACAAATAAACAGACTGGGAATTCGAGAATATCAGTTTTGCTACGACCCGAGACAATGACACAGAGCCGTATCATACCAATCCGGTCAAGAAAGAGGTGCTGTGAGACTACTGATGCCAATAATCCACAAGAGCCATGAAGATACACCTACATGACAGAAGTGCGAATGTGTCTGAGGAAGTGTGTGAAGGCATTTAGAGGTGCTGTTTGAAGAAAAACAATCTGTTCAACACAGCGCCCTGAGACCACAGCCCTGAAAGCTTTTAAAGCAGTCACAGATGGACCAGGAAGCTGTGCGTGTCTATTTGTGTTGAAGACAAATCCAGTTTCAGAAAATATGTACAACAATGTCAACAGCACAGAACAATTTGAGCTCGGAGAAGACAGAGAGCAGATTACACTTCCCATCACCACAAGAAACAATCGCCTGAACAATTTCAGCACCTGAAAAACAGAATTTCACTTTAAACGGTCTGAGAAATGTCCGTGAAATTAAAAACATACACCTAAATCTTATGCATTTGTTACTGTTTTTCATGTACATCACCTACACGGCTGTTACTCCAACACACCTCAGTTGTCTGACACCTTTACTGTATCAAATAAAATTTTACAACACCATCTGTTTCTTAGACAGGAGACGGATACGAGCAACAGCATTTTAGTGACATCGATGAAGATAAAGCACTCATTTTTTGAGCTTGAGATGAGATTTAGCATATTTGCCTCAAAGCGGCATCATTTATTAAAAAAAAGCTGCTCACTTTAAAAGGTCAAAGCTCCTGTGTGTTAAATAGATATTTCACACAAAAATGAAGATTCTGTCATCAAGCACTCACCTTCATGCCATTCCAAACCTGAATGACTTACTTTCATCTGTGAAACACAAAAGAAGACATTTCAAAGAGGCTTCTTGCTTCACTTTTTCATGTAATTACAAAGAATGGGGTTTGAGGCATCATACAAATATCATAACCGTGATCCGAGTCTTACAGTTCAGTCTATTTCATGCTTTGAGATACTCAAAAGTTGTATGAACTACTTTTATGGTCCTTTTTAAAGCTTGAAACTTACTGCAACTACACAAAAAATTATATCTTTTGCATTCCACAGAGAAAAGAAAGTCATGGAACAACATTCGTTTTTGGTTGAACTGTTTCTCTGAGATAAGGGTAATGGTTGTGGTGGATTGCTGCGCTCAGGTCAGCTGTATATACAGTACAACAAATACAGTACTGACTCTAACGCTCCGTTATCACAGAACTCTGGACTGATCTGCGCTCGGCCTGGATTTACTGTGCAGTGTCAGATTCACACACGCAAATAACGTCGAAGCGGAGGGAGGGGAGGAGAGCGATAGACAGCGAGAGATGGTAGTCCTCAGTAATTACTTTTACATGCTGTGACATAAATCACACACCAGAGAGTTCTTATTGAGTGCCTGGTGAGACAGAGGTGATGAAGAGAAAGAAAAAGAGGTAAAGAAAGCCCAAGACAGAAAGAGGCTGACTGGTTTTAAAGGGACAGTTCAAACAAAAATGAACATTCTGAATGATATATTCACATTCATATCATTCCAGATCTGTAGAACCTTATCTCTTATGCAGGACACAAATGTAGAACGTTTTTTAATTATTTCCTTTTATGAATGTTTTCCTTTAAATAATTTTTCTGTAATATTGTGAAATATTATTTCAAATTAAAATAACAGTTTTCTGTGTGAATATAGTTTAAAATGTAATTTATTCCTGTGATACAAAGCATCATTACTCCAGTCTTCAGTGTCACATGATCCTTTCAGGAATCATTCTAATATACTGATTTATTACTAGAATGGTCAATGTTGGAAACATTTGTGCAGCCAAATATATTTTTTGGAACCTGTGATTTTTTCTTTCTTTTTTTCTCAGGATTCTTTGATGAATGACAAATAAAAAATAACAATTTTTTACCAAATATAAAACATTTCTAAAATGTAAATCTATGCTATGACTTTTTTGTTCACTTAATAGATGCTTGGTTAATAAAAGTATTCATTTCTTTCAAAGAAGAAAGAATAAAAATGTACTGATCTCAAACTTTTGTTGAACAGTAGTGAAACAGTAAATTACTGTAACAGTAGTTTTGAACATTATTATCAATTTTAAATAAATGCTTCTCTTTTTAATATTTGAATGATCAAAGAATCCTAAGAAAAAATATTAAAGGGGTCATACTATGGTACATGCACTTTTTTAAGCAGTTTGGACTGAAATGTGTGTTGGGAGTGTGTTTACACAACCACCCTACAATGATAAAGATCCACAAGTATTTTTCTTTTGATTTAATAAAAATAAGTTGCCCCTTCTGAAATCAAGCCATTCTCAAATGCATGTCGGTGTGGTGTCACACAGACAGAGGCCACACCCATAATAGATGATTGACAGCAGCAAGTCAGACAACATCAGACCCGCCCTGAGTGAGCCGTCATCAGACCGAGACGCAGAGACAAGCATGACTTCTAAGCGATTGAGGTGTTTTGTTGTTGAATGTATTAATGAACAAAGCAGTAGTGATTTACTCCCAACATCTGAGTGACTGAAGGCAGAAGATTAACGTTACGTTTGGTTCTGAAGGGAAGTGCCCCCTTGATCAACCGAAATGCGTTTATGTTCGCGCGAATCATTCATGATCCAACCTCACCTACAGAAGCAGTGAGTGTAATGTCTTTTAATGAATCTTTGCAAATCTCCTTTCCTAATAATGTGCTAATTAGCAAGTTTCACTATGAATAGGGCTAAAAAAAGATCCTCTGAGAGGGGCGGGGTCAGCGGAGCTCGTGAAGATTTAAAGGGAAAGTACACAGAACAGAGTGATTTGAAAAGAGCTGTTTATGAGAAATTGAGAAATTTGAGAAATTTTAAAACAAACTATATTACAAACTTTCCATTTAGACCCTAAATAATCATATTATGGGTTTGTATGACCCCTTTAAGCAGCTCAACTGTTTCCAACACTGATAATAAAACAATTTTTATGAGAAATGCTACTTGAGCAGCATCACATTAATAAATAATATTTTAAAATATTTTTAAAAATAAGTTCTTTCTAAATTTACAATTTTATTGGTTTAAAATTTCACAATATAATGGGTTGTACAATATTTAGCTAGAAATGCATACTTTGTGAGCACAAGATACTACTTTTAAAAACTTAAACGTCTTACCAACCTTAAATAATGACCTACATTTTTGCTCCCAATTATTATGCTGTACGATCTGTATGAAAAAACTTAAAATATAGTCATATAGAGCAATTTTAGTTCTATTTTTGGCACATAGCCTATGGTCATGCTGTTATATAGCATATAGCAAAGATTTCTATTTCTGAACACCTTTGAAAAATCAAAAGGCTAAATAAAGATAGAATGCTCATTATTGCCATCTACTATCCCTTTAAGATCCGTCAGCCCTTGAAAAAGCCTATGGGGAGAGAGAAAGAGTTAAAAGAGGATTCAGAAACACGAGAGATGCAGGCAGAGGCAGGTTGAGAAGGTGAGCGAGCATCAGTCTTGTCTGTGTGATGAGCTGTCATAGCAACACAGACCGGTCAGGACTGGAGATTAGTATTAACCTCGTGTTCCCGAACCCTCTTCAGGACACACAGGGGCTGAATTAGACAGTCTGGCACAGACAAAGTGATGTGTGAGGAGGGATCGAGGTCTATTAGCTACACCTTTATTACAGAGAGAGAGAGAAATCAAGGCTCTTGGCAATCCACAGAGAAACCTCCTGCAGCAATCAAGCCACTGTTCAAATACTACATATTAAAACTAAGAATAGCAATTATTTCATCATCCTATCCAACCATCTAAAGCCAAGACCTTTTGTATAAAGAACAAAGATTTGAAAAAAAGTCCAGTGATTTTATTGACAAAGGCCTCCAAATGAGGAAGACTGAAAGAAAGAAGGAACGAGGATATGGATTGAAAACCGATACTAAATTATTTCGGAAGTGTTGACAGATTTAAATTTTCCTTCTTGTATTGGGAGTCAAAGGTTTGGAATATCATTATTCCATTAGGGCACTTTGATGACGGGCGTTGTCATACTTGGTGTGCTGCGGGAGTGGACTGATGTCTAGGGGGCATTGCAATGAGCTAATTGAAGGTGGCTGAATGTTTTGTTCCAGATTCATGGGACTCTCTAGACAGAACGATTGGTCTAAGACTGACAAATGTTATTTTGTTAATGCATACACAGACACACACTTGTAACCATTTGCAAAATGGACAGTTTCAGGCCAAGGGATGATTAATCGTCTTTTCCACTGAAATTCTGCTGAAACTCTTCTAGCACAAAATAAAATAATGTAATTGGGACAAATTAATAATTTTGCGCATGGCATCATTTTTTTGTTTTTGTTACAAAAAAGGAGAAATATCTCCATCCAATTATAATTCCGTAATCATAGCATCTAAGCTGCAAAAATTACTAGAAATCATTATGAAAGCTCTGCAAAAATAAATAATTTGTGTTTGATTTATTGTTATACAGGACATGCAAATTGCTTTGTGTGAAGAACAGACCTAAATTTAAACCAAGCGATTCACTGAAAATTTGTACAAAAATATGCAAGAAATGGCCAAAAGTAAGTTACACTTGTGAAAAACATTAACTTATTGCAAAATCTTTTCTTACATTTGTAACTTAATTTGCAAAAAAAGTGCAAAAGTCTGGGGTGAGTAATTTTTTTTAATAAATTAATACCGCTGTTCATAAAGGATGCACTCAATTTATATACTCCACTTTAAAATACTAAAGGAATAGTTCACCCAAAAATTTAAATTACGGCATATTTTACTCACCCCTAAGTCATCTTAGGTGTATACGACTTTCTTCTTTCAGACGAACACAGAAATGTATCCTGCCTCTTCCAGGCTTGGGTAATGCGAGTGGATAGTGGCTATTATTTTGAAACTCCGTAAATCAGATATATCCATACTGCAATGTAAAACTAACCTACATTCCTCCGGGGGTTATCCCAAACTTTTGAAGAGCAGTGAATTCTCATTTTGTATTCCACGGAAGACCTGTGCAATATATAGGACGATATATTAATGCGTATCTCATCTGTAAAGCTGGTTCTTTGATTAGCGGTAAATCTTCACATTCACAAAATTCCAATGTTAAAGAGTTCAATTCTTCTATCCATTTCACTAGGCACACCAAATGTAAAACAATATGTAATCGACTGTAAGAAGCCCTGCAGGTACGCTCAAATGCAAACAAAGTGACAGCAAACACTCTGGGACTTCATATCTAAAACACTAAATCACCAATTAAAGTGTTTTGACAAGGGCAACAATGTGCAAAAACTATTAAAAAGATAATGATTCATTTTGCCAGCATATTAAATATGCAGGAAAAGGAGGGGGGAGATAATTTCCTCTCTTTCCTCCCTTATCTAATCTCTCTTATTACTAAATAATTAGCAAATTGCCCCTTGGGCTTGATAAAGAGTACTCCACTTTAATTTCAATATTTCTGAAATGTAAACCATACGATATCAATAAGCCCCTGGTTTCCCAGAAGTGTGAAATGTGTTTCTGCCTCAGCATTGCATATTCACGGCTTGAATGTACTCTGTTCTTTAAAGCATGTAAAATTAATCTCAGCACACTTCTGACCATTAATAAAGTCATCAAAGGATTGCTTCATCCTTCTCTCTCCCCCTCCCTCACTACCTACATGTAATGAAATCATAACAAGTTACGGAGACATCCCATTAAGGCATTGAAATAAATTTGGCATGCTGTGTAGAGATGTGTGAGCGCTAATGCCTTCTCAGAAAGTGCCTCTGTTTGCAGATTTCACTAGCCTGGCTAGCAGCTGGAGACAACAGTGTTCGAACTTTGCAGTAACAGCGAGCGGGTGCTGATTAGCGCCCTGTGGCTGTTCAAGCAATGGGAGACTCGGGCCTCTGCGGCCAGAAGAAGACCTGTGCCCATCGTGTATAAAAGGCTTTTTACTGAGCCCAGCCAAATGAGAGTGTCAGCCAAACCAATGCAGAGACGTGAAATTCGATTTAAGACACTTTCCAAAGAAGTCTGAGTCCCCAAGGCAGCCACGGCTAGCTGGCAGAAATGCACAAAAAGGGAAGAAAAATCAACTTGCGAACTTCAAACGACAGAGAAAACTCAGTCCTGATTTGCAAAGCATGCCAAGGAGGCATTAGCGATGCACTTTAAACCCTTACCTATGTAATTCAAGTGGTTCATAAATGTTTTACCATGATAATTCATTATTTAACTGCACAAATTCATACTCTAAGTGTCTGGACGTTCCAGTTGCGTTTTCACATGTTGACATTATTATTCAATGTCACTGTCACTGGCGACAACTCGCAAAAGTCTCGTCGTCATCAACGACATGCGCAACGCCAAGCTGTCACTCGCAATGTGTTTAGATCAGCTTGTCACTGCGATCTCACAGCACTTAATCACTGCCTTGCTGACTACACAGCAGTAAGAAGTCAACTGGCTATTGTGTCAATTACATAGCACCTTTCCTCCGATTCAAGCCATAGCCATTGTTAGGAGCCACACTTTACTCACGACCCCAGAGCGCCGGCTATTAAAGGATATGGGCTCGACACCATGCGAATGCACCAGTTGCGCGGGCAGGTGGTCTGCTTGAGGCAGAAGAAAACCACTGGCGCCAGCTCGGGAAACGGCACGACCAAAGTGCTGAGGTCACTGCCCGCATCATCGCACGGCCCCACCTCCTCAATGATGTCATCGCCCTGAGAAGGGCCGAAGTCCTCGCAGAGCCCCGCCCCCACCTGGCTCACGCCAAGTGGCACGGGACACTCCTCGGTCGTCATGGCGACGGAGCGGCAGCCTGGGAAAAAGGACGAAAAAGAGATATTAGAATTTTGGTATTAGCTATTTGTTTATACAGACAAATAAAAAAAGATCTATTATAGTAAATCATACTTATTTTTTAGTAAACAAGCAATTTAAAAAACGAATAACATAAGCTGAATTCAGGTGCAGTGAGGAGAAAAGAATATATTGAACAGCACTGCTGAAGTCCCATATGAATTTCACTGCTTATTGCTGGCACAATGGAAGCAGTCACCTTGTTGTGCAAATAGTGACATTCAATATATGTATTTTTTCTTCATATTTTACTTCTGAAACAAAGTCATTCTTAAAGCAAGTAGGCCTATTTATCTTTTTCAGCGTGTTTATTGTGGGTAGAGTTGGGTGTTATAAATATATTGATCAGAAAAAAATAACTCCACAATATTGATAATACAGTAAATTTGTAGTAAATAGTACTTTTTTTTTCATTATCCACGTAGCTTCTGCAGAGGTCACAAATGCTGTGAATATAGCTTGAATTTCAAATACTGAACAGAGACCAGAATAATGTATATTGTAGAATGTGTGGGCGACATGTAAAGGAAGACAGGAAACACAACAAACCTTTTCTAGCACTTGATTATCACTTACTATCCTATTGTGTTTACAGATAGCCAGACAGTCCATAACTGCTGGATCTAGAGCTTCAGTCTCTAGCCTCTTTCAGTCTGACAGGGAACCCCATTTAGCATTTTTAACATTTTTAAAGCTTCTATTGTTTCTACTAAACTAAAGTTTAGTTGTATAGTTATAGTAATTTTTATAGTTATAGTCACATAAAGTACAGTATGGTATCAGTGTGCAATAGCTGTAATGTGTCTGTTCCTTAGTTAATATATATATATA
Source organism: Enteromius unitaeniatus (assembly GCA_032359435.1). Lineage (NCBI taxonomy): Eukaryota > Metazoa > Chordata > Actinopteri > Cypriniformes > Cyprinidae > Enteromius > Enteromius unitaeniatus. Next base: position 11,259,036 of record JAUMHI010000035.1, read on the forward strand.
TATATATATATATCCTATGCAATAATTTATATAAAATATTATTTTATACTAAGTACTGTATATTTCAAATATTTTTATTTTAAATGATGATTAAAAAAAAAAGTCCCTGGTTTGGGATCTGCGGAAGCAAACTTGCTTAAATCTCAAAGCATGTTACATGTCTGTCTTGAAGGATTCATACATTATTGCTAAAAACCTGTCTCTCTATGGAGAAAATTGGGATTTTCCTTACTTCTTGGACCCTACCGATGTTCTCCATGAGCCTAGACATCCCAAAATACCAGCTACACGCAAACAGGTAACTTTCGATTTGCTCATATTGTGCTGGTGCCATGTTCATGTGCCAGTGCTGAGCCGCTCTATCATCCGCACTGCTTTCATGAGGACTGGAAGAAAAACAACTCCAAATCCGTAATGAATGCAGCAGCATATTGCGCTACATCGCCGTTCATTCACTCGCTGCACACACTGACTCATAAAGCAGGAGACAGTAGCGTGGATGAGTTTCTGCATCCCTCACCTGACTGCGATTCTCAGTGAAGTCCTGCAGTACTCCACGAGGTTCCATTAGCCCTGCTCACTTCAATTAAATCTAACAAGCCACTTTCCTTTTGTCCTGGAACACCAAATCTACCTACTGTCAGTGTTGCTGTGGTGATGAGCCGAATCTAATTTGCAGTTTCTCCCTTTTTTTTCCCCCTCTCCCCGAGTAGATGCCGAGGTGCCAACATCTAAAAAGCCTCTATTTGCAGCCATTATGACTGTAAATATAGCTAAGCAGAAGAAATTCAACTGCAGCCAATTTAGAGAAAGCAGAAAAGATACGAGCGGATAACAACAGGGCTGTTCGTCTATCTCGCATTAATTCTTACTGTCAAATCTCACTCTGCTAATTTGCTATGAGTTTCTCATCATATCCTCGAAAGTTTCATTGTGTCTTAATCTTTTTCCTCTCTTGCTCTTGCCTCCCTCTCGTCTCACTCTTGCAGGGAGAGCTCTGTGGTAAGCCTCTCTCTTGTGCGTTAACGCTAAAACATATTAGCACTCCTAATGGGAGAATAGACACACTTTCACATTCAACACTTAGAGCTGCAGGAAGCCCCTGAGAGCTCGTGCTGACGCTTCGGTTTAAATCAGATGCACGCAAAAGCACCTTTAACCTAAGCACACATTTACCTTACACTTAAACATTTACACATGGTAACGTGGGAATAAAATATTACTCTGCAATACTGTTAGCAAAACAGTACACCAAAAATAGAAACTCTGGCTCATGCCACATATTACATAATTATTTTTGGGTTAAGATCTATAAATATGATGTCACTGTACCTGTCCCTAACATATGTTCTATTTTTTTAATCATTTAATTCACAGAACTAAATGTGACGTCTTTCCTAGCTGTTCACCTTCACAGACATAAACAACTATAACAACTGTTGTAACACTTGTTTTTGGCATAAACTTGGGTGTATTTGACGGGTTAAGTGCAAAAAGACACGAAAGAGAACTTTGTTAATTGCTCACATGCCACGTGACGGATGTTTTCTGTGAGTTTGCTTTATGTGTGTGCTCTGAAAAATGTATATCAGTAGTTTAAACTGAAGTGGCTGTGAAATGTATGATTTCAGCGCAACAGATATGACAGTCAAATCCAAACCGATGTTTTTTGGCAGACGATCTGAGGTACAGTTAACACAGCCCTGTTCTGAAAAGCAGTGGCTCATTTCCATTTAAAGAGACATGCACGCAAGTTATTGCATTTACTCAAAACAGCCCACAATGAACATCTGAGATGTTAATTTAAACCTTTTTAAAACTGGACATAAACTAACTATAACAGTAAAACACAAAAACATAAATACATTTAAATTAGAAAAAAATAATATTGCAAAAAAAAAAAAAGAAAACTTAAAATTGCTTTAGAAAAAAATTATATATATATATATATATATATACACTGTACACACACATACACACACTGCATGTTTTATTAAATATTTAATTTTGTAAATATGAGCAATATCACATAAGTTGACATGAGATAAGGCTGTATCACAGTGATTTATATAATCAAGTACTTCTTTCACCGACTGGTACCTCTACGGCCTTCTGATATATGCATCTCTGCTGAAAAGAGGACAGTGTCAGAAATATATATAGATGCTTTTGTATGCTGCACCCATACACATCCTAACATGTTTGACCTTGGTCAGTGCCATCACTAAAACCCCAAGTTAACCAGGAAAGGGTGAGAAAGAAAGATTGCAAAAGAGAGAATGGGACGAGAGAGGGTGTGAGCCTGAGAGAGAAAGTAAAAGCTGTAGCTTGAGCGAAACAGCCAAATGCATTAAAGCCTTTTGATATTTTCACCAGACGAACACACACATACTAAAAGCTCTTTAAATCCCTTCAGACCAGGGTGCATGTGCTTTTTTATCACTGTTCTCCCTGGATAGCACTTACATAGCAAAAGCTACAACAAGGCCGCAGCATCTGACTGCCTTTCTCCATTTCTTTATTTGCCTCTCATGTCTGAATTTCTCTCCTCTATAACAGCGATTCATTCATATCAACAAATTAACTGTCCTTGAGTTCAAGAACTGATTTTGTAAGGCCATTAAACAATTTTTTGTTCTTTCAGATATTCAATATATGCACAACAAGCGAAACTGTAAGAGGCAGAAAAAAACGAAACACAGCTGAAAGCCGGAATAAATACGGTGCATATGGATTCACAACAGGTGTGTGGGATTCTGTTATTAGTGAGAAAGACAAGAGCGATTGTATGTTTCTTAACAGTGTTTGGCAGCAACGTCTTTACTAATAGAGACATGTAAAGTTTATCTGCTTTAATAACAGCAACACTACTACCTCTGTACTGAGCAATGCAATTGAACTTTTCAGTTAAAAGGTGTATAAAAAAATCATAATACAAAAATAAAACAATGCAAATGTAAAATATAAATGTAATGTGTATATGTATATATACTGTACACACACATCATGTACTGCAATGCCATCAGGTAAAGTTACAGTGGGAGTATGTGCCTTTCTTGCCTTACCTGAGTCCTATAGGTTTCACAGAGTGCTGTGAGTTTGATGGGGGAGATAACTGAGAATGAATAGGGGAAGTCACATGAGATGAGAGAAGGCAATGCCTCCAGTGCGATAGATTGGATATGGCAGGTTATTCGTACGCACTTCATGTTCATGAATCAGTCTGAATGGATGATATAAATGTGTGAAAATGTAAAGACAAAAGCCCTATTCGGACGGGACTAGTTTTACAGGGGGTCGTTCGAGAATTTTTTGTTTCACAGACGTACTCAGTGATTTTAATCCCGTCCGAATCTTTTTTTCTCTCACAACCTGTGATAATTCCAGAGCAAATTACCTACTGTAATTTTTTCAGCAAACTCAGTGGTCTTCTGAGAAAACTAATCCTGCGCGAAAGCAATGCCGGTGATATTTTTTTTACAACGCGCTTCCTTGTGGGTTTGGGCCAACGCGATATGCCGTAGATGCTCTTACCGCACCCACGTTTGATGTATTTTGTTATAGTAAAATATAAATTAACACAAATAAAGTGTACTGTGTACATGGTAATCGACCCTTTGCTTTGGATTTACGTTTAGGAAACTGTCTTTGCCTACGCTGTTTCTGTCTGCCAGTGATTTGATCTTGTCTGTCCTGACCCTGAGCTTAATAAACCCTTTTTGCACGTGAACTCACACGCTTCCCTGCCTCAATTCGTAACACGCAACATGGTTTTTCTGTACTAGACATTTAGCTTCACCATGGTATTTGTGATTATACTAATTGTAATCAATCTGAATGACTATAGCAATGCACGCATACAGAGCAGCTGATCTCTGTGACGCCCGGATGTACAAAACAGACCCTCCCACCTCTGTAATAAACACAGAGGTGTTAGTCCCGTCCAAAATGGTACATGAAGATCACAGACGACAGGTGATAACGATCGAAACTCAAACGTAGTTTAGAAAACTAGTCCCGTCCGAATAGGATTTAAGAACTAACACACTTATATATTACCACTGACATGTCAAAATCAAACTTTAAATGGCCTAAAAAAACATGTCTGTTTTAGTAAGCAATCAGCTTACTGTCTGTGACCAGTGTTTACCGAGCTCTGATGACTGATAATTCAAAGTTGAACATCAGTTCATAAATAAAATAAATAACTGCTTAAATAAATGTGATTTTTTTTATTGCATGTATTGTTTAAATTGTTACTACCTTAAGTTATTACTTTGGATTCGAACAAACAAAAAAAGCTTAAAAACACTAAACTGATGAGATTTACACTTGGTTTAATTAATAGAACAGCCTATTGATCACATTGTTGGTAATAATTAGACGAACACTTCTGAGAAATGCACAGACTCAGGTAACATGCGCTGATTGCGCGCTCTTTCTCTCTCTCTCTGGATACAGAATATTATTACACCATCAAAGTGAAAAAGAGACAATAGATGTGTAATAATTATGAGAAATTAAATAGATAAATTCAATACAATTAAAATAACACCAGCAGACAGTATTTGTAATATTACAATAGTAATTATAATGAATATGTCAAATAAAGCAAATAACTCTCACATATACACACTCATAACTTAATTATTAACTGCATTAGTCTGCTATCAATGGCTCAAGCCTCCTTTACTAGGTCTAAAATGACATTTTGGAATTAACAACAGAGGCGTTAGATGAGATGTGGAGAAAGGAATAATCCTACTCACAATAGCGTCCAAAAATATATAATCTGATCAATGACTTGCGGTATGGTGACCATAATATAAGTGGAATAATTGACTCCGGGCCTTAACACTTAGCGTCATGGCCGCATCAGCCAAACTCGAGTGCAAGTTATTTTTCTAATAATTCAAGGGCCCATCCTCAATTATTCCTTACGCACAGATGTTAGTCCTGAGAATTTGTTTGTGAATTTGGCTATAGAATGTGGATGTCAATCCCTTAAATAACTGAAATCAGTATTATAAATGACACAATATTCAGAAAAAAATCACATTAAATACTTTCATTCAAGTATCATGTAATTTGTATAATTTAATGTAAAAGCATCTATATTACACACATACAAACATAAATACATCACATATGGGTGCGCACGAGACATAACTGTCTGATTGTTGTTATTATATTACGTGGATATCACACATAGGCCTGCCTTGCATTCCTGGTTATGTCTTTAACAAAGGAGCAAACTTAACACATATGCAAAACTCTGTACAATTCACTGCAATAGCAAAGTGCATAAAGCTGTAAATGGAATGGCTGCTTTATTATGATTAAGAGGTTAGTCAGTACCTGACTGTGCTGACAGCTATGTTTGGCCAGTCTTGGGTTTTCACATGCTCAAAACTGTCATTGTGAGGTTGTTGGCTGCCTTACAATTCAATTTGGAACTTCAAAAGTTGCAATGCAATAAGACTTGCTCTGTCATTTTGTCTCTGGCCGTGTGCTAAGCAGATTAAATTGGCCGGCATCATATGTTAACTGTCATTTTCCGCATTTTTTTTTTTAAGGATAACAGCTACTTTTATATACTGCGAAATAGTATTGCCACAATACCTGATAAAGCCAGGAGAATAAAATAAGAAGTAATCTACATACGCTGACATCGCTGGTTAATGTTACATTCGTTTTTGGACCCAAATAACTCAAAATGATGAATAAATAATACAGGTGAGGAATGCAGTGCTGACTGCTGGAGCGTGAGCAAGTTTCGGCTCTGGTCGTCCTGTCTTTGTGCTTCGGAGGAACGTCACACTCTCTGCTTAGTGTGTTTGCAGAAGTAGCCAGCATCCTCTATAATTGAGCACTAAACATTGCACACTTTTGATTATCAATGCATGAATGCGGCAGAATGCTAGTGCCTTCACAGGGTGCCAGAAAAGTCTGTCAGAAATTCTTGGTAGAATTACAGTGTGACATCAATTAATGTTTATATTCTCCATCTGCAGTTAGAGCCCAGTAGGGAGCCGAGCCCTGAGCACAAACACAGGCACGCTAAGCTTTCTTCAACCCTGATAATTACAACGTCAGTCATATTTCAACCAAACCCGATGCATGCGACAGCAGTCACAGGCCACCACCATCAGCAAATGTTGGCTTATTAGGCCATTTTTCACCGAACAAATATGCCTGAGGCATTTTTTACAAATATCAAACATGCCTATGGTTCTCGAGAAAGTCAAGTTTAATTGTTCTACACGTCTAATCCTGTCCTTTCTCACACTGTGCCCGGATGGCACTAGACCCCTCTCGAGTGGTCTTGTCCTCTCCCTCTCTGTTTCCTCAAAGACGGCCCCTGTAATGAGCTAAGTCACATCGGGGCTCCAGAGAGTGGATGCCAGTGGATTAGCGATTTGTTACCGCAATCTGTTTCGTGGTATTAACCATATCAGTTGCATTGCTATGCCAGGCTTGCACAACATTGTTTAGGGGCATTAGCATCAGAGAGCTCGCCATTCAGAGATTCTGAGTTGAAACCAAGTCCAGGAGTGTTAATGTGAATTTATTAGATAATACCGAAAGAGACAGGTTCATTTAAATGGGGCCCAGCGGAGGAACGGCTCATTCAATTCAGTGGGCTGCCATGAAATGACTGCAGCTTAAATAACAGGCCTCATTTAAACACACGTCAAAAAGAAACAAAACATCTCAGTAATGTTTTCAGCCTGATTTAAAGCTTTGCTCAAAGCAGCTCTGCTGGCAGCCAGTTCAAAAGCTTTAGAATAGTCACTAATACAAAAACATTTCTACATTCAATTCTATTAACTAATACATTAAATGAATACATATGCAATGTTGTATTGCTTCGCATATATATATATCCATATATTTTCTGGAATAATTGATTCTGATCAGTCAATTCTGGGGTCAAATATATTTGTATAGAGACATTTAAGGTCCGTTTATAGCAAGCGCGTTAAAGATAACTATAAAGATAACGATATTCGCATCCACAACAGTGAACGATATCGTCTGTTTATTCTCAGGGCACACGGATCTGCCGCTTTAAATTCTCGAGGTCATGAGAACAGGACAAATTCTGATTGGCTGTCAATATCGTTCATTAGCTAGAAAAAAAATGTTCTGAAAATGATTCCAACAATATCATTTCTCTGTCCTTTATCAGTATCGTTGTGGTGTGGACTCTGCTATTCATTAAGATTAAAAACAATTTGTAGAACTCTATCTTTATAGCCATATTTATTGCTATTATGCTTGGTGAAATGGGCCTTTAGGCAGGATTACTGAATTTTCTACACTGTTCTAGTTAGTAGTCACTTTAGGACACAATGAAATGTATATATTAAACTCTAGTTAGTAGTCACTTAATGACATTAAATATATTTTTAACTCAAATCAATTATTAATTGCATGTCTAACTTTTAAACTTTCTGAAGAGGCTTTCTCAAACCTACATCAAAGTTTAATGTGATGAACATTTTAATGTTTTACTTATTTTGTAAGCAGCCATGAATAACTGGAATAACAATAGCATTCTATTTTAATCAGTATTCCTAAGCCTATATTATTTGGCCATTATTCACTTTCAGAATGATATTTGACCCTATTCTTGAAGTCAGAATCCATAACCCATGTGTATGGCGAGAGAGACTTAATTTTGACAAAAACAGAAGAACTGGTTTGTGTCTTTTTTTATCCAATGAAATTAACTCGCTTTAACTCAAAGGCCAAAATACACTTTTTTCTAGCTTGAAACTAATGCATCAAAAGCGAGTAATGAAGACATTATGCCTCCAGAGCACAGTCACATTTAAAGTTACATCTATATTGAGCACAGCTCGGAATCCTCTTCATATGTCCTAATATGAGTCATTCATTGAGACTAGATTTATTCAATAGAAGCTATTTTAAATTCCCAGCCCGATTTGTTGCTTACAGGCCTTGCAGTGATATAAGAGAGAGTGGTATGTGTGAGTGTATTCAAATGCCTGTAATGCTGATTCTGGTACAATTGACACACCTGGCTGTCAGGATAACAGCTTTTTTATACCTGTCAGTATATGTACACTAATCCTGCCCCCAAGAGGCCTGTCGGCATGGCGCTTGGTGTGATTGACAAGTGGCTGGCACTGAGGCTGGCTCATGCAGCATTAGCCAGAGCGTTTTCAGAAGAAGAATCTATCCACCTCCGTAATGTACAGCAGATAATACTAAAATGCCGAAGAGAGACAACATGGCAATCGCTTCCACTTGCAGATTAAAACAAAACACTACACGTGAGAAGCTTTTACTTTATGTCCTTGCACAACACTTTAACAATGAAAGTGTGTCATTTTCTAGCATCCCACAACTAAACAAAAGTAATGATTGTGTTTAAAAAACACCCCGTATTTACCACGATACAGATTGTTTCATGAAGTATTTTAAAGGAGACTTTGGATGAAATTGTAACTGTAGCTGTTTTCGCATTTAATTCGGTTTCTCAAGCTGAAAAGAAAACACACAGTCAGTTTGTTATGTTCAGTCTGAAACCATGTAGATAGCCAGCTATTTGAATAAGACCCCACTGAAGAGAGAGATATTTAAAGAGACATGCACTGAAATAGGTCACTGTGAACAGGTGACAAGGTAAAAAGAATTATCACTGAGGAATCTTTATCATAGTATGTTACAGACATTCCTACCAACTTGTAGAAAATGCGCATCCGATGTCCCCTTTTAATTACATCTGTTCCCTTTACAGCCACAATGTAATGAAAGCAGTGAAAGTCCATATTATGATATACATCCAACTAAAAGCAAAAAAGTACGGCAGGATTTGGTTCAATTCATCAGGTGTTTGCAGATCTAAATGCAAACTTGCATTTGGGGCTTAAATGTTTGAAGCAGACTTCGAGAATGAAGAAGTTTGTCAATCTTCACTTAAGAGAAGCCTATCATATGGCATTTTGGTTAAAATTATGAGCTTAATTTATTAATTTTTTAATGAAGCATATGCATGGATGATTCGATAATGAAAGGACCAATAACATGCATTAAGAAAATAGATAGCTAGAACCGACAGCAGCTTTTACGTTTGGGTGGAGAGCGGAGAATTTGAATCAGGCGCAGAACTAAAAATGGCTCTACTGAAAAACTGATGGGATAAAACTTCAAGATGACACACAGCTTATTTTTTCCTTTACTGCAGCCGAGCAGCTCTCTCTCGCAGTGTGTGACCTGACAGACAACTGGTTGTCCAGTTCTGTTCCGTTCACACAGCGCGTGTGTTCCGAGAATGCGGTTCTGAGTTCTGGTGTGAGTTCGGTTACAGAATGCGGCTGTCACACCCATAAATAACTGAACTGTGTGTCAACGGAACAATATTAAAGACTCAAATACAGGACTGACAACTGTATCCTGCTGCTGTGTGAACGTGGCCATATGCTTTTGCACATATGCCAGACATGGAATATTACACAAATGTAAAACTTGAAGAGAAGCTTTAACTATAAAGAGAAACAACAACAACAAAAAACTGAATACAGCTGCTCATCCATAGGATATATATGTTAGTTTGCTTTGATTTAGAAAGCAAAGGTATGATAAGAGTTAATCAAAGAAACTTTCAGCAGCTGTTACCAAAAAATCAATGTGACATTGAAGACATCAAGAACAGTGTGACATTAAAGAAGATGATTAGAGTGTTGAATATGAGCCTGGCATCTGTCATGACAAAGACTGCATGTGTGTCAGCAATCTGCTACAAAGAAAGCCTGATGCAAAATGCATAGACAATGCATGTTTAGCGTGTTATATGTCCAGACAGCCAGAGAGTAAGCTTTTATGCCCCCACGCTAGCATATGTGCGTCAGTTCTTACGTGTGAAAAAAGAAGGCGAGAGAAGACGGTGGTGCAAATGAGAGGGAAAGAATCAGAGGACGGAAAATGAGCTTTCAATTGACTCATTTCAATAGACTGTCTAGGCTTTTGAGAGAGAAAGAACGAGGAACAGAAGGAGGGAAGCGAAAAGTGAGAGGCCGAACGATGATATGAAGGAGTTTTTAAAGCTCTTTTAGCTGCAGAGAACACAATGTGCCGGAGTTCTCCCTCAGTACAAAAACCCAAACAGTCCACATCACAAAGCAGCTTAATGTCAGAGTCAGGAACTGCTAAAGTAACCAGAAAACAGACTCCTCTAAAATAGACTGGAATGAAAGGTTTCCTTTGGTGTTTATCATGAAGAAATCCCCCATTGCCACCTCCTGGCTCTAAAATGTACACTACAGTACGAATCAGCGTTTGAATCAAAACAAACTTTTAAGTGAACAGATTTAAAAGATTCATGTTCACACTGCTCAAACTTCCTAAACCAGTTTTAAAAAAATGGAGGAAACGATTTCCTTCCCTCATCTTCCATCTGCCCCTACCCCAGAAGAACAAGCTGCATCTTCCTAATGACCTGATTTACATAAACATGCATATAATCGGGCAGCGAGAGAAGAGGATGTGTGTGTACTTAACAGAAAGGGGGGTGACTGCGGCAGACACGCTTGCACATGCTGCTCGGGTGCAGAAGAGAAGCTTCTGACTGCTTGTGTGATTCAGTTGTGGCACTCCACATTTTCCCTCCCTTCTTTCCACCTCTAACTGCTCTTTTCCTTTCACCTTGCCTTTCCTCTCGTTCTCAATTAACCATCCTGCCACATTTAGAGCAAAATCAATCCATCCTGGCTTTCCTTGTCTCCTCCAACCTGTTCAGCATCTTTTCACCACAGTAAGTGGTGCGGAGAGGGGAGCTGCAATATTTTGCCTGGAGCGAAGTGTTAGAACCTGCTAAACGCCCATAATGCAACTGCAAACCACAAAGAAAGCTGAGCACAATGTTGACAGGAGACGAATAGTCTAGTTGTATTGCGCAACATCAGGTGTTACCAAAAGCTTTGTAAAAATCAATAACAAATGTTATCCTGGACCACAAAACCAGTCCTAAGGTTTTGGTTTTTTTTTTTAAATAGAGATTTATACATAGTCTGAAAGCTGAATATTTAATAAGATTTCATCAATATATGGTTTGTTAGGATTGGTCAGTATTTGCCCAAGACAGAACTATTTAAAAAACTGGAAAACTGAGGGTGCAAAAACATCTTATACATATATTATATATATTTACAATAGGAAATGTATAAAATATCTTCATGGAACATAATCTTTAATTAATGTCCTAATGATTTTTGGAAAAATAAAAAACAACCCCAAATGTTGAGTTTAAAATGAGGTGTTGCGAAAAACAGGATATAGGCTATACAGGATATATATATTTCTCCATGTACAGTAGAGGATGGATACCCGACCTGAGCCTGACGGCACCTGACAGGCTGGGTTTAGACAGATATTTGAAAGGATGCTCGGGTTTGGGTCGGGCTCGGTCACATCAGCGCGAATGTGCATCTGTGTTATAACGGCGCTTTTTGTCCAGTGTGCGCTGATGCTCTCATCTGTTGACATTTCCGAACGCCTTCCTACAGTTGCTTTCCACACAAAAAAGTGCATGTGTCATTAGTATGAGAAAAAAAATGGGATCAGGCTGGGATCGGGCTCGGACATAAATATCTTAATGCCTGTCGGGCTCGGGTCGGGTTCAGTTACAGCTCTGTTGGACGCGGGCCGGGCTCGGACAGAAAAATGTGGGCCGATCCGCACTCTAATGTATAGAAATTGCACAAAAACAATTTCACTGTAAGAGACAGATCAATCAAAAATCATTCTAGGAAAGTTTGGAACAACATGTTAGAATGAACTGCATGTTGTGCCCACTTTTTAATCATGTAAAACTGATGTAAAAATCCAAATCTGGCATGATGCAGATGAGTGGAGTTTTTTCAGCTGTAAGTGTGGAGCAAGTAAGAAGCAGGAAATGGAAACCCCGGATGAAATCTGGAGCGGAGTGATTGCTGATTTCTTTATGCGAGGAGGGGAAATTGCTGTCACTCCACTCACACAACTTCCCACCTTTAATCTCTTATATTAATATTTACATCCACGTCATTATCTTCGTCTCTTTAACCTGACTCTGCACACTCTTCCTACCCATATTTTCCTTTCCTTCCCTACTTCACTTCCTGCCATCCCTCTATCACTGTGCTGCGTCAGCGGTTTGCCCCTCTCCTCCAGTCCTGTGAAACTGGCTTTGAATAGGATTTGGAAATGAAGCATTCTCTTGTAAGAAAGGACAGGAAAGATGAAGGATGGTGCCATGCAGAAGAGACAAGCACACATGCAGAGAGGGAGATCAAAAGAAGGTCCAGAGAAGGAAAACAAGATTTCCTCTCTTCCCTCTATTCAGTAAATGAAACGCCTGGCTGTGTTTATAGGTCGTTCTTTAACTACTGGAACTTTTTTGTCTTGGGGATTTTAACCATTTTTTTCAAGTTTTTTTTATATATAAAGGCTAGTTACAATTAGACTTGTGTTGTTTAACTCTTTTCACAGACACAGAAGACTCTAGACACAGAAGACTCTTACTGAGAACCAATTTCCACCTCGGGCCGTTTTCCTGGTTGCATTTACACTGGCAGCAAAGACTCTGAAGCGCCATCTTATCCACTGTATTTACCAACTTCAACAACCAGTGCATGGAGGACACAAACATGTGTCAGTGAACAACATGCCTGACATGAAACAAAACATGCCTTGAAGAAACTAATGGAAAAATGAATTTTCAATCAAGCAATTGTTAATGTCATATATTTTTAAAAGAAATGGTATGGTCATGCAAGATTTATTCACCACAGTTTAGGCCAGGAAACCAAAAAAAACCCCAACTTTGATAGAATACCATTTGATATCAAACAAATAAAATAAACTAGCGAGTTTAAATGAGCGAGCTTTATGAGAATTTTTAAAACACCACCAGCCCAAAAGTGCCCTAAATTAAAGAAACACTTCTAAAGAAAAGAAAATGTAAAGTTTTGGTCAGGTGCTTCCAAAATAAACATCTTGAGTGGATATGTACACCAAGTTCTGCTTAAACAGGCATATGCGCTGGCAGAATCTCAGGTGAAAAGCTAAATGAAATAATAAAAGAGCGAACAAGCTCAGCGCTTGTGACTCCTGACACCGCTGCTTGAGAGCACAATGGCCTCTGCAGAGGAAAAAAAAAAGAGAGGCTGCTAAAGACAGAAAGGGAAGAAGGGAGGGGGTGAAGGCGAGAGGGTGGGAAAGGGACACAAAGACCTTCTTTGTTCCCTGCTCATGCTCTCTTTTGTGGAGGCAAAGAATGGCTGCATTCCACTGGGTGCTGTCAGTCCCTTTAGCTCCCCGGATAAAGAGAAAGACGGCGAGGAAGCCATTCCTTCACATATCACCTAATAAACACACATCCAATGACACTTAAATATGGACACACACACAGCATTTGCACTGATTGGTAAATCACTCCTGACTTTTAGGAAAGCTGATTACTCAAAGGTAATAAAAGAGACAGAAGAACTGAAACAACAATCACACTGTGTCCAGTCCTTTCGGCTAATTGGGGGTGTTGCCATGGCAACCAGGTGTTGGTGCGGCCCGTGGGAGGAAACCTGCAGGTGATTGGAGTGGACAAGATCGTAAGACCAGCAAACTCACAGCGGGAAATAATACAGTTATGTATTGTTAGGTTTACAGTTACTGTGGTGGGTTTAATATGGACTGGGACTATTTAGGGAACAGTCAATATCGGCAGGACATGATTTAATGAAACGGTTCATGGTGAAAAAGGGACATTGTTGGTGTGGTCTGAAACTTAACTTGGATTTATTTTGGTCTGGTGGGTATATCTGTGCAGCAGAGCTGTTCAGTAGCCATCGATGAAGAAAGGAGAAATTGCATTTTGTTTTGATAAATGTAGCTAAATGTAGCTTCGTGCTGACAATAAGATGCACTGCATCGGTTTTCCTGGGGAAGACGAAATCATAGCTGTAGCTCTAAGTAGCTCCGATGTAGGAATGAAGGAAAAGGGACAATAAACAGATCCGCTGACAGGTACATTCCTGGATGCAGCGGTGAGCGAACAGACCACAGGCAGCACTTTCCAGTCACGCAGTTGTATAACAAAATCAGCAATAATGCGAGCGCTTCCTGGCTTGCACACAGTAAATCAGACTTTCTTGCACATCTTAGTTTATATACTGAAAGCATAAAGCTCTACGGCAAGAACAGGCATAATGTGTTCAGGAACCTCTACGAATGACTGATTCAGTAGGTCAGACAGTTCAAATTTATAAGCTCATTTTATTACAAAGTCATCCCGAAACCACTTCATATTAATTACATCTGAATTAGTATGACAGCGCTTTGCATTCCTCATTCCTTAAAGGTGAAGTGTGTAATTTCTAAACCATTAGCTGCACTGAACGAAAATTGCAAAAATAATGACTGTTTTCAAACTGCTTTTTCAAACACTTTTCCTGTCTGCCACTGTTCAGTCAAAACAGCTCCAAACATATGTACGGAATTTATCATTAACTTTGTGCCACATTTATAACTGACAATAAATAGGCTACTTCACATCAGCCATTTACACTTACATTTACACTGTTAATTACTTTTCAACAGCGATGCTACAGAGCTACTGCAAAAACACAAACATACTTTGTGAAATTTAAATATGTCAAATAAAAAATTACATTTCTTCATATATACATCTAAGGCTTTTCCTGTGCTCTTTCCATTTAAAATTAGAGGCAATCATTACATTTCAACAGCAATCCAAAAACAGATGCTGCGTGCGGAGGAACAAACGTATTTTTATATTTAATTTTGCTTTAATTTGCCATACTTCTCCTAGCAACAAGCCAAAGTGTTTATGTACGAGTTTGTCATGTTAGGAACTTCAAAAACTGGAAAGGTGTTTTTTTAAATGGATTTTAAATCTCTCCAGATTCCTTTGCTGCTAAGTTCAGCTTAAAAAAACATTTTTTGTCAAAATTAATATCTATTTTTCACACTTTTAAATATGATGCCTAACTTCACTTGTAGCACTGAAAACATTTGAATTCATTTTAATAAAAGTATTTTTAATTTATTTCAACAAAACCATATATAGAGTACTAACACCAGCTATCTAACTGTTCTTGGCAATACCATAAATTACTTTAATATCCATGGACCCCCTTAGCGCTGCTCAAGTTTTTTTGGTCAGAAATCGCAGACTCTCACTGAAAATAAATGATATCCAGTTGCCTTGTCGCTGCAAATCTCTGTCAGTGCGAACACTCCATTACTTACAACTGTCTCTGCAAATTATGTTTGAAAAGGAGAAAGTTTTTTTAACACTGATAAAAAATCACAGAGAATTAATAGTCTCTCTCTCGTCTCAGCAGTAAGCTAAAACCTCATCACTGCAGCGCAGGCACAGGCCGAGGTGGACAGTCAAGTTTGGCGCTGCAGTAGGCCTTTCAGCTGTCCAGACAATTAGGCTACAAACAGCGAGCAGATTAATGAAGGAACATTGCAGGACGCCTTTGGCTGATGGCCGTCTCTCCCTGAAACTTGTCTGAGTCAGGGGCCTAGAGATGGGAGGCTAGCGGAGATGCCAGGCGAAAGCTGTATTTGTCAGCATTTACATCCCTGCCTGAGGATCTGACTAATCTCTCTTTCTTCTATCCAGCCACTTCCTCTGTCTTACAGAAGCCAACAGCTAAACTGTTGCCTAAATGGGCATTATTCAGCAGTTCATGCTGATCTATAGACCCCACAATAGTCCTTTATATAAATGTTCTACCTCGATTGCACTAAAGAACCATATCAGTTCTTTAGGAGTTAAAATGGCATGATGATTCTCAGTTGAAGGTTAGATGGAAGTGGGATGCCATCGTTGAGATCCTGGAAACGTTCTGTCAAAAAAGGCATGGGTTTCTGTCAAATGTTCTTACAGTCTTCTCAGAAAGCTCTACAAAAAATGCCCCCCCCACACACACACACACTGATTCATGCATGCACCCTACACCCACACATTAGAAAGAATAAGAGACAGAATGACGCTGGATCTAACAAACAGCTTGTTGCAAATACGCATCGACTCGCATTTAAGTATTTTACGATGCAGTAAAACCTCAAAGTCCTTTGGGACTCTGCAAAGTGTGGTGGTTCAGATCCTCAGTGACATTATCCAACATGTTTATCTGCCTTTGAGGCATTGTAACGTGTGTGCACACACCACAACAGGTGATGCAGCCAAGAAATGAGGAAGTGTTTTAATCTAAAAAGACGTAATCCGACCTAGCAAATCGCATGCAGTTGGTGAGGTTGCTGTAGTTCCGTCTGTGTGTGAGAACGTTGGCTGTTTATTCAGTGGTACATCAATATCTCACAACGCTCTTGGCAGGACTGTGCACTGGCCTTCTGCCTACTATGCAAATCTCAGATATTGATTTGTGTCAACCAGGAGTACTCTGATACAGGACATCATCTGTGAGTTTTATACCTGGTTTAAATTCATGTATTGAAATTTGTCTGCACCATGCTACGAAGCACAAAACATCATGTGTAATGCCTGTTTCACACATATGTGTGCAGTATGCGTATGTGTTGCGTATTTTTTCCGCACACGTTAACGGATCAGAGCGTTCACACTGCACGCGGTTGCTGTCCAGACGCGGTGCGTTTGCAGCAGTGCAGCGATCGTTTCGGCACAGTATTTTTGGTGTGCTGGAATCCGGTTCAGCAGATTATTTGTGGGCAAAATGAACATGGATTGGCATTAAATTGTAATAAATTAATCACTTATACACAATTAATGTGTGATACTTTGTACACAGTAAATTAGAAAAATAAATAAATAAATAAATGAAAATACATAAATGAGCACAGTTCTTCTATAAAACTTGCATAATGCGATCAGATATGTTTTTTTCCCTACAAAAATTACTTTTTATATCGTTGGAGGAAGAGGGGGAGTTTAATCGCATCACGTGGCAGAACTACAACTACTCAAAACAAGGTGACATGGACGACACTCGTCTAATTGTGGAGGTGGAAAAATACAGAACCCGCAGAATTCATTGTACAAAGATTTGATTGCGAAAAAAAAGGGCATGGGAAACCGTTTCTTCGGCTATTGGTGTGAATGGTAAGTTTTCAAATCTTTATTTCTTAAGTGCCATGTTTACGTGTACTTACACTTGCTTCAGCGACTATCATTATATATAACCTTATGATTGTAACATTACGCTATTTATGTGTAGGTTTTTCAACATGAATACAAACTGTTGGGCCTATATATTGTTCGTGATTTTGCATAAAATCGAGGATTGAACCGGCGTCAGTAGAGCACTGCAAACGTGTCCTACGTAAAAGCACAATTACCTCTTCCTGCTTCTGCACCGCATCCGTAACACACACGGACTGTATACGCACTGTATAAGAAGTTTGTGTGAAACAGGCGTAAGCAAATGGAAGGTTCAAGGAACAGCACAGTCAATATTTAATCATCGTGTTGTTTAAAAACCTTATGACTTTTTTTCTATCGATGAAATACGAAAGTAGTAATTTAGAAGATTGTCTCATTTCACACTATTGAAAAACCTAAGATTTCTCAATATCAATCTCTCTGTGTCTGTATGTGTGTGTGTTGACTCAAGACAGTGACTATATACCTGAGCTGAGGTTTATTAATTTATAATAATTGTATTATTCAATTTAATCATATTATAATTGTACTTATGTTCCTTCCTCTTGCAATGCTTGCTTAATAATATAATTTTGAGGTTTCAAGAGAAATTTGTCTTCACAAATCACAGCTTTTGTTTTTGTTTTAAATGTTTTCATTTCAAGATTTGGAACAGTTTTGAATAATGGAAAAAAAACAGATCTGGAAAAGAGATTGGATTTAATATTATTGTCCTTAGAGAACGCTTTTTTTATACATAGATTTAAATATAGTGCATAATGATGCAGTCAACCGATATAAAAAGCAAATTTTCTTTCTGTCCTCATATTCGTGTCAAGTCAGAGTGAGACGTACAGCTTAACGAGCAAGATGTATGGATGACTTTTATGATGCTTTTTGTCCCTTTGGGAGATTGACTGCATCCATTTTCGTTTCTTTATTGCCTGGAAAAAAATAAATGTAAACCATCAGCTTTTTTCCTTGAAAAACAGAAAACCACATAAACCTGGAATAACTTTTTATTTTTTGGATCAACTAACCCACCTCTGAATGT
This sequence comes from Enteromius unitaeniatus, assembly GCA_032359435.1. NCBI lineage: Eukaryota > Metazoa > Chordata > Actinopteri > Cypriniformes > Cyprinidae > Enteromius > Enteromius unitaeniatus. The sequence continues at coordinate 11,277,248 of JAUMHI010000035.1, forward strand.
CCTTTAAACAACCATACACTTGCAAACCAACACAAAGCTGAATTTTTAGCCATTCACAGAGACAGACACACACAGTCAAGTTGTTGAGGGCTTTCACATGAGTACATGAGAAATGCCAGAGCCCAGGGGGTTTAGCAACACGTAATGACTAACATGAAACAAATGACTCCATGTCTGGGCATAAATCACAGGCCAAACAATAATGTGCATATTAAACTCAAAAACTGTCAGGGAAAATGGCATCATTAAAATTTAGCAGCAGTATTGAGCATGTTTGCCTCCAAAAATGAAATCTTTCTGCCTCGTGATTACAGGGGGACTTCTTCTTGAACATTTACTGTTGGAAGAGCTGCAGATACCTTCACTTCACCATCACCCAAAGTGCATTTGCCTCAACCTCCTCAACTTGCCTTCGTCCCGCCTTATGTTATTTCCTAGTTGCAGTCTTTTCTCCACCAATATCTGTTTCACTCCACTTGTCTTCTCTACTTTTCCCCGTTTCTCCATGCTCTTTGTCCTGGAATCCTCCCTGCTGTTTCTTCAAGAGACTTGTGCCCTTACAGGCACAATGAAATAGCACAAAGCTCTCTCACTCCCTAGCACACATCCACCCGAGAAAGCTGCATCCAGAACAGATCCGCATACACATGACCATGGGGGTATGACCTGAAGTTCCAGCAATAGATGATCATTACAGGGCCTTTAGCTAAAGCCTGGAGTCACAGACAGCTCTGTCTACAGATAGAAGAGGCATGAGCCGAATTAAAAGGAGCAGCTACATGTATCAAAGGCAAAAGCCCACCTGCTCATCTTCAAAGGCTTTTTCGCTCACCCCATCCCTCTCTCGCTCGGTTACATCCTAAACAGTTTCCATAGTTTCCTTATACACCTCATGTCTCCCTCGTGTCCTCTCAACCTCTAACGTTTGCCTTTTTTTTTCTTTTTTATTTGTATTCTGCCTGTCTGCTTCACCTGGGTGACATTTTAAAGTAGGGATGTCACAATGCCACACACCAGTCAGTAGTTGGAAACAATACCGGCAAAACTTTCACAATTCTCTACAGTATCTCTGCAATAAAAAATTAAAAAAGTTATATATATATATATATATATATATATATAAATAAAATAATAAAATATATATTAATGGTTCAAATAATTAAATAAAAAATATGTCATTATTCAAAAATATTAAATATTATATAGAAATTAAATGTAAAGTTTTCATATTAAATTGAAGCAAAACATAAAATGTATAGTATATTAGCAAACAAAACAAAACAGTCAATGTGTCAACAAAAAAAGTCAAATATTAATAATTATAAGCTTAATAAGTATTAAGCAAGTCAACAATCGATTTATTATCGATTTAGTGCATTCCCATGTAAAAGCATAAAGCTAATTCAGGCAAAGCATACAGGGGCAACACCACCTCCCAGTCTCCTGACTGTGGCATGACTCATGCTCTTCTTTCTTGCTCTAAACAATCTCTGACTTCCCCTTTCTAGTAAGCAAAAGACAGCAGGCCTCACAAAACAACAATCAGATAAGAATTGGTGTAAAAATAGACTTGCTCATTGGAGTGCATTCATTATTCTATAGTGTATGTACCCTTTAATTTTCTCATTCAGCGCCGACAAGCGACACCATCAGCAGCACGAGTCACTGAATGTCTAATCTAAGGGCTTAGAGATGCTGCCAACCTATTGTGATGAATGAAAGAAATCAACCAAAGAGCTTCAAAACCTTTTAAAAAGTTGAATACATAATTCGATTTGGTCAATCGTGATGTCTCCTATTAAATATTTAGTATAATAGCTTGTTTATTTATTTATTTTTACAGTTGTCCATGGCAACTGATTTTTTACATAGCTGAGCTAGTGTTGTGTTTTGCACTCTTTTTGTCCTCCCATATTAAAGTACTTCCAACTTAAATCAATATTTAATGTCCGTGTCCCTACAGAAATGTTGTTCCATCATTGCGCAAAGCCCACACAAGCAGATTAGCTGCCGCTCTGGTCCTGTATGGTCTCAGCGAACATTAGTCTGTGATTTGTCCAAGGTGTTTTCACTATAGCAGGCAAACTCTCAAATTCTCTAAAGATCTGTTTATCAGCCTGCAAGACTATAAAGTACTGGAAAAATAAGCTCCTGATGGGAACAATTTCTCACGCAGCACATAGAGTGTGAGAAACAGGATGTCGCCTAAGATATTTAACAAAAACTGTGAAATTAAATTAAATCACTGAAACTTCAAGCTAATTGACTCGAGCCTGCATCTGTTTACCTTTTAATGACACAGATGCAATTTGAACAATCAAGAGATACAAATGTAACATTTTGGGGCCTTAATACTTTTAATTTTGAAATGCGCTTTAAAGTGCAAGTTTTTAAAAACACCACTGTTTTCGTTTCCTTGTAAACACCCAAAATGGGAATCTTTGGGATGTCACGTGCATAATACGCGTAGACATGTGCATCATGACAATTTTAAAGGTAAGCGCAAACAAACATACACAACAATGGCGGAGTACATGGTAGTGTTGTTGCTCCTCAAAAGTTTTTCTTGGATATACGTAAATGTTTTAAAAACACAAACTTTTCCATTTTTATCTATATCGCTGTTGTGTAAACCTGGCTTTAATGTTTCATTGAATTAACAGGAAGATAAAGGACAAGTTTAGCTATTTTTTAAAGCATGTTTGTTCAACAACAAATCAATAAAATATTAGAATTAAATTGCGCAAATGTAAAAAACTAAATTCTCTCTTTATGTCAGATTCTGGTCCAATAAAAAAAAGGGGCATAAACATTCTTCAAAGCATTTCTTTTCCTCTTCCATAGAAGAAAAAAAGGGTTTTATGTTTTGGAAGGCATGAGGATGGGTAAATGATGTCAAAATGTATTTGTGAACGCACTACCCTTTCAATAAGAGTTTTATAGTGTTAATTTAGCCTGCAAATGAAACGAAAGTTCTGCTTGTTTTATTAGCTATCAAATGTTTAAATGAGACTGAAATGCGTCATGCGTATTGAAGTGAGGTGATTCATTCATCATCATGCAGCATTTCTCTCATGATGCGGTTCAGATGAACAGGTGCTGTGTTGTCTCTGATGAATCGATTTAGATTGAGCTTTGAAGATGGATTGATCTAACCCTCTGATCTCTTGCATCAGGCCTCTTGTGTACAAACAGCCTTAAACACTAAAGAAACGCATGGTTATATCTATCAGCACAAAATCCAAGAGGCCTTTTGGGAAAGAGGAGAATGTGGAAGAGAAAGAGACAGAACAGAAGTTGTGGGTGCCTGTATCTCAGCTCGAAACCAACTTTAGGACGAAGTGGGCGTATCACGTTAACAAAGCAGAGGTACATCATCCACCTCTTCAAGGTGATCTCATTGCTTTACGCTGGCCTCTTAGCCGGCACTGATGCTTTAACATCCCACTGAGTTTTACAGACACCCCTCTTCCAGCGCATTTGGTACGGTCCAGACTCCCACACAGCGCTGAGCCTCTCCAGTGGGACTGAGCTGTTGTTGAGCGATGCAGGGGGGTGAAGTCTGGGGGGGGGTTGGGTCTAGTCTTCTGCTGAGTAAATATTGATGCTGAAGCCTGATGTGGAAGCAGAGCTGTGTGAAAGGAGGGAATGACAGAAGAACACTGGGGACTTTACACACCGGTGTTACGGCAGTGTTATGTAGCATTACATCACAATACAGCTAGGAGCCGGCGTTCATGCAGGACATGACGTTGCATTAAACATCAACAAAGAAAACAAAAATAATGAACATGCGTTGGAGACTAAATTGTTCATTTAAGTTGTTATTTCTGTTTTCTTTGCACATAAATAGAATTCTCATAGCTTCATAACATGAAGATTGAACCACTGATGTCACATGGACTATTTTAACAATGCTTTGCTACCATCCTGGGTGGTGTATATGGTAGTTGTGGATCTAGGATCAGAAAGATCTCAGATTTTATATCTTAATTTGTGTTTTGAAGATGAACAAAAATAGTACAAATTTGGAACGACATTACAATAATTTTCCTTTAGTTAACAATAAAATGAAATGAAAATACTACTTAATAATATCTACTTACATTCATTTCAACATTTACTAGTACACTGTTAAAATCAAATGCTGTATCTTTTAATATTATTTTATGAACCAACATTTACACAAACTAACAATGACCAATTGAATTTATTAATTAATGTCAGTAAATATTTAAAAATACTGTAACAAATGTATCACCCATGATTATTACAGTTGTATTAATGGGACAAATAGAACCTTTTTTTTTTGGCAGTTTAACCTATTTCAACCCCCAATGTTGTAAATGCAATGGTAAATGATTTCAGTGTAACACCGAATATATGCTGCAAATGTGCTATGCAGCAAAGCTAAACTCCCATTTTAATACTGATACATAAAACAATATAAGTGTAATGAGATGTATAAAATTAAATTATAAAGCAATTGAGAAACCATTTGCATCGTGTTCTGAATGCATAAGAAATAATATTGCATGCACATGTCTCATAAATTTTTACTGAATGTTATATACAGTAATGTATATAATTTAATATATTTATAAAATATATTTATATGAAATTACTTCATTATTGTGTTTAGTGAGAATCATGCAGCCCCTACAGTCTAGCACATTTACATCGAAAGACAAATAAGAAACAGCAAAGAGGGATGCAAGAACACGTCCTGTGTAAACGGTCCCTATTGCTGCGTGACCAAGGGAACTAGAGAGAGAGTAACTGAGACAAAGAAATTAGGTGGAAAGAGGCGGGGTGAATGTTTCCCTTGTATTCATGGGTGCCTAATCCCTAAGGGGACTGTAAAAATAGCAATACTTAACATGGTCTATTTAACCATGAATGCCCTGAGATGAAGGCATATTAGACAGTTTCCCTAATCACTTGTGGCGACTCACATGACTAACTGCACCCTGTGGGTGTCTTGTCCCTCACAAAGACAAGGAGAGGTGGGTGAACCCCGCATTGTTTCTTCATAAGACCCCACTAGATCTCGCCGGGGATGCTGTTAGATGCTGACGTTAGTCCAAGACAAAAACCTGCTTTGAGAGCCACTGGCATCTCATTACAGTAAATCTTGGAAGAAAGGGTTATGATAAAGTTGCCGTCACTTAGACTTAACAGAATGCTCTTCTTAAAATGAAAAAGTGTAATTTATATCAGGATAACCATGGTTGGAGGACTACACAGCCACAGTTTTTGCTAAGTTACATCTGGCAAAACATCAAGAGAACAAATTAGGAACATCAGAGAACACAAAGGCCTCTTCATACTGTATGATTCAAAGTCTCAAGGCGATTGCAAGACATTGGACCGACATAAGAAAAACGTTATAAAGAATTTATTACAAAGAAATCGTACTTCTCTCTCTTTATCATACACACACATTGTTTTACTTTCCCTCTCTTTCATTCTCAGGACAGCTGAGCTGGATGCTCCCCAGCTGAGTGGGGACAGATGGTAAGTGTTGGCAGGGAGAGTTAGACACTGAGAAACTGAAGCAGTCGAGGCAGACGGGGTAAACCGTATCACTCAATGATAAACCTTCAACATGCACACACTTCATAGCCTAATCCCTTGGAGAGATAGATGACCTAATCATTTCAGTGCTGTCACAATGTTTTCAAATAATGTCGGCTAACAGTGTGAACAGATTTGTTTTTTCACCAAACAAGACAAACATATACAAAAAATTGGGTTGCCTAAATGAAATTACTAAGGACAAAAAGGAAAAATAGTAGAACCAAATAACACTGTTAATCTGAATGTCACATATACATTTTTCAAATCATGTGAAAAGAAGGCTGCCACAAATTAACAGTTTCCTGCACAGATACTCAATCCAACACCTCTACTGAAGTTAGAGCTGATTCTTAAACATACAGTATTATGGTTATGAGGCTATTTTTTTCTCTTTTTTTGGTGAATCAAACACTTACTAATTGCTAAACTCTACTGTGTTAAACTTTGTAGTTGATTAGTTAAATTATAGGTGCACCAAAATACAATCAAAAGGATTTGGAAACAACATTTTAGAGGCCTGAATTTATAAACCAAAATGTTTGAATTACCATATTGATGACATGTTTGGACCATTTCAGGATCTGTTTCATGCACACAATGTAGAGGGCTCCAACAGGTCACGTGTCAGCAGTGTGGACTCAATCCACCATGACCAAAAATGCTGAAATATACGGCTCTTTATGGAAAAGCTGTACAATAATTGGTTTAAATGTAGTACCTGAGAACACGACAACCTCAACATCATACCAAGCAGAAATTCAATTCATTATTTAGCTAATATAAAAGCTTTCGTAGGTTTTATTAATCAGTATTTAAATACTATATTTTAATACTATATTAAGTATTTAAATATTTCTTTAGACATAGTCACACGTCAAAACATTCCTATAAATTGTATTTTTCTATCTATATATATATATATATATATATATATTTCTATATATCGTATGTGCACCATTGTGTTAAGGTTCAAAACTACTACATTTCAGTGATATGCTTTTCATTGATTCACTAAAAAAAACAGTTTTTTTCCCCATAAGGTTAAAAACCAATAGGCTTTCAAACCTTAAGATGTAGCTCAACATGATCGATAAGTGTTTTGCAGACAGGGTGCATGGTTTAGATACACCAATAGCTCTGACGTTTATAATGATAAAGTTTTGACAACAGATTGGTTTTCATAAACCCAGACATAAAAGCAAAAGTAGAACTGTGATTTCAGATCATTTTGTAAGTGAGCCAATATAACCCCATCTCTCGGTCGGCAACACTAATGCCTGCATGCATTAAGAGGCTATGCCTTATCGACCAGCACACATGGGACATAACTGAATTAAAAAGAGAGAGAGAGAGGAGTAAACAAAAGAGGGTGAAAGAGTAAAATAGAGGTCGTGTGCAGAGAGAAGTCTTGAACTCAGCAGATACTGAATACTTTTGTTCACTTCATAAAAATCACACGCATTCCTGAAGTCTCTCGCTCTCAAACCCATCAGAGTGACACATAGGAGAATTATTCCTCTAGGGGGGTGTCTGTGAGCCTACAGAGGACAATAAAGCATAATTTCTTTATATTTATCACTCCAGTCGAAGCCGCAGGGGAAACGCACAACTCTTTACCGAAGCCACCAAAACAAACAGCCATGGAAAACAAACAAATGCCCTCCTAATCCCTCCCACACATACACATGTGTGTACACACACGCTCTGAGCCCCTCTACGCACCACTGTCTCCACACGTGTCTCTAATTGAATCTGGATTACAATAGCTGAGATTGATTTGGAAAACAGAGCATGAAGACGCCAGCCACAATTAAATTACCAATGCATAGAGTGAGGTCGCTGTGCCGACCACAATCAACATGAGCAGACCTGTTGAGCTCATAAAGCAGGTGAGCAGGAGGCCGGGCGTTTTCTCCCCCCTCAGAGGCTCATTAACAGGGTGAAATTAAAGAGGGGGGATCTAATTAACCCCAGCCAGGAGGGAATACAGCTGCCGGTCAGCAAGTTCAGCAGAGCGGATCACTCAGAGCACTTCACATTTCTGTGCTGTTCCTTCTGTCAGTGTTTCTGGGTGCTTGGCTCTGCCATCCTATAAAGCTGAGATTTTCTCTGCACAGACACAGCAATAAGAGTTTATAGCTCTAAGGGCCAGACGAGGAGAGAAAAGATGAGAGATTGACAACAGCCAGGGGCGTCACGCTGTTATAAAAAAAATGGTCAGGGACATGAACTGCTAAACCTTTAAGAACATTTCAGAGTTGCCTCTTAAAATGTGCCAAAATCATGGTTGAAAACTTAAGGAGATCTTTCTAGACTGATTTACTATAATCTTTAACGGTTTATTGAGTGTTTTCTCTTTTTTGGCTAATGAATGGCATTCAAAGTACACATGTAAGGAGGCAGAGACAGAGTTTTTAGCCATAACAACAGTACAAAAGCATCCAAAGTAAAACATCCTGCTGAATAGTGCTTCCTGCAGACTGGGACGTCAAAAACCCCATTGTTTTTTTTTCCAAAAAAACTTTTTTGACTGCGTCGCTGTCATCCTCTTTCTGTTTTATGACTGACAAAACAGAGTTAAGGTACAATACTGTCACCTACTTGTAGCATATTAGCTCATTAAGGGAAACATATATAAATAATTACTATTAATTATGATTAATTGCAATTATTTATATTAGCTGCCAGTAGTAACTGTGGCAGAATTACCATCAACTAATCTGTTCATTCAGCGAACATATAGTGTAAGTTCATATAAACTCTAAGAAGGGATATTTTAGTGGCCACAGAAAAATACCTTCTTACAGTATCACTGCATTAGAGCATGTAGCAAGGGCCGAAATCGTAAAGGGACATTAATCCTGGTTTGAAGAGTGATGAATTCCAAAGATGTCCTGACTCTGATGATTGGTAGATGAAAGCAGAGCTGAGAGAGAGATCTATTGTGATCCGTGGATTTTGAGTTACATGAAAAGTTAAGATAAAACTTAGGTGTTGCTGTGGAGTTAAATCTTAATCTTAGTGTCTCACAAGACTGCAGACTGCGCTGCATCTAGGCCCACCTGATTCGTTTGCATCGGGCCCGGGGGCTCAGCCAGGAGACAAGAGAGATGGTGGGGGTCCAGCATCCAGAAAAAGCAAAAAACAAGGCGGGTCCCTGCCGTGGGCCTTTTGAAACATGTTGAGGTCACACCTCTTGTGGGTCAAAGAGCCAATAGTGTGTGGATAATTTGGAGGAAACTTTATAGCTCTTTGTTTTCTAAGCGTGGTAATTTGCATATGCCCTGGATTGGAGGTTGATGTACAAATTAGTAGAGAATCTTAAAAAACTGAATGCTGCAAAGATATCAACATATAACATACACTCTCAATTAGATCGTCTGAAGACGAGTCCTTAGATACCAAACACATGTATTGATATTATGAGGTGATATTAGCTAGTGATCTATCATAAACATGCATGAAACAGTATACCATACACTAGATGATATACAAGCACAATAACAATATACACAATGACCTGAAGGATATGTGTTCACTCAACGAAAGTTTTCCTGTGAATTAATTTAGGGAAAAGGCACAGTGCGGTGCCTTAAAATTGGAACACATTATCTTCACTGGTGGGTTCCAGCTACGTTTCAGGACATTATTCAGTAAATCACATTATATTTGTCATAAATTATTAAGGTACATAATTCACTGGCACATAACTTCCACCCTAGGCAGGAAGATTGTGTACTATGCAATTTTCAGCAAAACATTAGCCTTTCTATTTTACTCCAAATGAAGTCATACATAGAGAGCTATAATAATATATGCCACTTTTCTCTTTCTCTCTCTGATTTTTCAAACACTGAAGGTCATCAACACCACTTTGTCACTTCACTGAGGTCACCTTTGCCTGTTAGGTGATGGGAGTGTTTTGGACTATGAACTGCTACAAATTTACATTCTGCAAAGGAAATGTTTTGTATACAAACTGCAACAGTGAACACAACATCATAGGAATGATGAATGATCATCAATGTGTGAACACAAGTCATTTAGAATGCTGTCAAGACCGTTTTCCACACTCTAAAAAATACTGCTACATGTGGGCAGAGACAAATCATACAGAACAGTGAAATCACTCAAAGTAACATCAACGTCTCCTCCATCTTGCCTACACTCACTACATTGTGTCACTGGAGACACACCATGTACGATCAAATGTCTGCACTCCTATTGGTAGTCTCAACATCACATCACTGCTCATTTGCATAACTTTGCCACATAGCGAAGATCCACCTACAAACTCTTCCAGATCACCAGCCCTCTAATAAAAAATTATTTGACCAATTAAATGACCATTTTGCACCGTCTTGCGATGACAAAACACCAGTTACGTAAAACTCCAATTCCCAATTAAACTTAACGGAAAAACCATTTGCAAGGAAAATAAAAGCAATGGTACAATAGATGCCTTCCGCAGTTGGATGAAGGCAGTTCTCACTGAGGTCCTCTAGCAGCACCTGCAGCTGCTCTGAATGCAAAGAGTGCCGTCTACTTCCCAGAGTAAACAGCTGGTGGCCATGAGGAATATTTCACATTTGCTGCCTCCTAATTTGATCAATTATGAGCAGTTAAGAAAGAGAAGGGTGTGATTTGGTTCACAGATTTTGCAGCTAAACACAGCACTAATCCCCTACCATCACAGCATCACAGCAGAGAGATGAGAAGAGAGAGGCAGACTGCTTTCTAGACTGTGCTTTATATTTCAAACTAAGATTACAATCTCATTATTTCATATGAATAGTTAACAACTGCAAAATGCAAAAAATATATAGTCAGTCAGGATGGGGGTTTGTCGCTGCATTGTCAAAGAAGCTAGTCGTTTGCAGGTGTTTTAAAGCCTTTACTGCTATCTACGCATTTAATTGTTAAAAGACATGTTCATTCAGTTCTGTGTGCGCTTGCATAGAGCTGCATCTCAGACAATGCGCAAACAACGGTTCTCTTTTACAACTTTTTGAGATTAAACCAACAAATTTTTTGCACAAAAAGAAAACAAAAATAACAATTTACTAAACCATTCTTCTCCCCTGAGTTCCGTCTTCCACCATTTTGGAGAGTGCTAAATTTTTATTAACAAACATTATCAAAGATAAACAAATACTTTAATATGTTAATGATTGTTAGTCATGTTAGTTAATACATTAATGTTCACAAATGACCCCACCATAACAAATACACATTATTATTACGCACATTAAATACAATAAAGTTTAAAAGAATATGGGTTAATTATGCTCTTTTGATTCTCTCTCATCTTATATCAAAAACCGCCCAACAGTAATGCAAATTACAGATTATTTCTCTATTGCCTTTGAAATGCTCAAAACACACACAAACAAAATAAATCTGTCTGGCCTTGGTTTCACAGTTTCCATAATGCATCTCATTTACCCAGAGGCAGTGCTGAATTTCCAGCAGTTGTGAGCGCAGACAGACAGCAGCACTGATTGTGTGGCTGTCATACACACATCCTGACAACTCGACAACAAACACAACCAGCCTTACCAGACAAGCCTTTCTAGCCATGAACAGCTAATGAGTTCTAAAGATCCTTGGGAATTTCACTACGTTATTAAAACCCTCAGCAACAACACAACATAGAGCAGCAGCGGTGCTGAAACAGTGCTTTTATGAATTTACCATCACTGGGGAATTCGGACTCCAACTTGCCAACCGTAGCAGCCCACTGACCAGAAACGTGGTATTAATCTATCTTAAACACTAGACATCTCTTCCAGGTAATACAGAATGTCCATTGTGTAATAATAACAAGTACACAGCCATGAGGGAGTTCTGCAATGTTGTTTGGTTTGGGCAGGAGATCAGGGGTGGCTTGTGACTTGAGTCACTTTCTCTGAGAGAACTGAAGAGCACCTGACTGAAGTAAAAAACCCTGCAGTGAGTGTACACGTGTGTATATTTGTGTGCAGCGAGGGCAGACTATACAAAGTGAAGAGCACTCAAGCAGGTCCTCGTCATTCCCTTCCTCTCGTCTTGCTTCTGCCAGTCCTTTTTGGCTGCTAGATTATCACACACTCTTTTGTTCTCTCTTATATGGTATCGGCAGCTTGCTCTGCAAACTCTAAGCCGCCCTACATGCTCAACAACCCATTTCAGCATCCGTTTCTGGCACAGTATCCCTCTGTCTTCCTCATTGTGTCCCATGATGCATGCATGCATAAATCCCATAACCTACCACATGGCATATATTTAATATATTATCAGCACTGAGTACAAATGCAATTCCAGGACTGGTGGGGATGCAGCTTTTTAATGAGTAATCTGGCTCTATGTGTATAACCAAATCTCTCTAAGCCATGAGTTTATACATAAATCAGTGCTAAAGAGCAATGGGACCTCAAGTGTATATAGCGGGTTCAGCTAAACCAATTCTGTGTTGTCCACTGATGAAATATTACTGCAATATTAATTTATGGGCCAATGATCATTTGCAAATGAGATCATGTCCCTATGTTGTCTGTTCATATCTAATCATATTTAGCTAATAACAGAAATGGCGATTGATTCAAAGCCATCAACCTTGTTACAGCCACATTTCAATATTTTACAGCCACTATGAAACAACAAATTGTTCAATTTACCAGAAATAAACTGAAAGCTGATGCTGACAGAGCTTTACAATAGAAAAAACAAACAAACCAAAAAATGCAGTAACAAGAGGAGCCATTTTGGTTACTGTGTATTTAACAGACACTTACTGTAATGAATAATACAAATACCAGCCTATCTGTTTGTTACTGTAAAAAGTACTGGTGGTATATTTGAAGGGTAATGTGACTTGCTTGTAAAATCTGTGGATAGATCCTTTAATGCTAAACAAAACAGGCTAACTAAAACAGGTCATCTTATCTAATTGCTATCAAAAAGTTTAAATAAAATCAAACAAATGCCAGTGTTTATTAAGACAACTGACTTCTAAAAACAATACTATTATAACAGTTGAAAGTACTGACATGGTAACAAAAAATAAATAAATGCTTTAGTAAAATCTGCTAAGTGGTTAACTGCAAGTTACCTTACATTGCATTTTACAAAAAAGTAGAAATTATTTTAATTATAGGTGAATAATACGGGAAACCATTCATTTAATAAGAAAATGTTGACTGTACAGCTTTTGTGATATTGCAGTAGTGAAACATCTTGCGTCACAATAGCTGAGATGTCAATATCAGACACGACGTAGCTTGATAAATGTTTTGTCTGTAAGCAGATCAGATTTGCTGTAATGGCCCTGCAACGTTTGTAAACAAGCAGATTCGTAACAATTCACCTTTCGTCTGACAGGTGGCCTGGTCAGTGATGAGCACGAGCTGTGCCGAAGCATGCCGCTCACAGGCACTGTTGCAAAAAACATCGTTTTTAATGGTGTTACAAAAGCTATAAAAAATATTGAGATCATTTCTGCTGTCACACCTGCGTCAACAATAAAAACCGGTGTCTCCGCAGTCTCACAAAGATAATCTAACTTGTGAGATAAGCACTGCGTGAGATTTCTTTTTCTCCATTCTAACTGTTGCGCTGAAATGTGGCGGTCCGTCTAATAACGCACCTCAGAAATTCAAACGCCAGAGCCTCGCTGTTTTGTTTGAGCAGGTACTTTTCTTTATCTTGCAAGTTTCTGTGATGATCACAGAAAGTCATGACTACAAGCATACAAGTGTCCTCGCATCTTTAATTGTTTATTTAATCTGTTAAACGAGGCAGATTTATCTGATTAGAAGCAAAAGCGCTCCGCGTTACTTCAACGCAATCGAGACGAAATGTGCCACAAAGATTCACAACAAACTGTAGACTTTTTCACCAGAGGAATACCAAAAAATACCGTCGAGGTGTACTTCTGCAGTGACAGAGGTATTAAACATGAGCGAAAGACCGTGAGTAGCTATATAATAACGGGATGGAGACATGAAACATTAACTGCAATAAGGAGTTGCCTTACCTCCTGTGACATCAAAATTGCGTGCCGCAGGGCACTAAAAAAAGAGCGACGTTGATTTCCAAAAACAGATCCTATACGAAAAAAAGCGTCTAATCAAACTGAAGCAAAATTCCAGCTTGCAGCACTGTGACAAGGAAATGTCATTCTCAGTTCTTGCATTACATAACCTCTGTTTAACCGTCCACAAAATGACTTGTCTTCAGCCAATTACATTACGAGCCAAAACTCAGTGCTAACTCTGAGTCTTTTGCGTATTTTAACAATCGATTTGTTCATTTAGACCAAGAAATTAAATCTGTACTCCCACATCCTGAAAATCCAAGTCATCGCCGTTATCCGTTGATGTTCTTTCCATTTTTTCCGATGGTGTCTACTCCTCAAGTTTGATACGAGAACGCAACCGATTTGTCTGGAAGGGAAATAGGATTCAGTAGTCTGACCGACTGAATTACCCTCCGTCTGCTGTTTTAACTTACTGGTCCTTCAACGAAATTAGATTTTCCTTCCCAAAGGTGCAGAAATCTTCCCAAATCCTTTTCCACGCTGCGCACATATTCCCAATGAAAAAAGAAAAACCGGTTTCGTCGCGAGGTTTGGAGGAAGGGGAGCGAGTTGCATCGCTTTCCTTCAGTGTTCTTGCTTCAATCGCTCGGGGATGTTTCTCATTTATCTGCACGCTCAATAATCCACATAAAACGCCGAGTGTCCTTAATTCCAAACATTATGGGTCGAAACTCATATTTTATTATTCAACTATCAACTTCGGTAGCCCCGCAGCGAGATCACAGTGCTCCAGCAGGTGAATTCGCATTGCCTCACGCTCGCTGAACTGCGGAGAACAACTCCAACTGAGCGACTGACGCGCCTGACGCTGGCGACTTCAGAGTCCCTTTCACCTGCGTCTCACGAGATGGGGCATGTTCGGTACTCACACATGAATGGTTTGTTCTCGAGCAGTATGTACCGGCAACTCCCCTTTTCTCCTGTGCCACTGCCATATCTAAAATAATCTACGGGAGAAAATGTGCGGAAAAAACACTATTACCACAAAACGGCGTGCGGGGGATACGCGTTTGACGAATCTTAAAACGCGCAGTGAAGTGTTGTGGCACGCCGTTGTGACATATAACGTCCTATATACACGTGCGCAACGATCGCAGACTGTTGAGCGCAGAGCAGGTAGCTCATAAAATAGCTTGTTATCCATTTGTATTATTTATGTAACGCTCGTGTATGAGTCTTTGGTATAAAGAAACTGTGTGCCGTTCGTTATGTGCAATGTAAGAACAGAATTGCGCAAGTCGACTGGCTAATCAACGCGAGAAAATGGTCAGAGGTAATGTATTACAGGCGCGTTGAGGAACATAATTTGCCTAGATTATGGTGTAAAACAGACTGATATCTTATCACAAACACGTGGATTTATTTTACTAGATGGCGAAGGCGTCTTTACACAGCAATGGGATGTAAACGCTGCATCTGAAGTGGCTTGCATTTCTAGAAAGAAAGAAAAAACACTTACAAAGACAGTTTAATTCTGCATAACGCATCTACACAGGAATTACAACAGAGGTACGGGTTATGAAATGAATGTTTTTAAATATGAAATGAGCAAAGAAAGATTGAAATAAAAAAGGCTGCTTAAGGCTGCTATAATGCTGTATTTTCAACTTGGCTGTCTCAAGACTACTGTAGATAAATTGGCATTTTATACTTCTCTCAATTAGTTTAATCAGTGAGGACACTGCGGCAGTGCATTTGCCTACTTTGCCCAAGCTGTTGCGTATTGCTTCAGCACCATGGACAGAGAGCAAGTGGCGCTGTCCGTGGTGCTGCACGCCTGCAACACATTTCTGATGCCTGGGCACGTGTGATAAACCGCTTGCAGCTGCTAATATGGCTGAAAGCTTTTAGCTATACCTTAACTGCAAAGAAATCGTTTTAACTATTTACATCAAAGCAGTGTATAATTCAGCACATAATCCATATTCTCGTTTAAATAAATCATGCTTTTGGTATAAAAATTAATGTCTGGTTTGCACAATTAAAAAGGATTCAATAAATAGAAGCTCTTGATTCTATTACACACAGCACCACGGATTAAGCTGATCCTTTTAGAACCACTCCTACCATTCTTTATAAATTCATTCCAGAATGACCACACAGGCAAGGAATATTGACAGGAAAGCCAGTGGTAAGTGCTACAGACTAATTCAAGCAACAAGGCGAGATCTCTCAAGACGGCCCTACCTTTGGGACACTAGAAGTAATTTCTTCTAAATCTCGAAAGAGGTAATCAGCCATGACCTGGAGGCGCACGCTTGGAGTCACACACCGAAGAGTGCTTACAGGATATACAGAGAGGGCAAAGCGTGACCAGGCCTCAGTAGATTCAGGGCGATACACTCTACAGAAAAGACATCTAGTAGCGTACAAAAGCACTAAAAACTGTGTGTAACCATTGGTGACAAAAAAGGAAAAACTGGTAGCAATATTAAACATGCAAAATTTACAGACTTCATCTTATGACAATATCCACTATCCAACCACCACCTTGAAGTATGCATATTAAGAGCAGTTGAAGTTTGTTGACACATTTAAATAATGGAAAATAGGCACTATTAAGATCCTTCAGGCATTACAAAGATTAAATTAAGCTGGATATGAGTGTGGATTTGGTATTCACTCATTTCAAGACTGAAAATAAACTACTTGTTTCTTGAGTAGTTTCTTCTGTGGTCTTCCAAAAGCCAATCTTTCAAGGTTCACTGGACTTGCAATTCTCTAAAATAGTGAAACAGGTGAAAATAGGTAAAAAGGCTCTGCTTGTTGTTGGCTAGGCAACCCCCTGTGCTAAACAGGGTACCAGCGCTAGAGCCAAGCTATAAGCCTTCATGAAAAATTCACAGCAAAGGGGCGTCTACAGCTGTTCTCTTTTTGTTCAGAGAACAAACCAAACAATGCGTCTATTTTTGGGTTCTATTCCCACTCTCTGCACTGTCTTTAATCGTCCTTCATCAGAGACAGTAAGCCAGAGCTCACACATATACCAACCCACTATCAAATGGTTCTACCTAACATCTCTGCCAAAAGTACATGTTCAAATGCCACAGTCAGCTGATCCCCATCACCCAAACGCAAAAGAAGAGTAACCGTAGCACAGATGCTGTTGCCAGAAAGAGAGTGGAGCACTCCTACATCCTGCTAAAAATGGGGAGTAATCACATTACACAACTGTAGTGCATGCATATAACACTAGGTGTTATCCAATGCACTGTCACAAATAACAGAAACACTTTAAGCAAGATTGTCATTATCAATAATTCATGTTGCCAACATATTTTATGGGACGTGAACAATGAATTCTTACAGCATTTATCAACTTATACTTAATATTAAATTCTACATATCCTTTTACATTTATACATTTAAATAGGTGTGTACATTTACATTCAATTGTTATGAGCATTAAATAATGAACAATAGTGTATGTATATTATAGTTTAAAAGTTTGGCGTAAATAAGATGTTCTTAATGTTTCTAAAAAAAAAAGTATCTTATAAAAAAGGCTGCAATTGTATTATATACTAGTTAAAACAGTAATATTGTGAAACAGTTTAACTATTTTAATACATTTTTAATATCTGAAAAAAATCTAGGTTTTAGACAAATGTAAAAAAATATTCTAAGTTCCTGAAACCCAATGAATTAACTAATTTTAACAAACTGATCTTTGCAGTAAAGTGTTACGCACACAAAAGTTTGAGACAAATCAGCAAAAATGGTCAAAGTCATATTAAAACTGTCACGGATCGCGCCTCTGTGGCCCTCTCCAACGGGCAGCAGCGGGAACCTTCCCCCGAGTTCTAGTTCCCACCCGGACCTATTTGACCCACGTACCCCGGCGTTTTCGCGCCGTTTTCGGCGTTTCGCCGAGTATAAAAAGCCGGCGCTGACTATGGACAGACGCGAAGTCTCAATCTGCCTCGGCTATTGTTTCTAAGCGTTATTTTCCCTTGTTTTTCCTTGACTACCCGTGTTTGATTTCTGCCTGTGTTTTGACTCTGATTCCCGCCGCCTGCCCTGATCTTTTCTGCCTGTTTCTCGTCTACGAACTGTTTGCTCCCTGTACTACTGTTTGCCCGGATACTGACCCTCGCCTGTACGACTACTCTATTAAACATTGTTTGCATATGGATCCAAACGACTTCGCCGCAACAGGATCCAGCAACAATGCGCCAAGTCAAGGATGAGGTGAGCCGCCAAGCTTCAGAGCTCCACACACACCGCAAGCAACTGGAGAAACTCACCTCACACACCGCGGAGCTCGTGAATACCATCCAGGCCCTCACCACCATCGCCACGGCCAGTCGATCTGCTGATCCGCCTGTCGCCACAGCTCCACCGGAAGCCGTCAGCACTCCCACCACGGCCTGCATCTCACTCCCCGAGAAGTACAACGGGGCTCCAGGCAAGTGTCGCGGTTTCCTACTGCAATGCGATATTTACATCCGGTCCCAATCTGCTGGCTTCCCGGATGATGATTCTAAGGTGGTACTGGTTTGCTCGCTCCTCACGGGGAGGGCCCTGGATTGGGTGACGGCGCTCTGGGAGGGCAGCCAAATGGCCTTCCCCTCCTACCAGGACTTCCTGAGACAGTTCCGCGAGGTCTTTGATCACTCCCCCGATGGAAAGAGCGCCAAAGACGAGCTACTCGCTCTCCAACAGGGAGCTTCTTCCGCTGCGGATTACACCATGACTTTCCGCACGCTGGCTGCTCAGACTGGCTGGGACGCGGACCCACTATTG
>JAUMHI010000035.1:11302810-11343723 GCA_032359435.1 Enteromius unitaeniatus
GGCTCAAGTTCCTGAAGAGGAATAAGCCTTGTGCATGACAAGAAATAATATTTAGAGATGTTTCTAGTTGGTTTCATGCATATCAAAAATACAGTTTCAGTACTGTATATAAAAACAATAAAGGAATATTCTGAAAAAAGCAAGTCTAGTGCATGACAGGGAATAATATTTAGAGATGTTTACAGTTGGTTGGATAGCTTTATCTCAAACAGTGTCAGATTTTAATGAATTTCTATTATTTCATACATTATTATTATATAACATTATTATTATAATAAATTATTATTATAAATATAATAAAATTATTATATAACCCATAAAATGCTAAGTCTTGACAAGGATGTTTTTCTGAACATTTTAGTATTGGTTTTGTAGTATAATCTCATGTAGTTTTATTGTTTAATTAAAAAAAGAAATCATATAATATTAATGAAGTTTGATGTCTGAATGTGAAAGAACATTTTGTTTACTTGCACCAAACAACTTGGGACTGTATCGGATCATCACTTGATCCCCAAAGCAAGAACAGTTGAGATTAATGTGGAATAAACAATGAGATTATTGATCCATAACCACAATCAAGCAGAATTATAACACCATGACTCCTATTACAGTCTTTCTGATATTGTGCAACAAACTACTCCTACTCCGATTCCTATTATGCCCATTAGCATTTCCAGTGTACAACAGGGAATTGTTGCATATATGAAAACAATATTAAGTGTAAATATTTTAGTATTACTGTCTTAAAGTCAATAAAACAATGGATTCCATTGTGTTTGGATGTGGTTACACACACAGCCACATGCAGGTATTCACATGAATTGTTCTGCCTTCAGGCACCTCTCTCTCTCTCTCTCCCCCTTTCAAGCACAAAGCTATATAAACAGACTTTCATTACCTTTCATTATCTGTTTGGGTCAATGAGCAGCTGCGGTCTGATGCACTGGTACCCAATAAAAACTGGTACCGAATGGGACCACCAGTACCCCTCCAACTGCCACAATCTCCAACTGACTCACGCTGATGTACTGTTACATATTACGTTAACACTAGCTTCCCACCATAAATAAAAATTACAACTAAAGATTTAAAGCCATATAGAGAGCTTAATTGCTCATGTGAAAAGATTTACAAACTAAGTTGTGCATTAGAAATACTGAATTAGAGATTTAGCTATCTGATGGACTTTATTCAGACAATGTAAGGCACTATGTAAGACAATGTAAGTGCAAGCATAAAGAGCTTTAAAATTAAAATACATTTGGCTTTTATAAAGCTTTGTTGCATTGGCATGCTAATTTTAACTCACCAGCACTCAATTTGGACTGTAATGGATTAGTTGGAATGCCAGCAGGAGACATTAAAATGAGCTTTAGTTGTTGTAGGTCTAATCTCATTGCGTATTAATATTAAAGGCTATTGGGATCCTTGGCCAAGCATCCTATAGAGAGGAAATGATTTAATCACAGACTGCTGTTCTACACTCTGTCTCACACTGTGCGTATATGAGTCTGACATTGAAAGCGAGTGCAGAAGGGGAATAGTAAAGGCTGGTTGGAGAGAGCTGAAGGTCACATCAGAAGAAGAGCTTCGTGCACAGCTGCAGGGGTTATCGCACCGAGAGTGAGAGTGGCAGCAGGGAGCACGTCTTTACACATTTAAAGCCACCTCACAGGCACCAGTAGGGATGAAGGTCAGCGGGGCCCGAAACGCATAAACATGCACATGGGAATGGAACAGACTAAACTCAAATAAACTATACTGTAGGTGATTTTAAAGGTAACAGACACATCCGCATCCTCAAAAAAAAAAAAAAAAAGAGGATGCGAAGATAAAACTATTTATGGAGAGAATTTTTGGAGGCGTCACATACACAACACATTGTGATAAACATATCATAAGTCTATAAAAAGAGCAAAATTACACCTAATGCTGTAATGACAACCTCTTTTCTCTTGGTACAAAAATTGATGACTTGATTCAGGTCAGAAATATGTTTGGATGCACTATTTTCTATCCCATATATGTAGAAAATTCAGCAAAAATACCTCTAACATTCACATTTCATGCCCTCACAAATAGAGGTTGCACTACAAATAATAATTATCTGTCATTTTGATAGACATTTTCCTTCATGCTGCACTTTTATCTGTCAGTAAAATATTGTAATGCTTGCTATTTAGAGTGTCATCATCACAAGAACTGCTGTGACAAGAGCTCTTTCAGTCTTAACCTACTGTAAATAACCCCCCCTAAATGCCTTTATTCATCTTGCTTCACACTCATCGCTGTTTTTACTACCAACGTCCGGTTTGAGCATAGAGGCCTTTATTTTGACAGGGCAATTTGCGGAGATACCGTTGTTGGGGCAGTTTTTGCAGCAGCCGCAAGAGTTTGATGGTTTAACGGAGCTCATGGAGATTTATTTTGTCATTAGCAGCCCCCTTGATAGAGGCACAAGGTATGTTCATGACGTAAATACACCTACTTTGAGCTCTTTGGCTTCACAATAGGCAAGACACTTTATTTATCTCTGTGAATGTTAGTTATTTTCATGAGAGAAAATAAAACATGTTACTGTACCATGTTACCTTTTCATATTGTAGTACTTGAACCAATCAGACACATTTTTCATTACATTAACTAACAATCACAGACCCCTCACCCAATACACACACTGAGTGACAGTATGTCTGTGGATGACCCCAGGCCCCTGGTTACCATGGTAACCAGGACATCTCTGCCAGATCAGATAAACTTTATGACTGTATGTATATAGTATGTATCTAATCTACGTTTGTAGAGAGAATCTCCCTTACTAAGTAATTCTCTCTAAAACAGACACATAGGAAATAGGAAAATAGGAAATTACTCCTTTCATAAAGTCCTAGACAATTTGTCCATGAATTTCTTATAATGCATATCCCAGGTCATTGTGCATGGTGTTACTGTTCGTGTATATTGTCTTGTGTGTTGTACACTGTTTTATGCGTGTCTATGATAGATCCCTGATTAATATCACCTTGCACCATTTTTGGTCTCTATCGAATCCTCTTCACATGATGTAATTAAGAGTGTAAATTATATGTTGATATCTATGCAACATAATAGTGTTCTAAGAATCTTTACTTATTTGTATATCAACCTCCAATCCAGCACATATGCAAATTACCATGCTTAGAGACAAAGAGTCATAAAACTTTCCCCCCAAAGTTCAAGACATTATTGGCTCTCTGACCCTCAAGAGGTGTGACCTCCTCATAGTTCAAAAGGCCTCACACCAGTGACCTGCCTAGAGCTTTTTATCTGGACACAACTTCGCATCTCCAGGTGACTAATGCCCTGAGCCAATGCAACCACGTCTGGTGGGTCACAGCACACGGTCCTTGGTTTAGACACCAAGAAAAAGATGACTACCATTGAAACCATCAAGACTTTCATCCGAGACTGCATCTGGACCCTCACCGAGACAATGCAAGTATCGTACTTATAACTAAACAAAATTGAGGTTTATTATTAGTTAAAGACCCTTTATATAGACCGCTGATGGTTTACAGGTGGTTAACTGATTCTTTTGATAGCTTCATTCTCATCAAGCCTTCTTTGCACATTCGCATGTGTGGGAGCATGTATGCTTGTGTGTTCAGTTATGTGCATTTAGTTAATGAAGCATTAATAAAGCATTTTTTTTTCAGAATGTTTAATGCAACTTTTTTGCACAAATTACATGAGTTTCTGGTTCTTTTTTTCTAAAAAAAATGGTGTCCTTTTACTAAACAATGATACATTTTATGAAAAAGTTCTGGTAAACACATTTATAATGTAAAAAAGATTTTATTATTTAATCATCAAAGAATCCAGCTTCTACAAAAATAATAAACAGCAAAGCTGTTTGGAATATTCACAACAATAAGAAAAATGTATTAAGCACCAAATCAGCATATTAGAATGATTTCTGATGGACCTCGACTGGAGTAATAGCTGATGAAAATTCAAATATGCAATATAAAAATCTATAATAATAATAAAACTAAAATACATTTCACAAGCCATGAAAGCCACATGTGAGTGTGATACAAGCTCATACACACCAGTTCAATCTACACTCACAAAGTCTCATATGCTCCTAATCAAAACACACTCACAATCAGCCAATACACAGCAGCTCAACTCTGATAAGCACCAAGAAATCACTGTGCAGCCTGATATATACTGTAACATACAATATAATAAATGCTTAACAGACTTATATACAGCAACATACAGCAGAACAGAACAGCTGCAGCAGTCCAATACATATTTATCTCCAACAAAGCAGCATTAGGCTGATACAGGCAGGCAAAAGCATTCCGAATGCGGTTTGTGCATGAGGAACACTGAGGCCCACACGCATATCAATGTGGTCGATCACTCTGGTGCAGAAATCTGAAGTCACACTGTCTAAATATAGAGCTAGGGTTTATGTAAGTCTAGGTGAATAACTCCTTTCCACAGATTCCTTCTCACACACCCGCCCTCTCTCTCTCTCTCTCTACCTTGAATCACATCTCAATAACCTACGGTTGTTAAAAATACAATCAAACAGCTCTGCAAAAAAGTATGATACAGATTTCAGTCAAATATGGACGGTATGTAAACACATACACCTACTAGCATACTGTCTTTGGCTTTAATAAACAGGAAGTTTTACGTCTTCATTTCTCGCTGGCACGCTCACTCGTGCTGTGTAATCTCCTCTACATTCAGCGATGTGGGAAATTGCTCTTATTGAGGGTGGGTGATAGGGTGTAATATCTATAATGACATACTGTGGCAACACTGCTGTCAAACATATTAACCTGATTACACTCACAGTAGCCCCATCAAACAGAAAAGGCAAAATCTTTGCCATCTGTTGAATGATAAGGCAGAAACATGTACCGTTGAAGGGAAGTATAAGTGTTGCTTGAATATATTCAGACTTCATTACCCCCTTAAATATATTCGTTCATGTGAAAAAATAGCTTTGCTAATGTAAAACTAAGTAGCATTCCTGGATCCTCTACTAGCTTTGTGAAGGTGTAGCAGATTACTTCCTCAAGTGTCTGAGTAGTCAGCTTTGAAGAGGTCCAGATGACGAGAGTAATTAAATCCTGCTAATCATGTATTAATGAGAGAGATTATGCAGGTGCACTGGGAAAAAAAGGTGCAGGATTTACATTTTCACTCAAAAATTGCTAGTAAATTGTATAAAAGAACAGCACTGACTTACAAGTAAAACTACCTTCTTGTAAAGGAAATTTCAATAATCTTCGTAGCAAAAAAAAGAGAACTATGTTACGCTTCAAACAACCGCTCCAATTGAAGAATTCAATCTTCACTCACTCTTATCGTCACTCGCTTGCTGTCACTCAAGACCTGCACACAAACACGTAGATAAACACATATCAGAGTGGAGGAGGGGAGGAGGTGAGGACACGGCCAAGGAGGAGAGGTGAAATGCAGAGGGAAGCAAGAGGTCTCAAGACAGGGCTAAAAATATCTGGTTGCTGAACTCAATGCTTTCATGCTTTCATGGAGCTCTCTCTTTCTCTCTCACACGCACACACACACACAAAGACAGACAGAGATCCAAACAAGCAAACAGTCATCTGGTGTGAATTTTTGTCTGAGGCATATATAAAGCAAGGTGGGTTACAAACATCTTCATCTCTCTGATGCAACATACACAGAGACGATCACAATCCCTATACAACACGAACCTGCACAGAGCTGAACAGTAGAATGGTAATATGGCACTAAGTGAAGCATGGAAAAAAGAGAAACTAGATGTGCAACAGTGCTTTGCAAGGCAACAATATAGAAATGTTAAAGTTTTAGGTATAAGGCTTTGATTTTATGAAACGTTGCAATGTCTTGACGCTTGTGTGCAAAAACAAGACATGCAGTCACTTCACCAAGTCAAATTAAAATGGTTAAACATATTTATATATGAAAAAAATCAACACTCAATTAAAAATTCAGTATTAAAAGAGACCTAAGAAAATCAAAAATCCTCATTGATGTCACTGTTTACGTTTCAAATTATATTAATTATTCTATATTTTTGCATTAATATTAATGTGATTATCTTATATTTTTTAAACTGTGACTTCACAATGTGAAACGTATTGCGATGTACATCCAAGTGAAACTAATTAATTT
Organism: Enteromius unitaeniatus; assembly: GCA_032359435.1. Lineage (NCBI taxonomy): Eukaryota > Metazoa > Chordata > Actinopteri > Cypriniformes > Cyprinidae > Enteromius > Enteromius unitaeniatus. The sequence continues at coordinate 11,308,997 of JAUMHI010000035.1, forward strand.
GAAATTGAAGTTTAATTGACTGGATGGAAGCAGATCTGAGTGTAAGTGATTGTAAGAAAAGGCAAGGGTTTAAAAGGAATAAAATGACTGGAGATGTCTGGAGTTGTACATCACTGAAGAGCTGACAACAAAGGCTTAAAAACTTACACTGTTTTAACAGTGTTCTGTAGGCCACTAAAAAAAACTCTACATAATTACTCTCCATGACATAGGCCTTTATGAACAGGTCAGGACACCCAGGAATCAGGAACCCACTCATTCAAGAATTTCAGACTGAAAGATTTGCCCATTAAGATAATGCAACAGGCTCAGTTACAGTTCAGCTGCTGTTTGACCAACAGAGAGATGCTTAGTTTGAAAGTGACTTATGTGTGGAAGCTGCATGCCACCAGGTGAGTGGTTGGCTGTTGGTCAACATCAGGCCATCATCTGTCAGCTCAGTTTTTGTGGTTTTTCACACTGCCGTACCCGCACAATTAACATTGGCCAGTTGAGTATGCCGAAGCCACCTTGGGCAGTCAGTGGCACATATTTTCATTAGAAGAAAAGCGAGGAAAAAGAAAAAATGACAAGTCAAGATAACACACAGAAGGCTATTCTTATCTTAACATTATTACCTAACCATACTATGACGAGCATCCCGAGGAATCATCAGTATCGCCCTGGAAACAGATGAGGAGCACCTGCCCTGCCTCGTCAATGGCCAATCGGTTACAGCTGCAGCTCATCAGGCTCCAGCTACATAAGTCGCATCTGCAGGTGAGAACCTTCTCCATGAGAGCTCACGCTAGCGTTTCCTCTCCTTCTGCCCTCTTGCTTTGGCTCTTGGCGAAGGCGGTCGCATCTTCTCTCCCTCCCTTATCTCTCCCCTCTTGCCCCTCTTGTCCTGTGAGTTCTATCTCTGAGACACTCTTTGCCTAGCTCTTCAAACAAAAAGGAATTATGGATTTGATCAACTGGTCTCTGAATGCAAATGACACCATCTTCTCGACAAGAAGCCTGGGTTCGGGGGAACCTACTTGTCCTACGGGGACATTTGCAGCTGAATACATGAGGGACGGGTGGGAGAAGTGGTGCGTCGTGTGTCTGGCCGCACTGTCTCTGGAGGATGTTGAAGATATCTACCTATTTGGAACTCTGATAACAGGCATTCTGCTGATTGGATTAGGTGGGGCCCTTGGATATCGACAAATTTATCTTTTTATTTTAAGAGCGACCAGTCAAAACCCCATTAAACTGACTGGCTGAATTGAAACAGTGATGACGAGAGCTGTTAGCACTCAGACTGTGGCTTTGGACCACAAATTGGAAAACATCTTGGGGAAACTAGTAGCTATCCAAAGGGCTTTGGGCAGACCTGGAGACCAGTGACAGACATTAAATATCTGCGGAATTGGCAGATATTGATCCAAATTGGAAAGTACCACTTTTCTATTCTATTTTTCGGCTTCTCCCTTCTTCTAGCTGACACCTGGCCTTGGCTAAAGTTGTTGCTGGAGACTAATCTCTCCCTTTGACTAAACTTTGACAGCAGCCCATGACTGACCGGCCTCACCGTCACTGGAAGAGTTTTCTCACTGACTACCTTCTCGCTTACTACTATCACTTACTATTGCAAATAAAATCCACCCTACGGGGCTTTCGCTGCATATCCTTGTCGTGTGATTCTTCCCCCTGCTACATCTGGTGGAGAAGCATTGCAGTGAGTGCACTTATTTAGTTTTTTCCTGTGTCTCCCAGTTTTCTGAACAGGCACACGCTCCTCTCCCACCATGGAAGACGTCCTTCAACGGCTAGCAGAGGTTAGCATCTGTCAGCAACAAATTGCTGAGCACTTGGCAACTCGTCAAGGGAAAACAAATCAGGAAGTGGCAGCGCTCCAGGCTGCTCTCGCAGCCACACAACGAGTCGTTTTTTAAAGATGTTCAAAACGATTGCAATTGGGGAAATCGGGTGTAGAGATGATTAAGCACAGCTATTACCCGGTGAAGTGGAATGCAGAACACCAAGACGGTTTATGAGTTTGTGGAGGCCATCGAGCTGGCAGATGCTGCCTACCACCGGAAGGCTGGGGAGAGAGCGCTACCATTCCTCCGAAGGGTGGTCCAGGAACGACGAACGCCGGAGGGCACCCCGCGACCAGTAGGCAGACCAGCGGATCCCTCTCCACATGATGAACCCATGCCAACGGAGGTCCCCGTTCCAAAGACATGGACGTGGCTGGCAGGCTGCACCATGATCAACTTGTTAGGGCACCATCCATCGAGGTTCAGATTACTGGGAGGCCGTATTGAGCCATCCTTGACTCCGGTAGTGCGGTCACCCTTGTCCAGTCCAGCCTCCTGGCCCCACGACCTGAATCAAAGACCTCGCTACCCATTACCTGTATGCACGGTGACACATGACAAGTACCTACCCGCAGGGTGACCATTTCAGCAGCCATTGGCGCATGGCCGGTGGAGATGGGATTGATGAAGGGTCTTCCGGTGCCCCTTCTGCTGGGAAGGGACTGGCCAGGGTTTGACTACCTACTCACCTCCGCGACGCAGCCTGCCAACCCCAGAGGAAGCCGCCAAAGATGGAGGCCAGCCACCAGGAAAACCCAGTTTCCGGCACTTCTGGCTTCCGACAGCGGTAGAGATGGTGAGTCCCCCTCTCAAAATATTAACCTTTTTTATGATGTCTTCCAGCAGGTGACGGGAGGGGGCTCTTTTGCAAAAGAACAACGTGAGGACGGCAGGCTGAAGCACTGCTGGACCCAAGTCCAGGTCATTGAGAAAAAGGACGCTCAGCCTGGTCCCCATCCTCTCCCACACTTTGTTGTAAAGAATGGTCTGTTCTACAGTATTGCACAGTGACGGGGGGATGTCCCTGACTGATGATCTCCCTGAGGCTTGTCGGCAGGCTATAGAGGAGGAAATACAATAGATGCTGAAGTTAGGGAGCCCGTGTCACGCAGCCTGTGGTCCAGCCCAGTTGTGATGGTCCCAAAACCTGACGGCACCCTCCGCTTCCTGCAATGACTTCTGAAAACTCAATGAGGTTTCCTATCTAGTGAGGAGTGTGATGAGCATCCCGAATAATCATCAGCATTGCCCTGGAAACAGATGAGGAACACCTGCCCTGCCTTGTCACCGACCGATCGGTTACAGCTGCCACAGCTAAGCCATGTGTGCAGCCATAGAGGGTGAGAACCTTCTCTATGAGAGCACACGCTAACATTTCCTCTCATTCTGCCCTCAGACAGCAGCCTGTGACCGACCGGCCTCACCCTCACAGGAAGATTTATTACAAATTATTACATGTACATGCAAACTGGTTGTTGGCTGTAGTTCTCTTGGTATGTACAAGTGCAACTTTTTAAACTGGACACATCTGACATAAGGCTTTTGACACTGCTAGTTATTGACACTGCACTTGTGAACACACATCGAACACTGACATGAAAACAAAAAGAAATTGTCAAATAAATGTGTTATTTTTGTTTTCTTTGTGCACAAAAAATATTATCATAGCTTCATAAAATTACAGTTGAACTACTGATGTCAAATAGGCTATTTTATCACTTTCCTATAGGACATATTGTGGTTTAAAAACCAAGTGATTTTGCAATCAGCAGTGAAAGAAATTTCGCTGTATGCTGTCAGAGACGTTTCTGAATGAGGTCAAAGAAGTGCATACTTGTGAAGACTGTGATCATAGACCACAGAAGTATTGAACTGAGGTTCTGAACGGTTAAATACACTTGATTATATAAGTATCCTCATAAACAGTAATTTGGGTCTTAAGTGAAAGCAAACTGCTGAGAAAGAAAACATGCAAAATTATTACATGCATGCATTAGATTTCTTATTCTTTTACTGGCACTGGTGACAAGAATTATGAGATTTCAGTGGTATCAAAAATTAGTATATCTTAAATATCATATTTAAAACCAAAATAACTATGTTGTTTTGTAATATCACCAGATCCCAGATTTCATAAAAATATAAAAATTTGTGTTCTAAAGATAAACAAAGGTCTTATGGGTTTGGAACAACATTAGGGTGAGTTATTAAGACAGAATTGTGACATTTTTGGGTTAACTAACCCCAGCCAGAGGCCTAAGCTTTAATGTGATACACAGGGTTCAGGGATTTTCTTGTTTTTACCAAGATTTTATTTTCGAATCATCTAGTTCTAGGCCACACAAAAATTCCACAAGCAAAGAAGACAAAGGTCCAGACAGAATAAATTCTTAATGCAGTTCAATTCTCAACCAAAACACACTGTAGACCTCATGGAAACCTGTGTATGCAACCAAACAAATCAGGATTATATATGAACCCAAAAAACATTGTGTATTTGCTAAGTTGCAAATGAGACCCGTTTGTCTTCCCACCTGTTAGCACAAGCTGTTTTGTTAGCCATAATCCAAAGACTTTCATTAGGTTGCGTTATCTTACATCAGATTATATAATTAGGAGCCAGATGCAGGCATACAGTACATTGCAGTAAATTACAGCCACCGAGGTCTAGTGACACGAGAGTAAGAGGATCTGATGAGACCGAGTGCAGTGGCACGTGAAAGACGGACTGTGATATGAAGACACCGAAAGGAAACCGAGCGCTGAAAACAAAAAAGAGATAACTTGATCCGGAAAAGGTGGAATAGCAAGAGATTCGGCAATGTACAAAAAGGTTGATGATAACACGAGGAGAGAGGGGAGAGCCAGAAAGGCCAGCAGCTCTTAATCACTGTGGACACAACCCCTCGTATCACTGAAAAAAACAGCTCATCTCCTAACAGCCAGCAAAGCAGCACATCATACTAGGAGCCTCCGGCAGCACCACCCAGGAAAAAATTCCTCTCTCCATCCCACCACTGTAAGAGCGTCCAGCGGCTACAACCGGGTCATGGACTTGCTTCTTTCTGCCTCCCAGCTTTGCGGAGAATAAATGAGTCGATTACAGGCTTTTGATTAGAGCCATGCAAGGGCAAAAGGCAGTCCCGCTCTGCATACGCTGAAACACGAGTCAGGTGTCTGGATGTCCTCTGAGTCTGGGCTTCAATCCTAAGCACCTGCTTAAAACAGCAGTCATCACTATTAAGGGTTTGAACATGGATAAACGAGACAGGATATTTGAATATTATTTTGAGAAATGCATTTTTAGATATCAATAACAGCCTCATAGACTCGAGGGCACACTTTTCTCCGGGAGACCTGGGTGAGAGGGTCTGTGTAGGACTCAGACCTACGAGTTGCAGTGGGGTTTGAACACACAGTCATTCATCTCACTTAGACTCAGCCCTGCACCCATGCACCGACGTAACGGATGGGTCCCATTATCGCCTTACTCTTTCACTGCCACTAAACACATTTCTCTACACCAGTTACTTATTCCATTTGTTTTTCCTGTCAGGATTCTGACACTGTCACTCCATCCGTTTAAACGGATAATGCATATGCAGTCTTTTTGCCTGACTGTGGGAGAGAAAACGAAAGAAGCAGACAAAGAGAAAGAGCAAGTTGAATGATTTGATACTTGTAAAATACAATTTAGTTTCCATATCTTTAGCGTAGTTGAAACCACGGAGAGTATGAGACACAGACAGATGGTGGATAATACGATGGTGCGCTTGCACATAGTAGAGAGATTTTTTAAAGGCTGTAACAATATTCAATTTTTGTCAGGAATGGGAAAACTAGCCAGTGGGGGTAGTACAGTGAGAAGTGCATTGTGCTCAGTGAATTGTGTTAATAGTAAAACATTTTTCCTAAAACAAAAGTTGTGAATTTTGAAAATGACATGGGATCTAGGACCTTGATACAGTGCATGGCTTTGTAAAAAACTTGACTTCTTTTTTATCTGCATAAAATTTTATATGGTATCTACCCAGACTAAGGTCTATGATTTTGTAGGAAAAGGTATAGACTGTTTCTATGAGATGAGAAATTTGATTTAAAAAAAAAAAACAGAACGTCACACTGACTGTGTATATACACATTGCCAAGATCAGTAAAACGATGAAAAGACTATTAATGGAAATGGTATCGTTCTTGGTATCGTAGTGGCATCTAGTGGTTTTTTCAAGATCAGATTTTGTTAAAGAGGTAAAAATTGAATTTACAATTAAAACCTTTTTTCTGCACAGCTTTTAGGCAGTAGATCAAAAGGGAACTAGTAAGGACACATCTGCCATCTGATTTATCATAGTAGTTAAAAGACCGTAAAATAAAGGAATCATCTAACTGATTGCCCCATTAACTTGATTTTCCGCTCGTTAATTATAGTAATTAGTACAATCGTATATAGGCTTTGATAAACTGGTCAGAATTATATAGCTTATTCCAGAACGATCACTTCATCTTTAATATACTTGAAAAATAACTCTGGGAAAGAGTCATTTACTGCCACAACAAAGCAATCCTCAAGCGTAGCACATCACAGTATCTCTTACACAAGAGCAAATTTATTTCATTTAAGTGATAACAGAGGCAGGCAGCTAATCACTTGTCTTGCCCCTTGCTGTGGCTGGCACTGCAGATGATGATTTAGGGTAAATGCCACCGTCTGACCTCTGTGAATGTTAAAACATGCTAATAACCACTGCACATCTCTACGCACATGCCCAGTACAGACCGTCCTTCCCGATTATGCATGTCCACTCTCAACACTCAGAATGTCAGCTCTCCATGGAAACCAGACCCCTAAAAAGCACCCAGTCAATGACAGAAGACATTCCATGGCAATGAATTAACATCCAGTAGAACAACAAAGCGATCAAAGGAAATACAATCACAGAGACAGAACTGTCCCAGCATTTGGCAGTTTGCTATTATGAGACTGATAGAATGAATATTTACATAAAGCAGAAGTGAAAGCTTTTCACTTTCGAGAGAAATGCACATTCCTGAATTAATCATTTAAAAAATGTTTGTGCGACATTAGCTGACCCATTATGATCATTATAATCTAATACTAATTACTCTGGTCTGCTTTCAGAGGCAAACCAAAGATGTCCTTTATTCACAGGCAGAGAAATAATATAAGTATGTGACAGGCAGTGGTTAATAATGGCATTTCCATTCAACATGACCACAAGAACAAAAAACTGGTAGAGTGTGGCACGTACAATGTTGAGCTCATGGGTTCAGTTCCCAAGGAATACACGCTTACAATCTGTGTATAGTGAACGCACCATGTCCTTTTGGATCAAATCATTTATATTGCTAAATGCAATAATGTAAATGTAAAACCTAAAGGCCATAAAACATTACCTTTTATACCTGTGAAAAGGTAGCCTAGCTGACACTGAAGCCATTGTAGCTCTGTTGAAGGATATGAGGAATGGAAAGAGAACTCTTCTGTCATGGTTCATCAGTTCCAAAAAACAATGTATAGTGACACAAACTGTAAGCTGTGCAAAGCACTAGAACATCTAAAGACCAAATACTTGCAACTCAGGTGAAAACTGGCTGTTGGCTGTAACCACAGTAAAACTAACATTCTCAAACAAGCAAATTAAAAATGTGTGTGTGTTTCAGAGAGAGAGATCTTTTACCAAATAAACAACTATATTTTACAATTACAACAATTAATTAACTAATTCATTTATTAATAGACTAAGCTAATATTAGCTAGGAAAATTCTTACCACTGAAATTTTGCACAAGCCTCTTTGGTTTTCTCTCTTTTTTTGGTGCCCATGCACAAATCCATTTTGTTCCTGATCCCTCTTGTTGCCTTTTTTGTAAAGTTCATGTAGGTTTCAATTTTAAATCACGTATATTGGAAAATGAACATGCAAAAACAAATAGAGTGATGGCTGTGTTATAAAACTTTAAAAACTAAGATAGTTTGGAGGTCAAGGTCTCCGTCAAGTTTACCGCATACAGCATCAAACATAAGATTTGCAAACAGTTTACATAAGATATTCTGTGCAGTTATGCTGGCTATTCAAATCCCAAACCTACAAAGCCAAGAGGTGTTGAGATCTGAAGTGTGTATTTTAAAAGATTTCTTTAACAGTACAGGAAATATGCAGGGCATAGACTTTTTCCTTTTGAAGAAAGATAAGGTGATGTAGAATTTCATTGCCACTGGATAGATGCTGTGGTCTTAATATTGTTCTCTCAAGTTCAGGACTTTGTGTGCCGCCTGTCAAAACCTCGCATCAAGTTCTTTTGCAATGGTCCAGGGTTTCTTTACTTTCCAAAAACTAAAAAAATGTATCAGTTCATTCCTTTACTTTATAAATTATAATTGCAATTGCAATATAGATTGAATCTTATGGAAAATCACAGATATTCTTTCACAAAGGAAAAAAAAACCTTTGACCTTGAATAAAAATAATATAGAGAAGTTAATGATAACATAATACATTTTATTTTAACTGTACCGTCAGTCTAGTAGTGCATTTTTAACAAATGACTGCTAAAGTTTTTTGTTTTTTTTTATTATGCTTTATATTAATGACAGTATAGTCAATTGCCCCAAGTTAATGGGGCAATCATCTTTTTTGAAAAATAAAGAAATGCCTTGCACATCAGTTTGATGTAAAGTGAATATTATGACTACATTAAAGTCTTGTTGTTTTAATGTAATAATTTATGCATATTTGCTCTACAAAAATACCTATATATACCAAGAATAATATATAGAGGCATTGGTGTATATATACACTGATATACATATATACATATATATACACACACATATATATATATATATATATATATATACATACATATATATATATGCTGCTTTTTTAGCTTTAAAGGCTAACTTAACACTGCTTTAAATGAAACGACCAATCACTGGAGGTGTTTAGACAAATGAATCATTGAACGTATCGTTTGGAAGTCATTGAACAAGTTAAGTAAAAATAAACGCATAAATGCATTTTAACTTGCATGCTTGTCAACCTGTCATTTGGTACTCCCAAAACATTCAAAATATGAACTTTCATAACCCATAATAGGGGTGCTTTAATGTACAAAAAAGAGGCCTTGTTTTATTTGTGAAAACAGGTTTTATTTTATATGCCAACAGGTATAGCTTATGAGTTTGCTTTAGTTACAAACCAGATGTAAAAACATGATGTTTTATTGTAGAAAGGTAGTAGAGAAACAACTAGATTGAAACCTCAGACTGCTTTACATGTACCGCTAAAGCTCATGGCAATTTATTATACTTGTGCTCCCTCTAGTGGTTTAGTGGTTTAGCCACAGCAAAATTCAAACACTGATTTGGCAAACAAATGTGACTGAGATCATGATTAAGTAAGAATTGTGAGATAACTGAGCTGGATAAGTGACAAAATTAAGGCAGAATCATTCAGCATTTAGGATACAACAGTATTATTTTAGTGTTGATTAGTCTACTTGATTTCAATCCCACTGATCCTGACCTCGCCGTCAAAGTTCATATATTTGTACTTCTCAGCGCCTTGACGGTTAGGGAAGTTAATCTGAGAACCATCAGGAAGAGTCACCACGAACTCCTCATTGGTGAAAGTGATTTTTATCTGAAGGAAGGAAAAAAGATAACATGTAAATTGAAATCCCAAGGGCCATTAAATTTCACCCACAGTCCATTTATTATGATTACCATCTGCTTAAACAGCAGTTTTATTAAGATGTATGCATATATATAAGTCTTGCCTGGAACTCCTCGTTCTGATTAAATGGAAAGCTGGCCCCTCTCTGCTCCTCACACCAGTTGCCGCCCTCAAATGAATTGCACACTACAGTTTGCTGGTCACCATGGGCATCAAAACGAGGGTTCATGTGAAGAGCGACATCATCGGCACTGTGACCAATGTTAATGGCAAAACTGCAACAGAGCAAATAGGAGATAAGACTCCTTGTGTCCTGAATTGTAGATGTTGCTTTGAAGAAACTTACTTTGTGGAATCAGCACTGGGGACTCCTGTAACAGTCAGGGTCTGTCCCATCTTGAAGGACATATTCTGCACAAGCACACCCTGTTAGCAGCAGAGAGAGAGAGAGAGAGCTGAAGTTACTCTTTATTTGTAATCTGATTTTCTTTTTGTAGATCTCATACACCACATGAATAGCCGAACATGTGTATCCACTTAAATTTGACTTGTACGGCTGGGCACTGTGCCTGGTTTTCCTTATAAGCCAAATAGAGACTGTATAGCTATAATGATGGAGTGGACAGAATCAGCCTCACAAAAGCAATGCTGTCAAACTTTCCAATGCGTTGAAAGGAAAATCCTAGTCTGATGGTGAAAGGCAAAGAGCCAGACTTGAACTTTCTGAAAACCTACAGATGTGGCACAAATGCTCTATTGGAAAACCGCTACATGAGTTCGGTCTGAAAAAAAGGTACAAAACTGGAGCAGTAACCTTTCAAATGTGCCAGAATGTAGATCTACCTTTTAGGGGTAAATTTAGCTTTTGTACTTCAGGGTACCACCACTGTGACAGCTTTGTACTCTTTTTCTGAGAAGATGGATACAAGAAAAGCTATCTTTTAATCACTTGATCTGGCCATCTCTGAGAGATTTGGCGTAAGTTTAGAAGCCAAGTTGGGTTGGCAGCTGCGAGATCAATTACACGAGGCCTCTGTTTGTGATTCACAGCTGCCGATTTTTTTAACTGTTGTAATGATAGCAAAAGAGATGGGCTACAGCTGGCTGAATTGTGGACAGAAAGGAGGGTCAGAAAGGAAGGAAAAAGGCATTTGAGAATGTAAAAGAACAGATGTGTAGCAGAGGTGAATTCTTTCCACATTAGTCGGTGCTAGTAAATGATAACCAGCTCTCAGACGGAAGCTGCTGCAGAACAAAACTCTTCTTTCTGGACTTTTGAACTGCTGATTTTCACTGCCAAAGGGAAGCTGGCTAGTGATGTTCAGTTGTTCGGCATAAGAATGACTGAGTCATGCTGCTTTCGCTGAGCTTTAGAGAGCTAAAGGTCTCCTTCTCAATACTTACCATAGTTGGACTTGAATTGGTCAATCTTGCTTCATTTCTAGAAATGCCAGAGGACTGAACATGTTACTGTTAGATGAACTGCCCTAAAATGTTGAAGGGTTACAGACTATGTGTATTGCAAACAGTGTTGCATAAGCCACCAGAAATCATTCTAATATGCTGATTTGGTGCTCAAGAATCATTTATTATTACACAGCTGGACATGGTTGTGCCATTATGTGGAGACTGTGATTTATTTGATTGAACCTTATTTAAAATGCATATATATTTTTGTAACAAGGTATAGCCAAAATTCTTTACTGTCACTTTTGGTCGATTTAATGCAGTCCAGGTTTCCTCACTGTCACTGGTTTGGTTTTTGAAAAGTTTTTCAAATAATAATAACTACACAAATGTGTCTCACTGCTTATTTTTTAAGAAAACAATAATAATAATAATACGTTTCAAACTACTTTCAGACGTGTCTGCCTTTCAGTAAGACATCTGAGATGTATGAATATTTTTATTAATAATATTTATGATTTTTTGTTTTGTTTTACATATTTCTGAATACCTTACCAGACGAAAAAGGACGTAACCACTACAACATTTTGACAGAAATGGATGATGGAATTCACGACAGCATTAGAGTGAGTGCAAAGATATGTGCAAGTCACACCCATCCGCAATGCACGTGAGGGCTTATTCTATAATAACTATGCAATGCACCAAAGACAGCTTACTGCACAATATCAAAAGCCATAAACACCAGACCTCAGCTGCTAAGAGCAGTATATTATTATTTGTGCTGACTTAAGATAGAAAAGACATTCCAACATGCTGCCTTAACTGCAAACAAATCTTAAAAAACACCACTTGACAAAAAACTAAAGAATAATGTATCGTTTAAAAATGACTCACGCTCATTTTGACTTCCTCTGAGAGCCAGTGAAGTGAAACGAAGTGTCTGGGAGAAAGTTGCCTTGTGTGGTGGGCTTCTTATGTCCACTGCGGACGAGGAGTGTCCAGATTTTGACTGATGTTTGTTTCATCCAATTGGGTTTCTTTGCCTACTCCATCTCGACCAATAGCAAATAGGCATGTGGATTTACTGTATGTAGTCTATTTCTAGACATTCGCTGGTAATGTTCTATAAAAATAATTCAAACAAATGCCCACAACCACAATCATTGCTTTGCAAACAGAAAAATAATGAAATGATACGCTTGTAGGGCATAACTGATCTACTTATTAAAGCTTTATTAAAACATAATTGGCCACAATTTACGATCAAACGCGTAATTACAGTCGACATGCTTAGAAATTGATTGCAAAATGTCGCACGTTGTAAAATATACCGAGCATGTCACGAAAATAAGTCATGATGAGTTGGTGTGAGAGGTGATGTATTTGTGGTCTGGGTGCTGGAATACTCAGTATTTTGGAGCTGGTGACAAGAGGGTGTGGTACTGCCAATTTACACTGCTTTGTGAAACTGACTAGCATTTTAACACCACTATGTAGTTTGAAATGAATACAAATAAGCATTTCAAGGCATTAAACAGTTTCTTCTCCCCCCTCTTCTGTTTCTACGTAAGCTATGTCTTGGTAACAGCAAAATATTTGTACAGGGCTCCAGGATGTGTCTTAAGACAGTCACAAGATGGCCAACTAACCACAAACTCCGGATATTATTTGAGAAGTGAAAACTTCAGGCTGTGCAATATCAATATGAAAGGGAAACCCGTCGGTTTTATACAAAGATAATAGTTGAATTTGTTTTTGAATAGTGTCTTGTAGTATTGGCTATAATATGCACTTTTCTCATACAAAACGAAATCGACGATGAACTGAGATAATAAGTTATTTATTCAGTAACACACAGGCAATGTGTTTTGGCAGCAGCAACCGCAAATAATAGGCTAGCTGCATGCACTTCTTCATTATCATCATCATCATCATCAGGAGGAGGAGGAGAGCAGAGCAGTCTCTCTGAGTCCTGCAATCTTACAAACCACGCCCACGTCCCGCCCAAGGGTTTCTGGGGCCCTGTTAAAATCGAATTGGACACGAAACAGATAGCAGTTACTATGATAATCTTAAGTCTTAAGTCTTACTCTTCGGATTCAAATGAGACTAATTTACGTTTTTGTTTTAAAAAAGGTTATGGCCAGTCTTGTGGAAAAAAAGATAGATAACTTACTTTGGGCTAGTCTAAGCAGTTTATACACATATACAGTTTGTTTCCAAACATTTTCAAATATGATTTAAACACGGTGGTAGCTTTGTTTGTTTTGTTTGTTGAAGTTAAATAGAAAGTACTTTTAGAATGCACAAAAAAATCTTGGCGAAATTCTTGACGCTGATGCACAACCATTCCGGCAGATGGTGCTGCAACCACTACATGTGCACTGACACACACACACACACACACACACACGAAGAAATTCACGCATGCGTCTTCCGTAGCCTCTGGTAAGAGCGTCAAGCACGCAGACTTGCATGATATTAAAACATGAACGACACACGTCCAGGTAAAAAAGAGGAAGGAACGAGCCACACAACAGGAAAGGACATCATACACACCTTTCAAGTCAACTTCTTCGCTATGAGTCTTTTAAATACATTCCCGTGGGATGTAAGTAGAACTTGCCGTTATGCATTAAGAAACGACCTTCTCTCTTTCTGTTATTTGGTTTGGGTTTACAGGAAGCCAAATGAACAGTTGTAATGTTTGTTTTCGCAGACGTTAGAGAGAGAAATTATGACTTCAGACATCATAGTGGAGATTCTTCAGAAGGTAAACGAGTTGTTATACAAATGAATTAATTATGTACTGCATAAAATGAAAGTTTTTTTTCCTTTTCCTTGGCAGACATGTTTACATCCCATCTGCCTCAAGAATCCCCCCTCTTTGAAATACAGAAGACGCTTTCTGACAGAATTGATCAAAAGGGTTGGTTCAGAACAATATGTTTTCGATTTTTCCCTGCACATTTTGAGGTACGGCATATTCTCATGGAGGCTCATTGTTGTAGCATGAGATGTTGGCTGCTGAACCTCTGGATGTACTGTATGAAGCACTCGGAGAGGTCATGTGTGCACAGGAGGAGGACATGTGCTACAAAACCTATTTACTGGTGAGTCTGAGCACACTAGCACCGGACCTTAAAGATATGTATACCTCATAACAAAACATAAAGTGTCAAATCTCAGCCAACAGGAGAAGCTGTTAGTCTAGCAGAGAACGTGGCTCTCATCTCCCAAGGAACCACAGGTCTGGTCACCTGGGAGGCTGCCCTGTATCTGTCTGAATGGGCTTTGGAGAACGCACACATCTTCAAAAACAAGTGAATCTGGCAACCCACTACTCCATGCCATTTAGACATATTTAAGATACACTGTCATTTAATCAAATAAGCCAATTTGGGCAAAAGGCAAATGAATGACTTGCTTTATAATTGATTTAGTAATTAAAACAAATGTTTAGTTTAGTTTAATTTAATTTATACATTGTTTCTCATACTGTTCATGCACAGTAAAAAATTACTGCAGCTACTTGCAGGATCAATTGAAATGGCTTTCTCTATTTCGTTAATTGTTTGACTTATTCCATTTGCACGCAACTGTAAGTGCAGACTGTTCATCACCTCTGTGTTGTGCATGCAGGACAGTACTAGAGCTGGGCAGCGGAATTGGACTTACTGGCATTGTAGTGTGTCGGTCATCCAGCCCAACCAAATACATCTTTAGCGACTGCCATCAAACTGTCCTTCAGAGGCTGAAGGACAACGTCACAAACTGCTTGACTAACTGTGACAGCAACAGTGCGTCAGTGTGCATGGAGGAACTGGACTGGGGAAATGTGTCTGACGAGCAGCTGCAAAGAATACAGGCCAACACCATCATTGCCGCAGGTGACACAAAACCCAGGAGCACACAAGTTATAGTTTCATATGCAATTTATTTTCATTCATTGATTAAAAGATCTCTAAATCTGAACACATGAAATGATGACGTTTGAGAAGTTTTGAGTAACATTACTGTTGTTTTTAAAAAACAGATGTGGTGTATGATCCTGATATAATTGCTTGTTTGGTGAGACTGCTGAGCAGGCTTCTGAATGGCAAAGTTCAAGAAAAACATCCTGATGTGTACATTGCATCCACCATACGCAACCCACAGACATATGACTGCTTTAAGAAAGAATTAGGTAGGTTTCATATTGTTAATAACATTCTATTCTATGGAAGTAAAATGTTTTCTTAATCCTGATTCCCCATAACGAATGAAATGTTTCCTTTATTTACAGAAATGGCTGGACTGAGACACATTGCCATGAAAGATACTGTCCCTCAAGTGTTTCCATACAACCGAGCCTCCACTATAGAAATGATCAAAATATATGTATGACAAAACCATCTCTTTGTAATAAAGTATTTATTTACATATTTACAAAGATAGTGTGCTTTTTATTCTCATATTCAAGTCTTTCCCAATTGCATTGCTGGAATGCTGATTGTCCCGTTGTGGGGACAGTTAGCTTAAAAATAATTACCCTGTGCAAATACCTGACAGTAACTTTCCAATGAATGGGAGTCAAAGGATTTGATAGAATGTTACATAAAGCATTAATCGCAGTGCTCTTTAATAAGTGGCAGGACATTTTGGGCCCAATTCTCATCCCAGCGCTGCTGCCCGCTTTCCCTTAGATTCTTCCTGAAGTTGCCCAGCTTCCCCTGATCACTAGGGAAGTCTGAAAACAGAAGCTACAGAAATAACAGAATTAGCACTAAGCATGTAATATTAGCAACTATGCAGTATTGATAAGTTAGATGTTGAAATAGCTGCTGCAGTCCAATTTCATGCTTACACCGGTTGCCAGATTAAGGATGGACAACAGGAAGTGACAATGGAAGGCAATGAGCCTTAAGTTGATTTATCTGCATTTTAATACGCTTCTAATCATAGAGCCTTTTCGGTCGGGTAGAATCTGCTATCTCTGACCCAGTGAAATAGAGTGTGTTTTCCTATAACTGGCAACCCGGGGTGTTAAAATACTATTGGTTAAACTGTCAGTGGGTGGAATCAGACCAAAACAAAAACAAGGAACATTTTCACATTGTAGGACTGTTTTTTTAGTAATAAAAATTAGCATGTTATCTAAATATAGAAAAAGTTACATACAGCACCTTTAAGAAACAATCTTGATTTTTGAATGTTGAGTCAAATATAGCAGTTTTTTAAATTAACCTATATCTTACCTTTAATTGTCCAGAAAGCTCCTTGGAGTCTTTGAAAATAAGCCCATTTCCCTCATGTTTCACCAGTTCATGCAAGCTAACAAGATACAGATGATGAGGAGATGACACCTAACATAACCTACAGCTACCATTAAAAAGCCCAGTTTCACAATCTTACCACTGAAAGTGTATGGCACAGACTGGTAGACAACATCCAAACATATCAACGACTTTCATTGGAAGGTCAAGACCACTGGAGGATTTGTGCAAGCAGACCCCAAGATCAGCAGAACCTATACCAAAAACATACTCATGTAAGTACATGTTTCATGTTTACATATAGTGGCATTAATGAGATCCTCTCACCAAGTAAAATTGGATAATCCTCTGCTTCCAGCCATGGAGTGCAAATCTTGATATGTTGTAATTCTTTAGAGTCAATCAGCTTCTTGTAATACTCCTTCTGAGGACCTTTACCTGTATTAATATATTGCAGTTTTTGAAAAACACACAGGTGTTGGTCCACAGATGATTTTATGGACATTTACGTATATTAGACATCACGGTCTACCTGTAATTACACAGACCAATGACGGAAGTTTGTGCCCTGCCTCAACAAACTTCTCATACTCTATTGGAGACAGAAGGAAATAAATAAAGTTAGAGAATGCATAGTCTAATAGGTTTCAATTCATAAATATGCAACCACAAATTACAGAAAAGAGTGTGATACACACTACAGCTAAAAAAAAATTATTATTATAAATGTATTAAAATAGTAATATTGTGATTTTTTTTATTTTAAATAAAACATTGTACTTTACTTTTTGTCTATTTTGGTCAATTTAATGCATCTTTGCCAAATATATTTATCAAACCCAGCCCCTTCTGGATCTTCCTGACCCCAAACAATACAGTAGAATATATGGAGAGAGAGAGAGAGAAAAAAATAATAGTAACCTTCAAGAGCTTGTAAAAGAATTGAGAAGTCTTCATCCTCTGCACATAAAAACATACATAATGAAAAGTTAATAATGAACATTAAAAAAAGATAACATCCCTATAGCTCAGTGTAGACGGCACTGACCAGTCCAGCTGGTGCTGCTGATAAGCAGAGCAGGTCGTCCAGCAGAGCGCGTCACAGCACCTGTCAGAGTATTGCGCTCTGTGAAGGCTGTCAGTTCCATGTACTCCTTAGTGACATCAGGACTAAGAAATAAAGAAATATGTCAAACATTCATAATATACCAAAGTATAAATTGTGAAAAGCTATTATGGTTTTCAAAAACGCTTTCATACCACTATATGCATAATAGCAAGGAACGGAACCAAAGTGGAAAATACTTACCTAGGCCTAAATGGTAAATAAGCACTGCCCAATCTGATGAACAGCTCATGTTGAAGTTTCAGAGGCGTTTCTCTAAATATCGGGGGTGGCTTGTCGTATAATGTGGTTGCCCTACAGTTGCAAAATTGATTAACTGGCTTGCCTGTTATTGATATTATACTTATTTATTGAAAAAAGGTAATAAAAATGATTCTAAATGAACGTACTCAATATTCCAGTTTTTCCGAAGATCTTCTTTCATTGCGTTAGTGACACATAAGTTATGATCCGAGAAACATCCGAAGAGCTTCTCGTACCTGCCAACATCACCAAGCACAGTTCAGATGATTCCCAAATACACCTCAAAACACTGTCCTAGCAAGATACTTCAAAAAAAAAAAAAAAGGTACTTACCATTTTGCTAGCTTAACGATGAAATGATTCTGCCCATGAGTAAGACCCATTATGGTGTATCCGTAGTTGTGCCAGTCTATGATGAACTGGTTTCCCCTGCAACGGCTTGCCACCCACGCCACTGCTATAGCTGGCAATCCAGGAGGATTCTACAGAATGTGTGACTTAGAATTTCACTTTTAACACATGATTACATACAGAAATGACGAGAGAGATACCTGCATAAGGATATAGCCCTGGTCCTCAATCTTCATCAACACGTAGAACAGCTGGAAAGTCTGGAATATCACCTTTGAAGCATACCTGAAAATTCTGGGGCCAACTGAAAGGCAAAATGTATTTGACATTCTTTATATTAGAATGAACGTGCACGGACTTTTCTTTCTGTGTATGTTTTGTTACCTGTAAGCCCCTTTAGTTCTGAAATGGGAAGTATGTCTATCCTGTCATCCTCAAGAACGTCTTGATGAGGTTTAGTGCCTATGTGAGCAACATGCCAGTGTTAAAAGCTATACAAACAAGCCCTGTGACCTGCATTTGTAAGTATTTATTAGCATGCCTTGCATTCAATCATAGGGGGAGATTTGACAGAATGCATAAAAAGCTAAATATGTGGCGCAATGTAAAAGTGCATGCGTTAAAATGTATATACCAAGGAAGCCAATTATGGTGACATTGTATCCATGTCTGCTGAGAGAGAGCGCATGATACTGCATGCGAGGACTGCGCCCTATATCTCCCAGCACCAACACGCAAACGTTCAGATGTGCAAGTTCATCTCGCCCCTTTAAACCACTGGCTAGTACAAAAATAAGCACCACTACAGCGACTGGTAGAAGAGCCCACGACAAGCTTAACCCCGATAAAAGTCCCAAAACAACCAATGAAACTGTCACTACAGCTACTGCCGCATTGGCATCCGCCATTGTGTTTTCCTGGTTATGACGTGGCTGAATGTAGGGCAGGAAATTTAAAGAGACACGAACCTCTGACGAATACATTATACACCAGTTTATGAGTTAATGAGCATTTCAGTTGGCACGTTTGAAATAATTTTGATGTAAATCTTTTCTTAAATTGTGCACTGACCACCTAGAAATGCATTAAACATCTAATTCGAATATTTTTTAGAGAATTCTGTATTTCTATTTAGAACAGTTAAATTTCAGATATAGCGAATTACTACTAATACCAATTACTACGATATCCTTTATAGCCTATTTAAAAATAATAACTTGTTTTTATTTATTATTATTATTATTATTATTGTTCTTCTTATTACTACTACTTCTACTAATAATAATAATACCACTGATATCTTCAACAGAGAAAGCCAGATGACAACTACAATAACAGATTTTTACCAGCTTTTTTCGAAAGAAAGAAACCTGGAATTTAAACTGTCAAAGAGGATAAATCCCTCTCACAACTTATTGTTGTAATGTTTTCCAGCAAAAGCCATCATATTCAAACTGTGTTATTCCAGAGAGCTGTCCCCTGAAGCGCTGCAGTCACGCCTCTGCGCTGAAGGATCTGGTGCGCATCCACAGGGCATTGTGCGGTAGTGTAGTGACGATGGACACGAAACCAAACTCAAACCACGGTCAATTAATCAATAATAATAGGTTAATTAAAAAAGCTAAATGTTTTATCCATGTTTTGGCCTGAGACACCTAGTGTTGCTATTTTTTAAAAATTTGTTTTTCTGAAAATTCTTGTTCTTCATTTCCCCAAGTACAGCTGTGTTCATTTTTATGTAGCTTTACGGTTTAATTCTTTAATAATTGCATGCAAAAGTCAGGATCAATACGGTTTACTGCCTCACTCTACAGATATTTTTGTTTATGTTATTTTTATTTTTAAAATTACCTTAGTGGTATGAGATATAGAACGAGAATGTTTTGAAGCTTACGTAATCAATTAGATTTTTCATTTATTATTTTTGTTTTTTTATGTCTGCAGAGTGAGGTAGAAAATATTGATCATAG
Source organism: Enteromius unitaeniatus (assembly GCA_032359435.1). Lineage (NCBI taxonomy): Eukaryota > Metazoa > Chordata > Actinopteri > Cypriniformes > Cyprinidae > Enteromius > Enteromius unitaeniatus. The sequence goes on from JAUMHI010000035.1 coordinate 11,328,895, forward strand.
GCATGCAATTACTAAAGTAAAAACACAGCAAAAAATAAATAAATAAATAAATAATAATAATAATAATAAAAAAAAAACAAATATATATATATATATATATATATATAAAATACATAAATATATATATATGTATGCATAGACCATTTCACAGAAACGAACCCATTGCAAATGTTTTATTGAAAACTTAATACATTAAATGCAATTAAAAAGCTTGACGGTCATCATCACTACCACGCAACGCCACTTAGACGCGCAACGAGTCTTTCAGCGCAGATGGCGTGACCGCAGTCAAAGCAGCGGACCTGAGCCACGTGATGGGTTTGCTATGACAAACAGCTTCGCCTTCAAAATAAGAAAAAAAAAAAGCTGGACAGACCACTCGCCCATTAACCATTTCCCCTGTTTATTTTGTATTCTCAGAGCTCTTAAAATGCGGTATCCTTTCCTTATGATTCTTGTTCTCTCGTTTAAAACTGATTTATCACATCAGGATGTCATTGATAACATACTTATTAGTTTATCCAAGGGAATCACATACTTTGACATGCAGGGAAGAAACATTAACCTGGACGGTGTTGTTGGATACCTAATACTTCAAGGTAAGCCATTATTTTACAGCTTGTTTTTTTTTTATATCACTTTGTCTGGGCTTCTGTTTAAGAGCCAACTTTAGGTTTGAGTTATGAACATTGTTTTAACTTTATACTGATCGTAATTACCAATGTACCAAAGAGACAAAAATCTAAATATTTAGAGTGTAAAATCACTCTAAATATTAGTTAGTTACCAATCATTTACTTTAAAGACGATTTAAAAACAAAACACTTAAGTGTTTTTGTAATTACGTTTGTAGAGAATGATTCATATTTAGCGCACTCTGACAGAACTTGTCATGTGGGATAACTTTTCTGATGACTAAAAAGGTGTCTGAAATGGATGTTTGAAAATGATTGAAAGCGAACAAATGTATAAAAAAAAAAGTTTGATTTTGACTTATTTTTGGATGACTAAATAGGCTACTCAATTTGGGGGCTCGAAACACCCCCAGAATGCACCGAGCTGAACTTCTGAAGTAAACAGTCCATCAGTGGTTCACTATGAGGCTTTTTTCTGCTTATATAACTCAGCGCAGCTGCAGGAGGCAACACGAACTTGGCCGCATTCAGATTTTCTGAGTCTCTCTCAGCGCGCAGCTGCTGTTTCTATGTTGAAGAGACTGAACAAGAGCCTTTCTACTGCCGTCAGTGCTCTTCAAGAGACAGACCCCAAATACTTCAAAGGTAAGGCTCTTTGGGGGGAAAGATCTATTCTAAACAGTCTAGTCTAATAATGGCACAGAAAACAAGAGCTGTTTCTCCTACAGAGTTTGAGCCCATTTTGGACAGCTCCTTCTGGTCCCTGCCTGCAGATTGGAGCTCCACGGATCCTTCACTTGTTTATACCTCAGTGAGGTCTATGGAGTGCTATGATGAGCAGCTGAGTGACAAGTGTATGACTCTCCTCCTGGGAACATGGTAAGAAGATTAAAGTAAAAGAAAAAATAGCATCAAAAATGATCAAAATCAGTCAATACCACAACTGTTATTTTATCGCAAGGAAAGACAATGGAACCCCATGTATTGTGACTAAGTCTTGCAGAGACACGATGACACAATTTGGATGTCCGCACTATTCCTTGTCCCACCAGCTACTGTACTTCATGATAGGAACGATGGTAAGGCAACCTTAACAATCTTTACTGTAGTATTAGAAGTTGACTGTTTACCTTTTTTTTTAAGTAAAGAAAGATTTATATTTTCTTATTTGCCCTGAAGTAAATCTGTGTGGATTCACTCTGACACTTGTGTCCTCAGAAAGGTTGCTCCAGGATGCTGAAGGGGGACCTGAGATTGTCTCGTGTCAACATTACTGTGGAACATTATAAGAGAATCTTTTGCTCCAACATGATGAAAAGCAACCAGGATATTTCCAAGAATGCTATTACTGGCCAAATGCAGGACATTTTTATAGAAAACAGTTAGTATAAGCTGTAAGGTTATACATAAATTTTCTGGAAATTTTGTTGTGAGATAACATCCACTTACTGTATCTTTTTTAATTGAATTATTTATTTTGCAGTTCTTTTATGTGGTTTAGTGGGATTCTCAGACTTCTATAAACTGGACTGGTTACAGTCTATTCTAACATGGCAAGATCAAGAAGCAGGCTGTTTTGGCAAAGAGGGTGAGTTATCATGCCCTAATGTATATCAACTGATATTAAGTCAAATCCTTGAGCTATACAGGTGTGAATCTTTTTTTTTTACTCTGTATGTTTCATATTGTTTTTCCCCCTTAGAGGACATCTCCCAGATCTTTGAGGAATTCTTGGATGCACCCCACAAACGGGTGAAAAGAAGAGAAAAAACACTGACAGGTGTTTGTTTGCTCTTTAAACAATAGCTCACCCAAATATGAACATTTGCTGAAAAGTTGTTCACCCTCAAGCGATCCAATTACCTGCTTACCAATCTATCCTCTGCAGTAAATGGGTACCGTCAGAATAAGTAATTAAAAAAAAATCCACAAGTAATCTTCACCACTCCAGTCCCATCAATTAACATCTCATGAAATAAACAGCTGAATTTTATCAGCTCTTTGGACTCTCATTCTGACGGCACCCATTCACTGCAGAGGATCCACTGATGAGCAAATGATATAACAAAAACAAACAAACGCATCTACATTTTGGATTGCCTGAGGGTGAATCAAATGTTACTTTTTTTTTTTGAGTGAACTATTCCTTTATGTTACAGCTGCTAACAAAAAACAATTCGTTAATATCACATGATTATACTGTTTTATAATATTTACTAATATCAATGTGATTCTTTTTATAGATGGCTGCTCAAGTCATATGACAGGAGTTGCAGTGAGTGCATTAGGAGGTTTTCTCAACTATTACCTTTCAGAGCAGGACATAACGAAGAGACCCTTCGTGTAAGGGATATGCTTCCTAAGATAATGGTTACAGAACTCAGTTTCCTTCTTTATCAGGATTTACAGATATTTATTCGTTCCTCTATGATAATGCTTTGTGAAAGTGCAGTAGATTTAATGCTATGTACTGTAGGTGAAAACAACATGATTCAAAGAAAATAAATAGAAAGGCAAATGTTTTTGTAAAACCAAGAAAATTTATACTTTATATCAAATAAATAAAACACAGTTTTATGATACATTTCTTATTGATGATTAAAAATAACCAAAGTATACCATTTTAATGTAATTAATTGTGCACGTTTCATCATTTTAATGGAAACAGAGGTTAGTTTAAATGAACAAAATGCCCTTTGTTGGTGAATATTTCCTTGTTTTAAGTTTAAGCTTTCATGTTTGGAGGGAGAGGACCCCTGTGGGTTCATTATTATAGAGAATGCATGCTTAAAAATGCATGTTTGAATTTAGTCCAGAAACAGCGTGATCTCTCCAAAGCTGCTTAGAAAGTAGCCACGTTGAGATGTCTTATTAGTGAGACCTCCATCCATCTATGAAATCAGCGCAAAGCGCCAGTCAGTAAATTGTGGTCTTTGGTGATTATTTTGTTCTGACATAGCTATATGATTTGGTTTGATGATTACTCATTCCAGCCTGTGACTTCATAGAAGAGAGCTTTTATCAGGCGTGATTCATACGTGACGGTGTTCTTGCCAATGTGCATGCGGTCCTCCTCCAGAGGCTGCTCTATGATGGCAGGCACATCTTTTCCGTACACTAGAGGGGAGGGTATAAAAAAGTAATTAGTCCCATGGAGAATCTCAGGATTAAAAATTAATTAGTGTCTCATCTTTCAAAAACCAGCACTTCGTCCCCACTGAATTAAACAATCAAAACAACAGTGAACTAGTAATCACTGGATTAGATTTTAATACTTTGCGAATTACTGGAGGATTAGAGCCCTGCGTTAACACAGTCCTGCTACATATGAAGCAGGACACAGTGGATGTTTTAGAGGTGCCATCAGTGGGATCAAACCACTTTTTCTAGAGGAGGTACTTACATTCACAGTGTTCAAGGAACTGAATGCACTCTTGCACCACCGAATCCCTGAGCATGATCATGTGCTTGGCCATGTTTTCCAGCAGTGAGAGAAAACATCTCTTAGCGTAGAACCATGTGTCTGTTCCGAGCTGAAAACATGTCATGTTAAGCACAATTACTACATAATATCACATGAGAATCATTTTAGCAAACATCTGACTAAAAGGAAGAACAGTAGCAATCCAGTGCTGTACATCTGCTACAGTATCGTAAGATCGAGAATGCTGAGGTTCTTGAGTAACACTGTTTATGCAGCTGGAAACCTCTCCAGTGGATATTTGTGGATACACAAAAATGACATGTTGATAAGTGTATCAGACCAGGACTAAGATAAATACAGCAAGTAAAGAATATAAAAAGTTAATGTACTGTCTCAACTCAGCAGAAAATGACTATTAAAAATATTTAATAAAATATTGATTACCTTTTTATTGTATGGCTCGAGGCTTTTTATGACACGAGAAATGCCAAAGTCATAGTTTCCTTTAGCACAATACAATGTCCTGTAAGAAATGATGTACTGTAATATTTACAAGTAATTCACATTGAGATTAGATATCTTTAAAATGAATTCTTTTGATATACATACTGTTCAAAATTTAGAGTCAGTAAGAAAAAAGAGACTATTTTCAATGTTTTCAAATGCCGCTTTTTTATCATGATTTTTAAATGACAGCGTAATATACAGACTGCTTTTACAGTGTTGTCTTGATAAACTATGACTTTTCAGATGTATTTTTATGAGATATTGCAAAACGTACAAAAAATAAAAAATAAACAGTATGTGTACGAACTGTACAAGATAAATGTTCATGGAGGGTGTACTTAAGAGTTGATTTAACAAAAGTGTGTAAAAATAGATAACACTTTATATTAATGTGTCCTTGATACATGTTACATGTACTTACTATTATAATAACAATGAATTATGCATTATAAAAGTAACCCTTGGAACAAACCCTATTCCAACCCCAAACCATGTAGTAAGTACATTAATTAATTAATATTACTCAGTACTTAAATGTATAATTACACTTGAAATAAAGTGTATCCTATAAAAAATTGCACATACCCTATTACAAGGTTGACAATACACAGATGAAAGATTTTTTTGTCTGGATCATCATACGAGATTTGCTCCTCTTCTTTCTCAATCTTCCTCATAAGTTCCTCAGCCTGTACATGCAAAGAAGCAGACCCAAAGGGTAAAATAAATGTAAAAAAACGAAAAATATGACAAATACCCAGTGGTATCAATTATAATTGAATAAGATTTGAATTTTTACCTCTTCATTTTGGCTGGTCATGATATATGACACGCACAGGTTAGCAAGGACGATCGCACTAACGTTAAGGATCTACAGGACAAAATGTGATTGTTAATTAAATGCAAGGGTGCTAATAACGGCAGACACTCTTTGGAAAAAAAAAAAAAAACATCATGCCGCAAACTCCATGCAGTTACACAGCAAGACTCCAAGAGTCACAGATCATTTTACCGAGGGTTTTGTTTTGCAGGGACACTCTTGAATGTTACACTGTTCCAGCTAGCAAGGAGAGGAGCAAAGAACATGTTTTCATTTGAAAGCTTTAGATCTGCTGTAGAATTGTCTGGCTAATATGGCCCACCATCACAGAAGACACATAAAATATTGTTTATACATTTATATTATAATTTATATTCTAAACTAAGTATATAAAAATGTATATTGCATATACCAATATTAGCAAAACAAATTACCAAAATAATTAGAATTTCTCTATATGGTAATTTTTAATTTAAAAGTTATTTAATTTCCCCATGAGCCAAAGAGTCTTATTTTATGATTTTTGAAAAACACACCTTAATCCCACTGTTTATATGAAATACTACTGATTTAGGTGTTATTTATTTTACAAAATTGACTTTTTTTGTCATTTATATTTCATAACTTATCGTTCTTATTTTTTTATGTAAATGTGTGTGGACTTGGCTTTTTTGAAAAGGAAATGGGCTGCATTCTCCACTCTCAGTTATACCTTTTCTAGGTTATACCTTTTCGAGCTATACCTTAGGATGGTGCTTAAGGTGCACTCTTTCCTTCACAGCGGTATAGGAAAATCCCACACGGCCCCTAAGTGTGCTAATGTTCTCTGTATGCCGACCCACCAGCTGTATAGCGTTGACCTCGATTCAAGTGCATTATAAAACAGAATGCAACTTATTGAGTGTAAATGTTTTTTTTTTTTAATTCACATCATTATATAGATGGCATGGTTTACACCTTTATTGGGAAAATTTTTTATTTCATTTTTATTCAAAATAAATGCTTTTCTGATGTTATTTGAAACAATAAAAGGGGCTAAGAGGGAGTCTCGCCCAGGGAGTAATTCAATGTAGTACCGCCGCTGCGAGTGTCTGCATAACGGTCTCCAAAAAATGGCACAATTTTGCAAACGCTGCCATAGCTATAAAGTTTGTGTAAACTAATCTTTCTTTATATAAACTCTTAAGCCTTTTCTGTCAAGTGGTTCGCCAGCTGATGTGCTTTAGGACAGTAATTAAAAAAGCTAACAACCATTAGTGTATGGAAACTTTATTAATGAAAACACTTCCAGTCACTGGGTGTAGGCTATAACAACTTAAGTATTTTATGTGTAAAAATCTAAAGTAAAGTAAAAATTTAAATTTTATACTAAAGATTTTATATTAAATGTTCATTTAAACTGTTATGTTAAACTGAATGTAAAAAAGCTTTTTGTGTATTGATGGTCACGTCAGCAGTAATAAGGTATAGCTAAGAGCGCTCCAGACCAACCTTACGAACGAATGACTTACAGAAGGTATACTTAACTAAGCAGGTTTTGGAAAACAGGCGCTAAAGATAAGGTACGTCTTAAGAATGACGTAGCGTTAAGTTGGTTTCGGAGAACGCAGCCCAGGTCTTTAAAAAAAAACTCTAAAATATATAAAAAGTGACAAGAAAAGCACATTCAGTAACATTAAACTTACATTCTCATAATGCTTCTTAACGATGGGTTCATAGAAGCCAATAGCTTCTTTATATTTGTTGTCTTGCATGAAGAGCACATGAGCAACATTAAGTTTCCAAGTGTCGTGCTCATTACAAAACTCCAGTGACTTATGGAAGATCTTTTCCACCATGCTGTAGTTCTCGCGGTTCCAGTAGATTTTGGCCTGTGCCATTAGTACAGGGATGTACCTTAATAAAAAAACACACTTAAAAGTATTTGTATATGGTGAAAATTGTACATGTGAATTTAACAGAAATTTAAGAACGAATCTTTAGCAATTTTTTAAGTCACTTCATCCAAAGCATCTGCTAAATGTATGAATAAAATCAATGCAAAATGAATCTCACATTTACCTCTCAAGAACCTCGTCATAGTCTTGGACATATTTTTTTAGAGCTTCATCGTCCCGATTGTGCCTTGCTTCCTGTACCTTTGTGGAAAGAGTTTTTAAAATTATTAGCCTTTTCAGTGTCAGACATTTTTCTGACATAGTTGCATTTGATACAAGCTGGCATAAATCTTGTAAACTCTTGAAAGGCAAAATTCCAAGCTGTAACCTGTTTCGTAACTTTACGCAGTTGCTCAGTCAGTTTTCCAGCAATTTCTTCAAATTTTCGGAAAGCCTACGTCAGATGAAAGGTCAATTAATTAAAAAAGAAATGCTCACTAGATACTTGGCAAGACTCTGGAAAAGATCACTTACTTCCTCAGGTGCTGTCTGACATGTGATCATAGCATCCAGGAACTCATAGAGGTACTATAAACAGAAAAAAACAAAACTTTAGCTCTATGCGAGTTTGGATTGATATGTCAATATGCATGAGGCAACTTGAAGTTATCACCTGGTGTGTTATTACTTGTAAATGCTTTATGGCCAGAGGAATCAATCAATGTGAATGTTATTATTGGAATGACTATCTTGGCTAATGAAAGTGGAGACTTGTATATACGTGATTGAATTTTCGTAAAACTAACAATGCAAATACTACGAGGCTGAAGGGAAATAAAACCTGAAATTGCTACAAAAATCATTTCTGCCTTACCGGTGTGAGAAACTTGTAAGTGAGATGAGCATTTTCAGCCAAGACATCTGCAGCAAGGTCAAAGTACTATAGACAACAAACACAAAGAACCCTCATACAACAGTTTCTTTAAAGTTTCCATGAAAACTACAGTTTCCTGAATGCTAAGATCTAACACTATGCTAACACTAACCTCATATTTACAATAAAGCAACAGCAAGTTGCCAAAAGTGACTGGAGGAAAGGGGTTTTGCTGAAGGAGAAAAGCAAGTTTCTCAAAACCCTCTGTGGGCTTGGTGTCCATGTTCATTAGAGCTTGGTTGTGAAGAGTGACTGGATCCAACTCCTAAATGAAATGAAAACAAAAAAACAATCAGATTCAGGCCAACTTTCAAACGTAAAAGCATTTCATACACATAGAAACAAACTAAGGGACGAATCAACTATAAATGATCAAACGTGGATCCAACCCTTACATTTAAATCGCAACATATAATCACCACTCATAACCCACCCCTAAACATAATCTAGAAATGCAGCATTTTCTTTAAATCTGCTCTGCAATGATCTGCATCATTAAAAGCAATATACAAATTAACCTGTATTGAATTGAAATGTTTATATGGTAAATAGTCACTGACTAATAATGCCTCGTTCCACCAGGGGGCAGCAGATACCTATCTTCCCTTGTCTATTTCTCAGAAAAGATATGAAGAATTCCAAGTATGCATAAACTAAAGGCTTCAGCATCTATCCATAAACTAACAATAAAACCGCATTGAATAATTGTTGGATTTCAGATAAATAAGCACATTTTGCCTATATATAGGCCCTCTTTACAGGAAATGACATAACTCCGTAAACACATCTTTGCGAGTACCCTGAATTCTTACTAAAATCTGGAACATTTCTTGCACTAGTCCTAGCTACAGATTCAGTGTTTAAAAATACCTGTCCTGCGGGAAGAAACTGTGTATTTAATGAGTGCTTATGTAAGATGGATCACTGTTTGGACTCATTAACTTCGAGGTGCCAGCGCAAACTAGCGCAGAGACATGTCCCTGCAGCCAACCATCATTCCAGCTAGCAGGTATGGGCTTACCACCTCTCACAATACAAACCCCTGCAGAAGCGGATTAAACCTGCACCGGAATCTCCAAAACAGCAAATTCCCAGTGCATAATTATATGCAATCTGGTACGGATTTGAGGAAATGAAACATGTATTGTACTATTAGTGAAATAGTGAAAAAGTCACAATGCATGGCAGTGAAACTGACTGGCTAATTTTCTTTCTTCTGAAATAGATGGCAAACAGTCTGTCAATATAGGATAAAGGTTGCTCAAGTGTGCATGTGAACTGGCATGTCTATGACATTGATTCATAAGAAGCTATCCTGCAAGAGTGAACGCGCTCAGATCAAACAGCATAACTAACGAGGAAAATGTTCTCTTGACAGCCATCCGATCTTATCTGACAGTTCTTGTTTGCTGCATTGCTATAGAAATAAGAAAGCAGAACTCAGAAAATGTTTTACAGCAAATTTTCACCTGGAAATATACTGGAATAACATAGCAATGCGATATAAACGCATGACCAGATGTTTTTAGTGATCGAAATTACAATCAGACAGCACCTGAATACATTAAAAGCCAAGTGCAAATGCACCCAATACGATAAGACATAAGAGTGGATCACTGAAAATACTTTGGGAGACGGTTTCTGATTTCATTTCAGTACAAATGCGACAAGGTGTAAATGCTAATTCATTTTGATGAAGCAATATATAATTATTACGCTGATTAAGTACTATATAATGAGGTTGAGCTACAAATAAAAATGATCCGTCAATTTGATGGACTGGGTTGTACATTTTCAATCATGCTCTATTTTTATCAGTTTTTAAAGAGCTTTTGCAGCTTCCTCTCGTTTATTCTGCTTGCTTAATGTGAATAAGTCAACACACAGGTGTTTCAATGCTGCCAATTTAATGAACAGCGGTTCCAATGTATTATTTCACTGAACTACACTTACAGTCTCTCATTTGTCTCCCCAGTTACTCAGTCACATCTCCCTCCTGGTGTGATTTTGCAGGGGCATTTTAATATCTTATCCTTATTTGCATCCCTTCCACAATCAACCGGACAGATTTTTTTTGTTTTATTCATGGATAAAGCATTTTTAATTTTTAATTTTCCAATTATAATTATTTAAATCAATATCCAGATACTTTCTGGATTCAAAAGGCATTCAAGGTGGAAAAAAGTTACCACAGAGATCACATTTTAGTACCTCTTCTGATCTGGGGGGCATGTCAGTCAGTGCTTCCTGAGCAGCAGCATCTGCAACAAAGAATTTAGATATATGAGGCTATAATCACTGAATTACATTAACTGAAGTTCAATAGTAGCCGCCACTGTAGGCAGTCAAAACAGAGCAGTGTATCACCCCAGGCTAAATTATGCAGAAAGCCACTCTATGCTGTAGACTTCATGCTTAATGCTTAAAGCAAAGTCACTAGGAATCCTGGAAGGCCAGAGATTCTACTGATGGATTTGCAGTTTAAAAAGTACATGATAAGAAGGCGCCTACATGAAACATCAGGCCGGGTGGTTTATCCATACTTACAGTTCTTCAGCTGGTATTCAATAGCTGCTTTCAGATTAAAGGCTTCAATCAAAGCAGTTTCGTGCAGGACGAGGGTGTTGCCGACACTTCTTACATCAATGCCTTCTGTTGTCATTCCAATACTGAGCTCTATAAACATAAAAGTCACTAAGTGAAATTCACTCTACAGCACAGCAAGTCTTGCAACACCCTTTCGGATACAAATACCTGGATGCTCTCTGATTCCACGTTCAATAATTTCTGCAATATATTTGAGTGCTGAAGCGTACTGCTTTAAACTGTAGTAACAAAGTGCTATATTGTAGGCCAGATCTGCAAGGAAAAAAAAAACGCACACACAATCAGAGTCCAGCACAGATATTTTTAAAACAAACATCACAGTGTGTCAAAAGTTCTCTATACCACATTCATTTCCACATTCAACAAAAAAATAAAAAAATCTAAATTACTACCCTTAAGCAGTGTGGTCAGCCAGTCAATGTTATGTTTGTAACTCCTGGCAGAACAATTACTGGGAGACACCAGTGTGTGTGTGTGTGTGTGTGTTTGTCTGTTTTGTCTATTAAGCTTCTGCATGTAGACACCACAAACACACACAGTTATAATTGAATGGAACCAGCACTAAAGAAAACCATCCTCACCTGCCTGGTAGCCCAGTACATTCATAGACGACATAAACTTTTTGCAAGCCTCTTCATACTCGCCCTCCTTATAAAGCAAACACCCGAAATCCACATCATAGTCTGGATCGTCCTGAGGCAACTGCTCAACCAGAGTCTGGAGAAGAAAACCAAAAATTCCAACAAAATCAACAGTCGCTCTTGCCACATTCTGCGGTCGGATGGTGATTCATTTTCCACATGTGCCATTGCTCTAAGTTCTTACAGGATTTTTCGTGTACACTGTGGCATTAAAAAACATTCGGACACTTTAAGGGAGTGTTTACTCAAAAACTAAAATTCTGTCATTGTTTACCGAATGATATATGGGTGATTAAATGACATCAGAAGGAAAAATATTACCTTTGCACCTGAAAAATCTTCCTCTCCATATTTGATGGCAGCTTGCAGTTTAATCATCTGTTTAGAAATGAGATTAGTAATATTATTTACACTGCAAAAATTCTTTCTAAGACTAGATTTTTTTCTTATTTCCAGCTAAAATATCTAAAACTTCTCAAATCAAGAAGGATTTTCTAGACAAGAAACAATTACTGTCTTGTTTTCAGAAAAAAAACAAGCAAAATAATCTGCCAATGGGTTAAACAAAATAATGTTGTTTTCTGTTTGAAATAAGAATGTTTTGCTTACCCCATTGGAAGATTATTTTGCTTGTTCTAAGCAAAAAGTTACTTACTTTTAGCTTGTTTTTTTTTCTAAAAACAATACTAATTTTTACTTGTCTAGAAAACTCTTCTTGACCTCTGTAATTACAAACAGGCTTCTGTACCAAATATAAAACATTTTTGACTCAAGTGATCAAATACTTATTTGACACAGTAATTCCAAAATAAATAGTTAAAAAAAAAAAATCATACAATGTGATTTCCGGATTTTTCTTTTTAGATTCTGTCTCTCTCAGTGAAAATGCACCTATGCTGAAAATTGTAGACCCCTCCATGATTTCTAAGTAAGAGAACTTGCGAAGTCACAAGGTGATCAAATACCTTTTGACCTCACTCTACATATATCCTACAAAACACTATTAAGAATGGTGCATTTTCTCAATTCACCTGTTTCTGGCAGATGTAACAAAACGTAATGTGTATCCACCTTAGTATGACTAGTTGTGTTGTCCAAGAGAAAAGTAGCTTTCATGGCCTCCGGGAAGGCACACGCTCCATACAGAGACTGGGCATAGTAAAGTTTGTAGTCCTCGACCTCTGGGTGAAGCTGTGTCAGCTGTTCATAACATTCTGCTGCATTAGTGAAGTCCTGCATGTGATAGTAGCAGTAGCCCAATAGAGACAGAGCAGCCCTGGACTGGACATACACAAACACAAAGTCATATAGAAATCATTTATAAATTCTTATATAGACACACACACATATATGTGGGTACAGAAAGTAATCAGACCCCCTTAGATTTATCACTCTTTGTTATATTGCAGTCATTTGCTAAAAGTTCATTTTTTCCTTATTAAATGTACACACAGCACCCCACATTGACAGAAAAACACAGAAATGTTGTCATTTTAAAGCACGTTTATTGACTGATTCAGTATGAACCTGCTGTGACTTACTTTAGTGTGTTTCTGATGCTCTTTGCTTAGAATATGAATTGCGTCTCCATATCGCCCTTCTTTAATCTAATACACAAAGAAGTAAGAATTAGTGTAAAGGCAATCATTTCGATAAAAAAGAAAATGGCTATAAAGCATTTTTATAAAGCATAGAGCAGAGCTAAGTTAGCCTGTTAGCTTTTGCGGCTAATAACTCACCATTTTGTACACGGTGGCTGTGTATTCGCCGTCTTTAATCGTTGTCAGCGGCATTATCGAAAGCAAAAGCTAAGTGTAGCTGTCCCCTGTAAACAAAAACGTTCAATGAAAAAAGTTGAAGATGCAACCCTTCTGTGTTTTCAGAGACACGACGCAGCCATTCTGTCTCTTAGCAACCGTCCCAGAAACGGATGTGACATAATCAGTATCTTTACTCCAGACAGTGGGTCTCTAGTCTTTGCAGAGACTGGAAGATAACTCTGTAGTTTTAATACATAATATACAGCGTTCAACTATATTGTCAATTTCTTGTCTTGTCAATATTGTCCGTGTATGTGTATAATATAGCCTATCGCAGTCATTCTTGAGATATGGGACTAAACATGTTCAGGAGGTGTAACTGCTATTAGGTTTAAAGATAAAAACTAGTTGTTTCAGTTGTAAACGTTTTAAAGATTAATATTGGAATGCATTTAATACAATTATCCACTTCTTTTTAATTTTATTATTAATATGTGCACTCTATGACGCTACATCTCACTACATCTAAAACTGTGTCCACAGAGAAAGTTTCAATCATTCATATTCTTTAAAATGGATATTTCTTTTTTTTTAATGATGAAAAAGACCTTTGTTGTTTTATGAATAGCGACTTGATATCTCATATCAAAGCAAGGTTGTTTTTCAGTGACGTGTGTTTCATAATGTTTCAGAGCTGTGTCCCTACTTTTTCTCAACACTGTAAGATATGTATTAAAATGTAATAAAATCAGGGAACATCACTGTCAGACTGGCTCTGCTTTATAGTTTTAAAATATTTTAAATCCTAATCTAATTTTTCCTGTGTCACAACCATGATATGTCAACACCATCTTCTAATTTGTGAGGTATACTATTTGAAATATTTAGATAATTTTATTCTGCTGAAGCAGGTTCCATTAGCATCTAGCATTAAAAATTGTTTTGTGAAATGGCAAATCTGTCAACACCGTCAGATGTCACCACCATATTATTTTGTGTTCCAATAATATATAAAAAGACTTAAATGTGACTCTTGATAAATAATTAAGCTTCATAAACAAGAAAATACTCGCTGTTAGTTAGTTTTTTTGTTTTCAATATTGTAATTGATTGATTCAATGTTGTTGTCTTTTTGTCACCATCATCAGATGTGTCAACTGTCACCTACGTAAATTTAGTATTTTGACCATATTTCATTATGATAGGCTATTTTATATTTGTTGTAGAATTGGTCACAAATGAAAGTGTAATCTGTCTGCTGACATGATTTGTGGTTTGAATGTGGTTTGAAATGTTAAATAAATCTTGACTGCTGTTAAAGATAAAGCTGAAATTATACACAGTCCGAGGTAAAAAGCACATTTTGTTATAAAAAGAGAAAAGTTGGAACTCAGGAGGTTGTGTTAAAGCATAGCTCAGTAGCATATATTAAATACATGCATGCTTCATTTGCCTGATTACAACAATGCAAAAAATGCTTTCTAAAACTAGATGTTTTTGTCTTGTTACCAGCCAAAATATAAACAAAAAATTCTGAAACCAAGAAGAATTTTCTAGACAAGAAAAAAATTCTTTTTAGAAAAAGCTAAAAGTAAACACCTTTTTGCTTAGAACAAGCAAAATA
>JAUMHI010000035.1:11343823-11355949 GCA_032359435.1 Enteromius unitaeniatus
ATTTTGCTTGTTTCAAGCAAAACTAATTTCATTTTAGCTTGTTTTCTTTCTGAAAACAAGACAGTAATTGTTTCTTGTCCCGAAAATCCTTCTTGATTTGAGAATTTTTAGATATTTTGGCTGGAAATAAGACAAAAAAATCTAGTCTTAGAAAGCAGTTTTTGCAGTGAAGGTTTTATGTTTTACTTTATTTTTGTTTGTTTTGTCCCACTTCTCAAGAATTACTGATCAAATGTTGACTACTGTATATATATATATATATATATATACTACTAAAACCAAAAAAGCGCAAAAGTTCTCAAATTTGACTAATTTTACCTAGAAATATCAGAACAAAAGTATGTTAACTTTATTGGTAACTAAACTTAAAGTTAAACTAAAATCATACGAAAACAAAATGTTTTTAAGCGTTACAGAATCACAAATGAGCAAACATACTCCTACAGAACTCTTAAGGAAAAGTTTTGAATTTCAAACCATAGTGGGTTGCTCATACAAGCCAAGTGTTTGGAAAAAAAATGTGTGTGATGAGGGAATGTTTTAAAACAGGAGGGAGTGTTCTTCAGTCTTGGGACAGATTGGTGGAGCAACCAAGGCACAGAACTCCAGGAGCACTTTAAAGAGCATACATCTTCTCTGACTGGTATGTAAACATGGATATTTAAATCTTCACACAATCCCAAAAGTCTAGTTTGTTTGGGCTGATTTTCTATCAGTGTAAAGATTTCATATTTTCATATGAAATTTCATATGCATTCTATATATTTATGTAAAAGTATTTATTTACAATAAGTTTAAAACATAAATGTTTATTTCTTATTTTTATTCTATTTTCACATGCACATTGTTTAAAAAAATGTAGCTTTCTTACAGACCACGAAGAAAATGTCAAGCACAGCTATCAGGCAAGTCAGCACAGATTGTGCCATGAAAGCAAATATGGTCTTTATGCACCAATATTATTTTTTAGGATTAAGATTAATAGTGAGTTTGGTAGCACAGGGCTTGATTTATCTCTTAGTAAACATACATCATCTGCTTAGAGGACAGGAACAGACCAGGATGCTTATTTCAACATTTTCAAGGGCAGGAAATGAACTTTTAGTAATTAATTTCATTAAGTACATGTGCAGTTCTAAGTTTCTGGATGTACTTGTGCAGGAAACATAAAGAACAGGATGAGTTTCAGGGTGAGTCTGTTGTTGCTGACCGTGACTGTGGTCGTAGTCTGTGGTCAAAGGAGACGCCCTGCAACAGACGAGTGGAACTACCGTGATGGTTGTAAGTTGATATATGTCTATTTGTTTAATAAAACACACACATACACACTGGTTAATTTAAGCATTAATGTTCTGCCTGATATGCATTTTTTGGTTCAGATGAACCTACTGCTAGATAATATTATAGTTGTAGCAATTGATAAAAATGCCTAATGGTATTGCTTTTCTGGACCTCAGCTGAGAAGGTAAGCATGCGAGGAGTTGCAAATCTGACTCAGGTGCTTGATGACTGGAGGTTTGACATCCTGAACCAAGTAAAAGGACTCCTGCAGAACGACCATCAGTCCTTGCTGCCTGACTACTCCAGGTACACTTTCATGAGGTTCAGTCAAACTCTCAGATTCAGGCATTCTTTCTTTCCACAGACAGGAAACAGCAGGAACGCAACGTTGTTATTTTGGTATCTGCAGCTATGTTCGAAATGTGGAGTAGGTTCTTATCAGAGCAGAACATTTCATTATGCTGGAAACTGTGCAAAATATTTTAAGTGCTTAATGGGGAACTTCCTGGCTCCTTATGGTTTGGATTCTAGTCGTCTTCATATTCCTCAAAGCTCTTTGCCAACCAGTGACTGCGCTATAACGTGCTGCTTTCACATTTCTTTCTCTCTTTAACTCTTCCCAGGATCCAACCTCTCTCCGAGGCGCTGGATGACTTGTTCAAAGAGTTCAATGCCCTGAAAAGCCATCTTGGCGAGCTGACCGAGAAGTTTGGACCATTGGAAACCTTCATAGACGAACTCAAGGCAGGGAAAGCCAGTGCAAGTGCAGCACCTGCTAACCCAGTGCGTAGACGGGTCATGAAGAAGACTCCTGTCTCCTAAAATGGCAGTGTCAGTAGAGCTGGATCTCTCTTTTAACATCAAACAACTATGATATAGATTTTCTTTAGCAGCCTTTTCTTGAGCTTCTCACTCTTTTGGCATCTTGTTGCTGTATGTTGCTGGGAAACAGGTAATAAACAATATGCTGAACATTGTGAATGTCCCTCGTGCAATTTAAATGTAACAGCCCACGGATCACAAACATTGCAAAAAATAATGGACACAGCTGTAACCACAGAACTTTATTTTCAGAATACCTTCCATTGCTCCTAATCAAAAAGAAACAAATAGGCTTTTGTTATGCGGTATTACATTTAGCTGTCTTTAATCCTGTAGTTGGAATTAGTCTGCATGAGTATATTCAAATTTGCATGACTGTCAGTGAATTGATATGTGGTATTTGCAGCTCTCAAAATGATCAATGGCTCGTGCAGGTATAAACTGATTATGTACAAGCTAAAAACATTTCAGGAACACAATAAATTGTGTTTTTCATTGTGTATTTATGTTTATAATCGGATGAGCATGGTAATTAGATGCTTAATATCTCTTGCCTCATATTTGCCATCTCATGTAAGCTATAATAAATTCAGTCTGTTGCATTCACTTCAAAGTTTCAGTGTGTTAGCTAACTTTTGACATAATTAGCTTTATGCATAATAGTTTGGTGCTTGTTTTGTGTGATATTGAGTTTTCTTTATATATATGTGTTTGTCTTATGTCATTTTCTCATTGTCTTACAAACTTATAAAAAGATCTATCTATCTATCTACAGTTTTTATGCAAAGAAAATTCAACAGCACCAAGCAGCAGTAGAAGAGAGGTCCTTTTTTTTTTGCTTGACACTGTTTATACCATACTTTATGGCTAGTGATTTGATAATAAAAGGTCTTCTGTAGCACTTTATTACTATAATTCAAAATGTACTCCCTCATTAAAACACATAAAAAAACTATTATTTATTGACTCTGCAGTTTCAATCTGACCTCCACAGTCTACAGTGGCCTGTATAAGTAATTATACACTTTTGCTGAATAAAACCAAATATAAATATTTTTTAAAATTATTATTACTGCATAGATCAAAAATCAAATAGAGTGGTTTTATATTTTGTTATATAATGCAAACACATTCAATGGTGTCTAGATTAGAGACTCTACATATATAGCACACACAGGGCCTTATTTATGAAACTATTTTGCATGTAAATTGTTATAAACCCTTCTTACATAAATGGCTGCAGTCAGTTGAGTGCCCTCATGTACACCCATTCAATAATTTGTGTAAGAATAGCTATACAATTGATTTACACGCAAATTCTATTTGTGTTTTGCACAAATGAGTCCCACAGGCCACAGACTGTGATGCATAAATGTAACCACCAGGAGGAAATAAAATGTTGTGTCTCTCTGTGGGTATATATTAAAAAGTGGTCAGGACACTGTGGTCATGAAGTCATGTACAGCTCAAATAATCCAAGTCATTTACCATTCCGCATCTTTTTATGTCCGTTATATCATCTCTCCTAGATAGACAGCATCAGCAAAAGATATTAAAATAACTATATTCACAATGAACACTCTATTACGAAGACATATCATAAATCATAAATCTCAGAAGGAAGGCTCTTACATCTTTGAAGTTTTATGAAGCATCACACTCAAAGGAGAGCAGAAAATGTGTTACACAGCCCTACATTGTATAATCATCTCTTATTCCCATAAGTATCTTGAGCTGTAAATTCATTTTCATGACTGTAATCTGTCACTGGTGCTTTGGAATTTAAAAGCTATTGAAAGACTTGTGTGAGAGTATCAAGTATCTTCCTTTGTTACTCATCCACATTAAAGTATTATCTTGGAGAACATTCAGTCATTCACCCTCATGTTGTGCCAAATCTCTATGACACACTTTCTCCTGTGGAGAACCAATAGAAAAGTTAAGAAGAATGTTCATGCTGCTCTTTTCTGACACTGAACAATCACAAAAAAGAACAATAAAATCACAATAAAGTAGTCTGTTTTGTGTTTCACTGAGGAAAGCAGGTTTGTCATACAGGTTTGGAACAACTTGAGGGTGAGTAATATATAATATCTATTTAAAAATGAATTAGTAATAAATCTGACATTAGATAATCCATCTTCATCAGATAGCATGTCAGCATTTGATGTAATCATTTTAAATCCTGTTCCTCAGAAATGCAAAGAACAATGAAAAACAAGACATGCACGACAAATTAATATGGTCATACTTACTGTGACCTGGTCCTCATTGCCTCTCAATTTGTCTTTTACAGAATTCATTCACTTACTGTTATAATTGCTTTTGGTAGATCAAATGCTCTTTTATTTTTATTGAATATATTTTTTAACTGAGTTCTTATTTGTGCTCTGCTAGACCTAAATTCTTTATATAAAAAATGCTGATATCATTTGAACCTTGTAATATTACATTAAGACATATAATAACGAACTGATTGTATTAATAAACAATTAAATGCTATTTAAGTGTTAAATAATGTATTAAATATCTGTAAGTGTTACATTTACAGATATAATTGGCTTCATAAAGTTCTAATTTGTGATCACTTTTTATGTAGGACTGGCTTTAAAAGAACCTTTCAACCCAGTCTCAGGCATTTTGACCATTTTGAACATTTATAACTCATATGGCTTGGCACACTTGGTGTGGCTTTAACCTTGAGTCATGGACCACTTACGTCATGTAAGTCTCATAGTTCTGGGAAAATGGTCATAAGGGGCATCTTTTATTGATTTCTCAGTCATTTACAGAGTGTAATCAAAAGCGAGTTCAAATCAATTGTGAAATTGAGATGACGATTTTAAAAAGTTGGGAAGGACAGTGACTGCACTGGAATGATAAAGTTCCACATTTATTAGTTTCTGTTGAGCTATCTGGTTTGATTCAAGGCCAATGCCCAGACAATGTCAGCACTAAAAAAAAGCACCTCCTACTGCAAGCTAAGTGAACTGCAACGTATGCTTGAAAAATATTTTGGCATTGAGGTCTGAGGACATTTGGTATTGCTATCATAAATCCATAATAGATTCATATTGGAAATACGGCACCAAGTTATGATTTCCACAAGCTATCAGGTATATGAGAGATCAATGCATGTGTAATATCATATACTATACCAGAAGCATGCAGTTTCTGCCAGTTTGAATAATCTGCACAGCAGTAATATTTTAATATTGCATATGCATTTCAATCAATATAATTTGGCAATGGCACAGAGATTCTGCAAATTACTGTTTTACCTCCAACTTTTGTGGAAAAGTGCAAAATGTAAAAAGCTCAGGTAAATATTTAGGTTAAATTCAGCTGCATATTGCTTCTAATATTAAAATGCATCAGAAAAAATTAATATGTGTTTTAGAAGTATAGAACTAACAATCAGCTTGGAGTTTTTGCTCAGTCCTTGTCTCTTGAAGATATGGTGTTCTTGGAAAATTCACTTGAAACTAATTTAGTCCACAGTTCTTCCAAGTAGTCTACATTTTCTTATAAGTATATTTTCATAAATGTTAATTAATTCTTGCCTGCTCAATGTCTTTCTTGGAAATCTTTATGTAACATGGTCTGTACTGAGATCACCCCCATTGGAAGAGTTCACGTCAATAAAATGCAACTACAGACACATTTTAAGTCTTGACTGAGTTCCAATCAAAGTGCACAATCTTGACCAAAGATTTAACAAGCTCTTGGAGTCTTGAGAAGTTAATCCAAAGATATTGGAGGTCTTACAACTGTAGATGCTGCCAAGATGATACAATCTCAAGAATTATGTTAACTCATTTCTCTGTCCGGGTTCAACACCAAAGCAACAAACTGCAATAACCTCGACCTAAAAGGCCAAACCAAGCGCGTTATTAGATTTTAACAAATCCATTTGAATGAGGAAAGGAGATTATTTAAAGAACTGCCAGGACAGACATCTTTGGCATCTGGGTTTTTGTAATAAATTAGAGTCATGCTTCAAGTGCATCATTCTTGGTATACGTGCCAGGCGGACTTACTGTGACCCCACAGATACTAAGAATGGTAAATTAACTGTTCGGTGAAAGACCGAGTGTGCAGCTAAACCTGAAGAAGTAGGAATAGAAATAAATGGAAAACATAAACATGGAGGAGCTTTTCTTGTTTATGCCTGTTCAACGTCCTTCTAAAATATTTAGTCTTCGTAGCTCATCCTTGTAACTTGATTTACATTCAATTTTGTAGAGCAAATGAAACATTATTTTTGTCCAAGTACAAATGCATCAGAACGAAACAGCAAGAGCAAGTTTATTGAAAATACAAAACAGCTGTACTTCCAATAATTGACCTGAGGTCAGATATTGAACTCAGAAGAACCATTAAAATGATGCGGAAGACAATTCTATAAGCTTTATCTATTACGCCATTCACTTTACATAACTGTAAGCTGCTAAAAATAACAAATCCAAACGCATATGGGATTTGACATATACTTTAATAGCTCAGGAGTTCATTGTCCCTCAGTTCAAAGGATCCATACAATCCCTGGGTGTAATAAAACAATGCAAATCTCTATGCATTTGAGGGTTTTCATGTGATATGTTACAGTATATGTTTAACAGAACATAAAAAATATAATATATGAAAGGAAAAAAAACATATAGACAGATGTGAGAGATCAGTCAAAAAAGTAAAAATATCTGAATCATCTTTTGTCTTGATGTACTTAAAAAGGACGCACTACACTGGACATTTATTCAGGCTCCAAAAAATGTTCTGGTTGCGCTTGACTGAGAGAGATCATCATTTTCAATTACGGCATAGGGTGGGATGGGACACATATTACACAATCTTACAGTGTCTCAAACAGCTGTGCTGGGGATTAATCGAATAAAAGGGAGATGGAAAGGAGATTAAATGGTCCCCTTATTTCACAGCTCTCAACTTCTAGAACGTCTTTGCAGTGTTGTCAAAAGATTATAACCATTTGACATGATGGTGATGGAAGCTCTGCCTGCTGTCATGTGCTTTGAGAAAAAACAGTGGGGATGGAGACTTCTTGTCTCATTTTAGACGAACCAGAGATAACCTGACAGAGATAAGAACATCTATTTGTAACCGTACATTTAATTGTGCCATATGATCTACTTTCAGAATGTGACAAGTCAAATGGCGAATGCTTGGAGGTTGTTTGAGGACTCAGTAAGTTTTGCTTCTTTTGCAGCTTTTGACTTTGCATTTCCACAAAAGTGACATACACTTTTGAAAAAAAACATCCAGGAGAAATACCAGGTGACAAAGAAACGCCGAGAGGCAACTCTGTGCTGTTAAACTGTCTCCTCCAAGGCATGATTCCTGTTCCTGCACTATGGATCTGAAGGCCTCAGACATTTATGGATGACGTGATAATTAGATCAGAGAAGCGACCTGCCAACGGGGTCAAGAAACAGGAGGATTCACTCTGCAAACTGCTGCAATTAAAGAAATGTAGTACTTAATAGTATTTGGTTATCATATGACAGTGCAGATCATTAAAATTACTGCCTATGATTTATAAAGACCTTTTCATAGCTGTCAAAAATTTGTTGCTATCACAGCTTTAGAGTGTTTAGCGATATTATTTATGAAAACTAGACCTATCAAATGATTTATCTCGATTAACCGCATCCAGAATAAAATGTTTTGTTTACATTATATATGTGTATGTACGATGTATATTTATTGTATACACAGACATGCATGTCTATATTTAAGAAGAATTTACATTTACATACAAAAGTTACATTTATGCATTAAATATATTTATGTATGATATAATTCATACTAATATACAGTCGGGTAAAAAAGTATTTAGTCAGCCACTAATTGTGGAAGTGCTCCCACTTAAAAAGATGAGAGAGGCCTGTAATTTTCATCATACTGTAGGTATACCTAAAAAGGATTTTTAATGAATTAATTTGTAGAATTCCTTGATAAAATAGCTATTTGGTCACCTACAAACAAGCAAGGTTTCTTGCTCTCACAGACCTGCAACAACTTCTTTAATGTCGAGTTCAGACGTACGATTTTCAAAGTAATTGCGTCACAGATCTTTTCACATTGCATGATTATCTGGGGTATCATTCAGTCGCTGCTGTGTTCAACACTGCATGATAGATTGGCGGCAGGGGGTTTCACACTTCATGACTTTACAATAGGAAGAATCAACTTTGTCTCACTTCCAAACACACACGAAAAGTGACATGGAAACAACGCAAGGTCACGTGTGCAAGACCGGAGTTCTCACGTGAGACTGGGATTATTATTGAAAATAATAGCAAATAAAAAATAAAAGCTTGCCATAAAAATTACACGTGCGCTCATTTGCAACGAAAAGAAGATTATTGACGAGGATAATTACCTTCTATACCTTCGTAAATCCTCCCCCAATGTTCCACTGACCTGGATGTTGCTCTCTCATTAACTGTAGGTAATTGCCGACGTTATTCAGTCAGAACACATTTTACACGGCATGATTTTGAATCGCCGACAATTCCAGATATTTAGCATGCCAAGATTTGCCTGTGATTTCGCGGATTTGTCAGCGATTTCTCAAAACCTGTTGTGAGTCAAAATTGGGGCTAAATTCATGCAGTCTGAACTCTGCATAAGAGGCCCCTCTGTCCTCCACTCATTACCTGTATTAATGGCATCTGTTTGAACTCGTTTATCAGTATAAAAGACACCTGTCCACAATCTCAAACAGTCACACTCCAAACTCCTTTATGGCCAAGACCAAAGAGCTGTCAAAGGACACCAGAAACAAAATTGTAGATCTGCACCGGGCTGGGAGACTGAATCTGCTGCAGATTGGTGTGAAGAAATCAACTTCCTCGATCTGAGGCTCCACGCAAGATCTCAACGCCAGTGAATGACCTGCAGAGAGCTGGGACGAAGTAACAAAGGCTACCATCAGTAACACACTGCTCCACCAGGGACTCAAATCCTGCAGTGCCAGACGTGTCCCCCTGCTTAAACCAGTACATGTCCAGGCCCGTCTGAAGTTTGCTAGAGAGTATCTGGATGATCCAGAAGAGGATTGGGAGAATGTCATATGGTCAAATGAAACCAAAATAGAACTTTTTTGTAAAAACTCAACTTTTCATGTTTGGAGGAGAAAGAATGCTGAGTTGCATCCAAAGAACACCAGACCTACTGTGAAGCATGGGGTGGAAACATCTCTGCAAAGGGACCAGGAGGATTGATCCGTGAAAATGAAAGAATGAATGAGGCCATGTATCGTAAGATTTTGAGTGAAAACCTCCTTCCATCATCAAGGGCATTGAAGATGAAACATGGCTGGGACTTTTAACATTACAACGATCCCAAACACACCGCCCGGGGCAATGATAAAAAGCAATCCAAGGTCATGGAGTGGTCTAGCCAACAAAGGGTGTATAACAAAGTATTGAGATGAAATTTTGTTATAGGCCAAATACTTATTTTCTACCATAATTTGCAAATAAATTCTTTTAAAAATGAGGGGTGAATTTTTCACCCCTCATTTTCTCTGTCATAGTTGAGGTATACCTAGGATGAAAATTACAGGCCGCCGGATCCATATAAAAGAGACACCAAACAAGGAAGTAATCAAGCTACGTCTCCATTTGTGATGAGTGACTTACCTGTTTCTCTTCTATTGACGATACACTGTGAACGAGGCACCTGGGCCACCGAGAAGCACTGGAGCATCTATCACCACAACCTAAAGAAGAAGGAAAAGAGGACTTTGACTCATGCTGAGCACCATCACCGCCACCGTATTTCTTACTCCCCTTTGTTGTTCAATAAATCCACCATCCGGGGTTTGTGTTCATCCTACCATGCTGTCTTGTCGTGTTCTCTAGCGCCAGTATACACAATATACATGTAAATGTGTTCTAAATATATGCTATATGTATGGCCAAAATTATTGGTACATTGTAACAAATTGCTTTTCAAGCATGTGGTGCTACTGTAATTTGTATTTAGACACTTAATATAGTATGGCTTAATATAGTAATCTTACTTGCAGAGAGTAAAAATAAAAAAAAAGTTGACTCAGCTTTTGTGTTGTGTGTCACACTTAACATGGGAAAAAGAAAGAAGTGGAAAGAGTTGTCTGTGGATTTAAGAGAAATAAATGGTGGAAAAATATGGACAATCGCAAGGCTACAAGTCCATCTCCAGAGATCTTAATGTTCCTGTGCACAATATCATCAAGAGCTTTACAGCCCATGGCACTGTAGCTAACTCCCTGGACATGGACGGAAGAGCAAAATTAATGAAAAATTGCAACATAGGATTGTTTGAATGGTGGACAGAGAACCCCAATTAACTTCCAAACAAATTCATGCTGATCTGCAGGCACAGCTCACACTATCCATCACCATCTGAATGGAGGACCCAGGAGGACACCACTGCTGACACAAAGGCATAAAAAAGCAATGCTTGGAGTTTACAAAAACGTATGTGACAAAACTACAATCCTTCTGGGAGAACATACTGTGGACAGATGTCTTCCAGCAGGACAATGACCTGAAGCACACTTCAAAAAGCACTCAGAAATGGTTACAAGCAAAGCGCTGCAGAGTTCAGAAAAGACCAGCAATGAGGCAAAATTTGAATCCAATAGAACACCTCTGGAGATATCTCAAAACAGCAGCTGGGAGAAGGCATCCTTGTCATTGAATGACCTGCAGAGTCGATGTTTAAGAAACTCATTCATGGTAACAGGAAATGATTGATTTCAGACATTTTTTTCATTTTTTCCAAATAATAAGTGAAGGGTGCCAATAACTTTGTCCAATGCATTTTATGGATTCTGTGTGGAATTGTATCAGATTTGACTTTTCCTCTGTTTTTTTCTGCTGTTCCAGTGCAAACGAAAAAAATAAACATGTGAGTACCAAAACATTTGCCACTCCAACAATTTTCTGAGAGAATATACAATTTTCTGTTTTCAATTTTCATCTTGATCTTTTTTAAATAAAATATAAAGAAATAGAATTAGGAAGGAAAATCTCGGCCGAATTTGGAAAAGAATCATTCTTAACTATTTAGAAACTTGATTTAGAACCTGATTCGCGCAGTCTCCTCTTAACAGTTGTTCTAGAGATGGGTCTGCTGCTAGAACTCGGTGTGGCATTTATCTGGTCTCTGATCTGAGCTGCTGTTATCTTGTGATTTCTGAGGCCGGTGACTCAGATGAACTTGTCTTCCTTTCCTGGGTCGCTCCTCATATGTGCCAGTTTCGTTGTAGCGCCTGATGGATTTTGCAACTCCACTTGGGGACACAATTAAAGTTTTTGCAATTTTCCAGACTGACTGACCTTCATTTCTTAAAGTAATGATGACCACTCAAACACATTGAATGAGAAGGTGTGTCCAAACTTTTGGCCTGTACTGTACATGAAATGTAAAAAAAATTCAATTGAAAAAAAGCACTATTTGATCTACTTATTTATTATAACCTGCAGAAATAGTCACTCTAAAATCTAAAGAAAAATAAAGTGATAGAAATATATTATTCATCTCATTTACAGATTGGTGGATTTGTTCTAGTATCAAAATAGAATTGCTATATTAAGTCTGTTATTTTACAAGGGCATAAGATCACAGGATTGTTTTTAAAATTAGATTGGTTGAAATAGTTTTTGTAGGTGCCCTGTGTTAACCTTCAGACTTTGCTGGTCCCTGCAGCTTCCTACAGGCTGTCTATTCCCTGTTTAGGGTTCTGGCCTGCTTTAGGCTGAGGAATACAGCACACTGGATGTCATATTACTCACCTCCCCGATCACTGATGCGAACAGGTCTTCCATGAGCAATGCTTTCCAAGATAGCATTTTCCCTGGAATTTTATTTATTTATTTATTTACTAGGTATGATGATTTGAGAAAAAATAAATTATTATGGGGAAAAAAGAGGACAGAGGGAAAATTTCAGACCTTGACTGACAAGGGTACAAGGCCAATGTGACCGGTTGATTGGGAGGCTAAAATAGCA
>JAUMHI010000035.1:11361140-11410310 GCA_032359435.1 Enteromius unitaeniatus
GTGGAATTTTTCCTCAGGGGATCTACATTGCACCTGACTGGATACTGTAGCTGACAGCTGCACAGTTTCTATTTTATGTCTAATAGTATTAATCTATATACTATACTATATATATAAAACCCTCTGTCAGCCCAAACACAGCAGAATTCCCCATGCTCTCACATCTTTTTCCTTCCAGTTTATGTCCATATTGTGCATTTGCATGCAAAGGCTTGGCAGAGGCCAGAGGCATGTGACACACAGGTGGTGAGGTCTCACAGCCACTCACACAGGATACAGGCACGATTCCCCTCATTCACTCCCCGTAGTCAGAGGGCAAAAAAATCTGATCTCACAGCAAGGCACAACATTTGATGTTTGGGAACTGTGAGACCATTTATTTTAGTGAACTTATCTCACCCTGATAAGTTCATGATCGGACAGAAGAACAAGTTTGGGATGAGCCATGGTCAGTGTTAGTTTTTACACCATGTCTACACCAGACACGAGCAGCGTCGCACGACAAAATACTGTAGAACATGTTATACATTTTACATTTTAGTCATTAGGCTTATTTCATGAGGTAATGTTTATTCATTTTATAACATTTTTACTAAAGTGACAGCTATTTTAGTCATCAAAATGTCATTTTACTTTGGTATGAAAGTGCAAAATAATCACACATTACTTATGATTGGATTTGTCTAAAATAATCATATTGAGTAAAACAGTGCCCGTAAATTCTTACAGTGACTTTGAAATATTTCCCATAGGGTTTTAGAAAACATTTTTTTAATAGTTATAAACTTTGAACCAAACCAACCAGCAACTAGGTAAATTTCAAGATGCTGATATATTTTACTTTGGTAACACTTTGATGTGTTGTGCACTTTCTACTAGACATTCCACTAAGAGTAAGCAATGACATGTCTACTAGCAGTCATTAGAGTATTAGTAGACTGTCCGCATAATAGCTTCTATCATTTTATTTTGATGAGTCCACAACATACAACATACTGACTAGGCCTATGACTTTGCAAGTATATGTCAACTTATACTACTCACCCCAAACCTACCCCAACAGTCTACTAACTCTGAGAGTTAGTAGACATATACTACAGTGGCAAATGACAGAAAATGAGTTGACGTGTAGTTGACATGTATTAACGAAGTTACTTAACAAGCCTAGTTAGTACAATGTCTAAAGTGGCAAAATAAAGTGTAAACTTTACTTTTACTGCATACAAATATTTAAGAGCATTGGGAAATTTGCAGTGCTTCATTATTAAAAAAATAAGATGAAATAATGCAGGATGTTAGCTTCAACAAACATCTTGCAGCTCTCAATGCGTTTGTTTTTAATGGCTCATAAATTATAATTAAAAATGCATAATTTTATGGCAAAAACTAATGAAGCTATTACTTCCGAAACCTAACTGTTGCGCTCAATTCTTTGATTTTCCTTCTTCAAAACTATTGTTAATATCTAGCAGTATTATTTGTTGTCAGTAGCCTGTTGCCTGCTTTTTTTATTGTCTCATTGACAAAATGGTTTACGAACACTTTCCTCACTAATTTTGCCGAAACTGACACATTGCCCATGATTCAAAATGCACTTCCACTACCTCAAAGCACTTGAACACAGACGAGCGCTCTTAAGACATCAGAATGCCAATGACAATAAAAAAGCTGCCATGGTAATAATAGTGATGGAGACCATCCCATGATCGAGCCAATCTAGCAGGTGGTCAATACTGAGAGGCAGCATGGCGGCCGGTATGTGAGGACCACTTCAGAGGAGTGCCAGGTGGCAAGTGTCACACTCCACCACCTGCAACACCAAGCCAGCCAGATGCTTCCTGCCAAGGGGGGCTCGGGATGACTTTACGATGCAGTGTGTATTCACTTCTTTGTGTGTGCGCTGAACCGCATTCTGTGTGAAATGATCTCCTTGAATGACTCACTGGTGTTAATATTGGCCTTGCCAGCACCAAGGTAAGTGTCTCATTAAATCTCAGTGTCAGTAGAAGGTGTTGAATGACACTCTCCTTTTCGTTCTATTGAGGTTAGCTGGAGGTGGTCCGTCCCATACCAGGGACAGCCATCCCTTTAGATAGATTGCTTACAGCAATATCCTTTTGCATATGGAGAGCGGCAGATGCCGTCACACGGGGCCCACGTCATTCTGAGCCAGGGAGAGGGGACCTGAGGTGTCTCTGCCAATGTCGCCTAAGTGCTTATTCAATCGGAATTGCAAATGATGATCTGGTAGAAATGCATACTGTTAAACTTCATAAAACGCCTTGAGGCGAGCAACATTGCACAGTATGTGTCCGGTGTCTGCAACTTCCTGCATTCAGTTTCACAGCCAGCTGCAATCATGCCCTCCTCACTCTCTCAGTCACACAAAATGTGGCCTGTCTTACATACTTAACATCCAAGGAAAAAACAGCAACTTTAGTTTTATTTTAAACAACTTTGTTTTTCTTGTAAAAAAAGAAAAAAAAGTGCATCACTCTCCACTCTAAAAACACACATGTCCAGGGTGCAGGCCTTTTGCATTACTGCCTTGCATTTTTACATGCATTCATTTGTTTTAAAATCTGTGTGAAATCTAAATTGACTATATTTATTTAAGCACATTGCTATTTTTGTGGTAAATACATCCATGCAATTCAATTTGCACCTGACCGGTGCGACTGCTCTCGTTTTGCTCTCGCGGTACTTTGATGGCACATGTGATCGAAAGGCGGCTGCAGCGCCGATCAATGTCGGACAAATTACCTTACCAGAATGCATTGTTTTGTAAGGAGGCAGCCGATATCTTGCAGCGCCGCATGAAGTCGAACACACCTAATACCTCCAGACCGCAGACATACCCTTCAAGCTGCTTCCGTCTTCTACTTTATACCAATAGCGTCTCTGCAACAAAGCAATGTCATGCCGCACGCGTTTCTGTTCCTGTGTGGAGTCAAGAGGTCTAATTCTGTGCCACCACATAACTATAGATGTTACAAGCAGGGAGCGGGGAAGCGTTCGGGTTCATATGCAAACTGTTTATTATAACACACAGAGCGTAAACAGACAGTCAGGGTCAATAATGGCAAACATCAGTGTCAGAGGCGAGGCTGAATCGTAGTCAGAGTCCGTAGCGTAGATCGTGCGAGGGGTAAACAACATCCAAAGGGCAAGGCAGAAACGTTAATCAAAGGCAGGCGAGGTCAGCAACAGATAATCCAAAATGACAAAGAATACACGAATGAAACACGGAGCAGGTTGACAGTACAATGGACTGTGGCAACATACAAACACTTCCGGGTTATATACACATAAAACCAAAAAAATACCGGTTAATAACTTAATTTTTTTCAACATTTTTTTATTTATTTATATATATATTAATATATATGTGTATGTGTGCATGTGTGTAACGCGCATGCCGGGCTCCACTTACTCTATCAGTCACCCTCACTCTAATCACAGTCACCTGTCTTCACCACCTGTCACGGATCCCAACACTAATGACTTGCACTTCAAAAACCCACACCACACAGCACTCCTGGTACAAACTTGTAGATACAAGAAGTGGACAAATGCCTATGCTCTTGCATATTACTTACCTGTTGTATTACCTGCTCTCTCCGTAGTGTGCTTCTTGATTCCCTGTGTTCTCCAGAGCCTCCTGTGTTCCCTCAAGTCTCCGTTGGATGTGTTGTGGTGGTGATCGTCTCGTCTCGTCTCCTCTATGTTTCCCTCTGTTGATTTTCTACAAAAGAAAGAGACTAAGTTACATTTAAGTTGACGTTGTTCAGCATTTGTCTGCCTTTAAGTTCCTCACCTGTGTTTTGGATTCAGCTCTGCACTTCCTGTAAATAAACACTGTTAATACTTACCACATTTCCAGTTGTCTGTCCGCTTCTTTACAGTGTGTTTGTCTTTTAACAACATGCTTGACATTATATTTCCAAATGATTAAACCAATTTGCATGTTCGTGTTATTTGTACATCATGTGTCTTAAAACCGAAAGTAAACCAATTTGAGTAAAATTTGTTAAAAATGTTCTAATAAAATATTTTCTTGTAAATGAGGTAAACAGCCATGTAAGCAGAATAATGTACAGTGTTGTCTTCAGCTTTATCACTAGCTATGACCAGAATCCAGAGTCGTTTGTCCATCTGCTGTATGCTGATCTTTTCTTGCTCTGTATTTTGTTGCAGCGTATTTAAGTTTCTACTGAAAAAATAATATGCAAGTGATCACAATGGCGCCTCTGTTAGCTGTCTAAAAGCTGATTTCATTTTGTTCATAGAAAATTGTGTCTAGTACTAAATAATTTACAAAGGTTTAATTGCCATCTTTATTTCAAACGACCGACTGCGACCCAAATATCATTAAATATTTTTTTTATGACTCTTAACCGCGGGTGACCGCGGGCACCCTCTTATTCTGGATCAACCCGCACATCACTGTTAAACATTGGCTGTGATCAACTTGTTGCCACTGGCCGCAAAAAGATTGTGATAAGTGCGTAGCTTACCCTCGAAGAAAATCCTGCAGGCTCCCTGCTCAATAGTTTTTTGATGCAAGCTCATCACATCGGAGAAATGTCGTCTGCTTCTCAGGCATTTCACGTTGTTTGAGTCAACATGACATTTGCACACACAATTCAAATTCATGTCTCCCAAATTAATATAAGAAGAGAAAAATAGAGCTAAAATAACTTTATAAACCGGTTAATTGTAATTTCAAATAAACGTTTCTGTTCAGAACGATTACAATTTATTTTGTTTCTGTTTTTGTTCCAGTTAAATGTCATTTGGTTTTCGTTTTCGTTCCTTGAACCGGTTCAGAGCCCTGGTATTTGGATTAAAAGACAAACAATTTATTCCAAATCAAATGTATTTTTATTACACTTTTTACAATACATATTGTTTCAAAGCAGCTTTACAGCAAATTATTGTGTCAGTATACAACAGTATACATACAATCAGCCAGAAAGGAAAGTGTCTAAATAATGTCCATATGGCAGTATGTATATCTATATTATTATATATGTTATGTGGTTAGTTAATAGTGTATTCAACTAAGCTGACAAGAAATGTATTAAACAACAATTACAACATGTTCTTGTAAAACATATAAAGATAATTTTACAATATCAGAGTATTATTTGATAGTTTTGTATGTTGATCCAAAGTTGGCCTCATCTGGTCTGCATCTACTTCAGAGCCCAAACATTAACTTTGGCCTTTACATTGTGTTTCCTGCCCAGAGTCCAGAATCATGGACCATGCTGTTGACTTGAACTGTGCATATTCTCTCTAGGGAGGGGACCCAAGCTTTAGAGGGTAAATGCTGGTCTTTGAACTGGCTCATCATGTTGACAGCTCTTACACACATTAACATCTGTTCCTCATGCAGATCAGTTCTAAGCCAAGAAACAATGTGCTTGACTCTTGATAAGATGCTGGCCTTGTCTTTGTATTAAACATGCACAAATCTAAAAAAAAAGAGAGCTTAGTTCCACATCACAGTTTCAAGAGAAACAACTAGGACAAAAGTCAAGTACAATACTTTGCGCATAAAACAGACTACCAACAAAAATTGCTATATTTTTTTTTAAAGGTTTCCTTTACAGTTTATATTTATTAAAGTAAAGCAAAAATACATATGCATTAAAATCATAGTGTTTAATGGGCACAAGCCTTCCTGTTGAGCTGGAGATTACAGAGGACAGCCGCACACTAAGTCTGTGTTAAACCCATGAGAATCAAATCTCATAAGTGTTTGACCAATGCAGAGCATGATGTTGCTTGAAACAGTCACTTTATTGAACCAAAGGATTAGTGCTCACATGCACATTGAACGGAAACACAATGTGATACACGTAAGGAAACAAGGATAAAGAACTGGTGTCCCAGATGAGTTTATTGCACAGAAAGCATAAAGAGATCATTAATGCAGAATGTGATATGAAAAGAAGTTCCCTGTCAACACTTCACTCATACTGCATCTGCTAAGATGCTATGGGAAAAACTATTTTTTTCCCCCTAATTGACGTCTTCTTAACACACAATGAAACTGCATGGCCATTGGTTGTGTAGTGGTAATTTTTTAAACCAATCGGCTGACCGCCGTACTGCAGCAACCAATGGCCGAAGCTTGCCTGAGGTGGGCAGGGCTGTCTATATATAGCGGCTAAACCGCCACAGGACTTCCAGATTTCTTCTCCTTCAGCAACGTGCATCTTTGCTGTCCATTACTATCTGGGCTCCCCATGCAGAATGTAGTGCTCTCACGAGAGCACGAGTTACACTCTCCACTCGCGACCTGTAAAGGCTACCCCGCTGGCCTGTTTTCCTGGTCTCTCAGAGTTTGGAGGCTGAGACGGCAGAGCCATGCGGACTGAAGTGAAAGCACTGCTCTTAAAGGCCGCAGTACAATTTGTCCTCCGAGCAGAAAGAGAAAAAGGGTTTTATAGCCACTACTTTTTAGTCCCCAAGCGAGATTGCGGTCTGAGACCTATACTCGACCTGAGACATCTGAATCGCGCCCTAATAAAACGTCGGTAATAGACTCAATGCAAATAAGAGCATCGATCTCGCAGAGCGCACCGCGACCACAGCACGTTGATCCTCCTCCTTCAAGATCACATTGCTTTATCCCCTGATGGTCTAATGGCCACAGCCTCATCAGTGTTAAAGCTCGGCCTCTTACAAATGCAGCCGCTGCAATACTGGTGGAAGGCGCGAGTACAACCCCAAGCTTGGCGTCACTGAGGCGTTCAGCTCAGAATAGATGGAGCCTGCATTGCCGTTCTCTGCTTATGGAAAGGGCCAGCACAAGCTGCGCTCGATAACAGCAACTCACATCCCAGGCAAACTGAACCATGGCGCGGACATGCTGTTGCGGGGAGCAGTCCATCCACAGGAATGGACTCTTCACCCACAAACTACCCAGTTGGAAGTCTGGAAGTCGCATCATCCACGCATCCAAAGGAAGGAACAGCAGCGGCAAACCAGCAAAGCAACTCAGAGAAACTCAGAGAAGTGCAACCTAGCCTGCTTGACTGCGACGCAACCCATCTTTACCCTGCTCCTTTCAAGAACTCATTGAAACAGATCATCTTTACTGCTAATACTCCAAAACAACCAACTTGCGAACTAACTCTCAAGAACCAATCCGCTACAGACTTCAAGGACGTAAGAAAGCCAACCAGCCAATCCGATCAAATAGCCCCTCAGCACAGGCCATTCTTGCTTCACCCTCTCTGCCCCGTCAGGCCATTAAGAGCCTACATTGAGCGGTCCGCCACCTTTACACAGTCTGACCAGCTTCAGTGTCCACTCCAAAGAGCTACCAGTCTCGAAGCAAAGGCTTTCTATGTGGGTTGTGGATGCTATTTTGCTAGCTTACTCTTCTCTGTGCCAGGACTGCCCCATAGGAGTAAAAGAGCCCATTCAACTCACTCAAATTGCGAGCTCAGCCTCACAAGCCTTTATATATGTAAATTTATTAGCTTGCCGTATTTGGCCATCAAATGCTCAAACTGTGAGCTCAGGCTTTCAAGCCTTTATACATGTAAAATGTGTGTTAGGCCATCACACGAGTGAAGTGTCGACAGGGAACGAATAGGTTACTTCCGTAACCCAGGTTCCCTGAGACAAGGAAACGAGTACTGCGTTAGTGCGTAAGTGCCTTCAGTTGAGTTCAGTATATAGTTCAGTATATAGTTCAGTATATAGACGGCCCCACTTCCCTTAGGTGAGTTTCGGCAGGAGCCAGCCATTGGTTGCCGCAGTACGATGGCCAGCCGATTGGTTTAAAAAATTACCACTGCACAACCAATGGCCGTGCAGATTCATTGCATGTTAAGTAGGCTTCAGTTATGGGGAAAAAAGGAGTTTTTCCCATAGTATCTTAGCAGACGCAGTACTCGTTCCCGTGTCTCAGGGAACCTGGGTTACAGAAGTAACCTATTCGTTTTTCATTAAATACTGGGGGAATAGTCAGAATGCTATACATATGGGGAAAAAGAGCAAAAAAAAAATAATAATTAATATCTTTTGGATATGAAGGGGTTTAACCAGGTTGAATCAGTCTACACATTCATATAATCCCAGCAAATGAAAACATGTTGCTCTAAAAAATGCAATATTTACATTGTCGCAATAAAACATACATGAGCTAAGAGGAAAGAGGTCATTTTCAATCATCTCTTCATCATAGATGCCTGTATAATCTACACTGTGTTGATGTAACACTTATTTCGATTTCAGTTTCAACCTTTTAAGTTATTTTACATTGTAGAAATTTTCAAAAAAAGTGCAAAGTGCTTACTGAGCAATAAGATGTATATACATATAAAAAAGTCAATGTTAAAAAAGAAATTGCACCAGCAGATTCTTTTGTGTCATTTTGTTGCAAGCATCAAAGCTGGGGCCAATTCTGAGGACTTTAGTCAAATCGTAATTTCATTAATTTCACTCGTTGGGCCCCCAAGTAAATCAAAACAAGAGAAGAGGTTACACTACACTCTTTCCAGAGCTAAATACTCGAATTGCTGCCTAGAGATTAAGGCATTGGCAGAATCGAACACTTATGGAGCCCTGAATACAAGTGAAAGCCATTAAAATGAATCACCATTATGCTCCTCCAATTGGAGCAGCACATGAGCTAGGATTCAGTTTACTTGCTTATGGGGGCAATAAAGAAATCAAACAATTTCAAAAAGAACTGTTATTCTTTCATATTGGGGCTGTTTAGGGTTCTTTAGCATATGCTTCTTTAGAGATTAAGGTGGTTATTTTTTGCCTTACTAGAGAATAAAAGTTATTTGTGAAACCTAAAAACCTGTAATATGCCTTTGGTTTCTAATTAAAATGTTGGGTGCCACTTTACTAGATGTCGTTACTATGCAAAAAATTATGCATTAAAAATGTTAATCATTTAGTTGACCGACTTTCTAAATGATCTTATTAAACACTGACGAGTCCTAAATAACTGGTTTCTAAATAATGTAATAAGTTAAAAAATGATAAACTGATCATTAATAAAGTATGAAAATACGATTATTAAACAATATATATATGCTCAAGAACAAGGCATTTATTGATGCATTTGTAAACTGTTTACTAATGCATAATAATGTTGGAACAATGGTTTATAAAGGATGAAATAAATGCTTACTAATGCTTAACTAATAATTCATAGTGTGTAGTTATTATAAAGTGTTACCAATGCCAACTTACTGTGTACATATATGTTTTTATATTGTACTTATATTTTCAAAAACACCTTTCTGTTATTAGCCCATCCCTTACACCTTAAACCTTCCCAAACCACCAAAGTTGTCCCTAACTTTACCTGTATCCCACTTCATTAGCAGTATTGTTTTACAATGCAATATGAACACAACAAGCACTTATGCTGTGATGTAAGTACATAGTAGTAAAGGCCACTTAATACAAAGTGGTACCAGGATGCCAACAGGCTAATAGGCCAATAATAGAATAGACAAATAGAGACATTGCTTCCTCTCTGCACATTTGCATTATATATAACACTGCTGCGACTGCTATACAGTGTCACTTTAGAAAACGTGGTTTTCAGAGATTAATACTTGCTTTGTTTTCTTGGACTGTTTTTTTAATCACCAGCTCGCTTGCTTACTTAAAAAGGAATGCTGAGAAACATGAGATATGATCAAATTCGGAAATATGCAGGGGATAATCTTCATAAATCCATCTTTTGTAGAGTCACACAATTCATATTTTGACTCAAAAGACCTTATCTAACGAGACATCTCAGAAACATTAATTTCTCAACAAAACTTATTTTCAGAGCAAGCAGGAGTTGTAGTTACCATCAGTCATGTCACTACTGATTGTGTGTAGGCTACTTGTAAGGGATAATGTACAGTCATCTTGTATCACGCTGAAGGGGCTTATTTCGCATTACATTATCCCGCTTATTACACGGCTACTTGCCACATAAGGAAAAAAACTGGACATGAATATGAATTTGAAACATTTTAATGGCATATTTGTTTTAAATTAACATTTTCATCCTTCAGCGAAACGATATAGTAACACGTGACTAACATTCAAAGGTTAGTAAGACAATTTATCATCTACATATGAATAATATTAATTATTAATATGAAAATTTTCCATTGTTAATTGTGGTTGTCCAGTGTTTGACACAATATGGCGCCAAACAGTAATCTGTGTTGGCGCGGAGGGATTTTGAACATACAAGTAGTACCGGCTATGCGTTATTACTTTGGAGCGGTTATTATTTGAACAGAACGAACCTGCAAATGTCTCAACTGACCAATCAGAATCAAGTATTCCAGAGAGCCGTGTAATAATAACTAAACAACACCTTGTACTAATTCAAAACAGATGTGCCCATACTAAAAGTTTCATAAAATTGTTTTCAAATATCCAAATTTCTGGTCAGAATTTCCATAGAAAGTTCACAGGCTTCCTTCAAAATCACACTCCTTTTGGAAGTATAATAAGATTCAAGTAGCAGCTCATTAATGCATTTTCCGTTAGCTATTAATCACACTCTTGTCATTAACAATGGCCTTCTTAACCTGTTTGTATACTGTCTCATTTCTCTGGCACTCTTTGTCTGCTCCTCTCTGCATTCAGCTCGCTTTTTCCCAACCGCTATAAAAACTCAGCATGATTTGTGTACCCTATGTTGTCAATATACCTAGCTGGAACAAGGCCTCTTTAAGTTGGATAATATATTGTAAACAAAGTCTTCAGTCGCAGGTTTTTGGGAGAAGCACATTAAAGATTAAATATTGATCCTTCACAGTCCTTTGGTGTGTCATATTTTCCGCCGCCGCCGTCGGAACGCTTTAAGACAGCAGGCGCTGTGTAGAAGACAAAAGCGCATGTCTGTACTGGGGCTCAACGGCCATCCATCAGTCTTTTTACAATCCCTTTCTCATTCCCCCGGTCTGGCAAAAGGGTCTGCTTAAAAAGTCGGAGGCATCTGATGACTCGTAAAGATTTCTGCTCCAAAGCCTCAGCTGGGGAGAGAAAACTATAATTGGAATTGACAAGCTGGTAAGATATCACCGGCACACTTTGTGAAAGAATACAAGTTCTTTTTAAAAGAGAATATACTTTGAAGTTAGCCACGTCACAGATATAACCCACGGAACGCAGTACTGAACTTTTAGAACCAAACACACAAAATCAAGAAAGCAGAAAGCAGGCTCAACCTCACATAACTTGACAAAAGAATGAATAAAATATGGCAAAGTAAAGTCGGTGCATCAGGGATTCAAAGTGAGCGAGAAATCCAAGACATTATTCCAGGCTGGGATTATGGTTGATATCCCTTACATGCTCATTACAAAGTAAAATTTTCTAAAAGTAATTGGCAACAGAGGTATATTTTATCAGACAGCGCTAAGGTTGCTCTAGTAAATAAATTCATTAACTGAAAGAAGCACAGACAGAGGGGCTTCCTGAATTCTCAAAAGATTTGGGTACCAAAATATTACATAATTAATGTTGTGGCTTTTGTTTTATTAATGAAAGCAACCACATGTTCCAATTGGAAAATCAATAGAAAGAGTTACATAATATAAATCTCCCAGATGAATCGGCATGAAGGAAACACAGTGTTTGGATCTTCTTTATATAGCATCTGTTCCTGGATTTGAAAATAATTCTCAAGGTGAAGTGTGTGCATTCATCAGAGAGGTAAATTGTAATAGCCTTGTTTCACTTGCCATAGAGAGGCTTTAGATTTACACCGCCTTTCCACTCTCAGGCCACCACGCTGATGGATGCCACCGAGCTTGTTTGCTTTGCTCCCTCTCTTCCTAAATCAGAAATGAACACAGCCCACCAGAAGATCATTCTTGTTGTGTGACGTACCATCTGTGAAATAGAGGTTCCGAGAATGGCCGGGGCAAGGTCATCTGACGAGTCAGGGAGGAACAGTGGAGTGAGCCTCCCGAGGAACTTTTGTATGGTGATACAAAAGATTTTAATTAAAGGAGGATGAAGAACAACATGTGCACCTGAAACATCGCAAGGGAGGAGATTTATGCACATTCATCTGCAAATCCAATAAGATTCCCATATGAAGTGTTTATGAACCATCATGCTCATAAGAGTTGACATTCACAGATGCTTTAAAAAAAGAAATATGAGGGGTAAACAGTTCTTTGTTTGCAGTCTTCATCCCTAGGACTACAGATTCCTGGTCCATCTGTGGTGGTAGGTTCTTAGATAATGTTATAGTCTGATCTTTCTCACCATATGGTTGCTATTTAGACTGAGACATTTTCTTTTCTATTTTTAAAATGAGATTATTTAAGATCAAGGCAGAATTAACTGTAATAACAGGATGTAAAAATGAAATCAACGCCAGGTGCAATCAGGAGGAAGCAAGCACCAGGGATGACATAAATTTGAGCCGTTGACTTCAGGCATCTGTAGAGGTGTAAAGTTGACTGTCAACACCGTTTTCGTTGCCTCTTCAGAGGTTATGGGATAAGACAGGCCAACAGCTGTTCTCACACCCACCGTTCAGGTGCTTTACCAACTCTCATATCAGAGCAAATGTTATTTAGTCCAGTCATGGTCAAAACAAGTCTAAATTTTCTTAATCTTTTGTAATGAGTTTGATATAGTAGAATATATTGTGAATTTCAGGACTCAAAACTTCCCCTGAAGTTGAAAAAGAGAAATTATTGAAAGTAGTTGCAAAAATGACAACTTTGTTACATCAGATGCAGCATCAAAACATGCCTTCATACAGAGGATGCAGGATAGATAATATTGCTTCTGAACACCAGAGGAATAAACAATAAGAGCTTAGTCTGATCTTAACAGTATTACGGGACATTATAATGTGCATTCATATACAACATTGTCAGTTACTGTGTATTTGTGCTCCGGCAAAACATTCCCAACTGAGTTGTTTCTGTATGAATCAAAGTTTTGAGTGAGTCAAAATGATTCAGTGATTCAAAAACAGTCAGTTATCTGAATTAGTCTTTTGAACGAATCAGCTTAACGAATGAAGCAATGACTTACTCATAAAGACTGCTGCTATACGTATATACTGACAGCAAACCTACAGAAAATATGTTAGAACAACAAAGATGCTGTTTTTGATGATCAAGGTCAGAGGAAAATGTTAATGAAAAACTAAAACGTCACTGTTATTGGCATAAAAGTGTGGGGAATTTTTGAATGATAAAAAATGTATGCTATACATCAAAGACCTCTGCTAGTTTCATCACAACCTTGTGACACATCCATTTCCAAGGTATCTTGGAAATTAATAGAGACTCACTGAGTGAACTTAACAGTTTGTGTCTGAGTTCAAGAGTCGTTAATACATTAATGGTCAGGAACGAGGAGATGAGAGGAGGAAAAGAGCCGCCTGATCATGCTGTTAGGTTAATCACAGCAATTCTGGGAACTACCTGGGGAGACAGTCTGCACTTGTATGAACAGAATATGAATGAGTCTTCCCCACCTATTAATAAACCGAATACATAGCACATAGAGAATGCATAATGTACCACTGTTAAGATTTAAACTTAGTTAAACAGGTCGGTACTCTCTCTGCTTGCTGAAATAAAAAATGATCACTGGCAAAAATCATAACAATTATCAGAAATGCATGCAAAAACAAGAATTTAGGTTGCCTCGTGAGCCCACCTTTGTCAGATCATGTACTAGTTTCTACTGAAATGGGAACGACCAGGCCTCTATAGACACAGCCCTGTTATCATCCTTTTGTCCAAATCCATCATCATTCAATTTGCATAAATATCATTAACCTCTCAAAATAATGGACTTCCCCGGTTTATGCCATACAAATTTGATGGAAATGTTATTTTGAAAATGACTCCTGACTGTGGAATGGATTCCTAGATTACTTTCACAGCAAGCAGCATTTCATTGGCCGTTGTGCACAATTCGAGGCGTGATTTGTTGGAAGGGACTGGTGGTGATGTGGACTGCTTTTATATAATATTGCAGTGCAGACAATATGGTTTGTGGCAATATTAACTCAGCAAACCTCAGAACCAAAAGGGAGGGGTTTGAATGAATGCACTGACAAAGAACAAGACATGGTCTGTTTTTATTAAGCTGACAACAGTTTTCTGATCAGAATGGTTCAGAAGAGAGGTCAAATCTGTCTGTCAAGCTCCGTGGTCAGAATGGTGGATGCCAATGTCACATTATATCAAGTGTTTGACTGAACACGAAGAGCATCCCTAGCTACTGCAGATCTTGTTTGTCTAGTGCGTTTTAGTGGGACCTAAAGGCATGACTGAGCAAAATTTAATTTGAATTGACAGCCGGAGAAGTGATGCTACCACCTGCCTGTTTGTCAGCGTGTTAAGTTCAATTTGCTATGGCTTATCAAGGAGGCGTCTTTGTTTTTTCCCATCTCATCTCAGCATAGGGATAAATATGGTAAAATAAACAATGGCAAGAGTTTGTTTTTTGGGGCTCAGAAATCTCAAGACAGACACACTGTGTATTGTTGTATTCTGATGATTAGGGGATGCTTGTGTAAAATGACAGAAATATGGATTTCGAGGCTTCTGTTTAATGTGTGTGTGGGGTAGAAATGGTATTTTATGATGATGAGATTTCTTTCATGAATGTCAAGTTGACTGTGAAACAGGGTCAAGCTATGTAACCTCCTGCCATGAAGAAAACATTAGCTGACAGCTGGGCCATGCTCTCCATCCCAATGGAGATGACCACTAGAAGCTGTAACCCTCGTAATCACTGAACACAAATCTCTCTCTCTCACACACACACACACACACACACACGTAACATGTTGTGGCAGCTAATCCTTTCACACAGTATGTGTTTATGGGCTTAAAATTACAACCAATGTTTTATTACCGCCATAGTATGTCTAACTACAAGTACAAAACACTTGGTATTTTACACAGTTATAGTTATGACAGGTTTAGTTCCATACATGAAATTTGATTCCTGTTGTATAAATTACAACATAATGTAAAGATACACTGCTCACAGTATATGACACGTCTGATCCCTGTGAGATATTTCACCCTTTAGCAGAGTGCAGCTCATACACCATTTTATTGATTAAGGAGGAACCATAAAATTATATGTGATGAATTCTCATTGTGAGTGGTCTGTCTGAGACAGAGGTCTGTGGACCTCTAATCGATAAAAGCTGATTTTGCTCTACACACACTAATTTGGTAAAGAATTTGTAGATTCCAAGTTCTTGCACAGGGCATATAAAATGCCCATAAAATTACGTTTGTATAAAAGAGACAAATACCCACAAATAATGAATGCTTAACAGGGCTATCTTTATAAAAAGGGTTAGTGATAAATAAAGATGTCCAAGATTATAAAAAGAAGTGTTTTTTCCACAAATCTAGGCCTATAATCGAATTTATGATATTATATGTAAACTCTATGCAGCTGTATAAATTTCAGTTTGTGTGTTTGTTTTGCGTCTTCAGCCATCTCCTTACAAGCACTGCACATAATAGAATCATGGACCGTAGCAGCAGTATGAAGTGGGCAGAGGAGCAGCTCCATCAAGGAAAGGCCATTGGAGCAGTATGTAGTGGAAGTACTAAGCCTTTTCCGCCTACTGAGTTGTAGTGAGTCCGCTATTAATCTTTGCTTTTGGATAGGACTCAACAATGATTTGTTTTGTCTAGTTTTTCCACACGATTGTCAGAAATCCGTAACTGAGTTTCTAAATCTCAAGTCTTTGAGCTAATTCAGAGTTTTATGTTGATTTCGAAAATTCCTGTTCGAGTCCCATCCAAGAGCAGAGAGACACTGCAACTCACCACAAGCCGACCTCCTCCATACTTTTCCAATGTGCTCGCTCTCCCTCCAACACCTGCCAGCTTTGCCCCTCAACACTCAACAATCAATCCATCTCCGAGCTCGCGCCACCAGAGCGCCCCTCCGAGCCTGAGCTGATTGCGTTGACCCTGTTCCCCGCGGATTCCACTACACAATTACGGCCAGGAGAGCCGTGTCCAAACACCACTCTCAGTTTGCGGCCAGAAGAGGCAGCCCGATTCCCTAGCGATTCTAGTTTGCCAGGAATACACCACGTTCTGGAACTGTGGCAGGGAGCCAGGAGAGCAGATCTCAATTCCAGTTCCTGAGTTATGGCCAGAAGTGCCGATCACGAGTCTAGTTTCTGATTTTTGGCCAGGAGTGCCGATCCCTATTCCACTCCCTAAGTTTGTGCTGCAAGAGCGCACCCTTGAACTCGCACCACCTGAGCGCCACCTTGAACTTGTGCTTTGCCCTTATTTGGTCCTTCCTATGTTTGTGTGATTATTAGTTGATTAAGCCCCACCTTTGTTGTGTTTGGTTCGTTAGTCCCATGTGTATTTATACATGTCTGTTTGAGTTCACCCTTGTCCGTGATTAATGTTGTAACATTGTGTTGATGCCTGGATGTTCCTTATGTTATTCCTGATTTATATTAAAAGTAGAGTTTTGCTAATCTCTGCGTCTCCAGCGATCTCCTTACAAGCACTGCACATGACAATATACTTTTCATGATGGCTAACATTTCAGCCCTGCTTATAATGCAGTAATATTAGCCTATTAAGAGAAATGTATATAAATAATTACTATTAATTATGATTAATTGCAATTATTTATATCAGCTGCCAGTAGTAACTGTAGCAGAATTACTGTTATGAATCGAGGCAGGGAAGCATGTGAGTTCAAGTGTAAAACGGGTTTATTCAGGCTCAGGGTCAAAAACAGACAAAATCAAACACCGGTAGAAAGAAACCTCGTAGGCAGAGATGAAGAGTAAACGTAATCCGAAGCGAAGGTGAAATACCAGATAATCAGTTTCCGAAGGAGAAGGCAAGACGGAGGTCCGTGGAGAAGCAGAAGTCGGCAACGAGTAAATCCAAACAGTAAAACAAAGAACATGAATGACAGGCAAAGACCGGGTTGACAGTGTAAATGAACCGTGACTAGACAAACAAACAGACTGGTATATATACACAGGTGGAACTGATTGAATGATTGAACCAAACTAGCAACAGCTGTGGGGGAGAGATGCATACTGGGAAATGAAGTGGAAATAGACACAAAAACACAGAGTTCTTAGAGAGCTGGAGTGCCATCAACAGACTTTAGCTGGCAGCCCCAGCTGGGCGTGACAATTACCATCAACTAATCTGTTCATTTTTTTTTATTTTAACAACCTGATCATACGATTCAATGGCCTTTTCGATATTATTAGACTAACCTGACAAGTCACACACTTAACTGTGGAACGTTATTCTAATGCTATGTTAGCTAGATGGGTTTGTCACTTTTTAAGGTCCCCCTGAAACATTCCCATTGTGGTCCGTGCTATTTGCAGCACTTTTATGTGTTTGCAGCGCGTTTGTGTGTTTGCAGTGCGTTCCTATGTTTGTTTAGGTTGTCAAAACTGATGAATGTAT
Source organism: Enteromius unitaeniatus (assembly GCA_032359435.1). Classification (NCBI taxonomy): domain Eukaryota; kingdom Metazoa; phylum Chordata; class Actinopteri; order Cypriniformes; family Cyprinidae; genus Enteromius; species Enteromius unitaeniatus. The sequence continues at coordinate 11,378,615 of JAUMHI010000035.1, forward strand.
TGTTGTTGTTTTTCTGTTTGCAAGTGTTTTCTTAAGTTGCAGCGCATTGAGCTCTCTGAGCTCTCTCTTTTGCACAGCGTTGTTCTAGGTACTTAGTTCTGGAACTAGCCAGCAGGGTAGTTCCTAAAGAACCAATTTCTCTCTCTGGCCATTTTTCTGATTGCATTCGCACCGGCAGCAGGAACTCTGAAGTGGCTGACAGTCTTTTTGTCTTTTTGCATGGCATTAACATAGTCACGTCAAAAACCAGTGAATGGAGAATGCTGTGATCAGAACTGTTGGAATTTAACACACAATTTATGTAATTGCAAGAGCAAAAAGATGGGAAATGATAGCTGATTAACAAGGGTGTAGAAGCACATAAGCATGATTATAAGCTTAAAACAGATATTTCCAGAAAAATGATTCCATAATTCTTATTGGTTGATTGGAGGTTATCATTTTAAAAGTAGAAAACCCAACGATCTGCTTCAGAGCACATGTTATAACTCCCTGGAGGCTCATAGGATAGTTTTCCGATGCAGTACTTGCGGATACATCTAAATGAGCTTCAAAATTATGGCCACTGTATACCAGCATTACCAAGCTTGGAAGAGCCAGGATAATTTTTTTAAAAACCCAGATTGTGTTCATCTAAAGGAAGAAAGTCATATAAACTGGCTTGGGGGTGAGTGTTTTAATTTAATAGTTTTAATTTAATTTTGAATAGGCATAATTTCAATTTTTGGGTGAACTATTCCCTTAAATGGGATTATACATACATTTTATTTGTCTAATTTTAATGTAACAATTTTCAGCAGCTATCAGTCAAGATATGGTTAATTTGGAAAACGTAAATGAGATATTTGTTTTTAAATAAAATATGCCTTACTTCAATAGATACTTAAAAAGTAATCCGATCACGTAACTCGCGTTACTTGTAACACGTGACCCACAAGTCTATAAAACAATTAAGGGTTGGCTACTGTGCTTAATCTGCAAAGGAACAACTATAAAACAACTGTGCACCAAAAATTTATGAAAAAAAAAAAGTCCCATAAAAAAGTCAACAGCAAATCTTTGTATAATTCGCATACTGATATCATTGACCCATAATTACTTTAACCAAACAGATTGATGATCCCTATAGGTGCCAAAAACAGTTTCGTCAGGATATTTGTAGCCTACTAGACAGCAAGAGCAAGAATTAAATAAATAATAGGAAAGGCAGACACGCGCGCGCAGAGAGAGAGAGAGAGAGAGAGAGAGTCACAACAGTTGGCAGCGTGAGTGCCTGTCTCAAAGATGCCTCAGAGATCTTTCTTACTTGAGTCACGTCCCGTCTCCACGCGAATGGATCCACCTGCGAGCGCCAGAGAAGTGACGCTCATTTCATATGTGTGAGGACCAAACCTGTCGCTGTCATTTCGGGCCGGTGAGCAGAGGTGAGGTGAGCGCAACCGCTGCGCTTTCCTCACACCAATCAACATTTTCCAGCCCGGTTTGAATGAACTCATTCAAGTGTGTGAGCCACTTCTTATAGGACTATGAAGACCACTCGAAAATGCCGTGCTCTGCTGTCTGTGGGGTTAAATCTTCTGGCACTCTTATTCTCAACGACTGCGTTCATCACGACCTACTGGTGCGAAGGAACTCAGAGGGTCCCCAAACCCAACTGCAGTAAAGAAAGACGGCATAATTGTATTGACTACGGGGTGAACGAGACAGACCCGAGTAAAGTTCACTATAGCTGGGAAACGGGTGACGACCGATTTCTCTTTAGGCATTTTCACACGGGGATCTGGTACTCGTGTGAGGAGAACATCCATGGAGGAGGTGAGAGTTCCTTAAGTCCCTTAGACTTCAAATTTCAAAAAAGCGTATCCTAACTGCATTCAGAGAGACTCGATGGGTTTTATTGTGTATTGCTCGTCTGTTTTGTACTGCTTTATGACTCGAGCTTTGTTAGAAAAACATATAATATTATTTCCATATTTCTCTTCTATGCAGTAAAGTAGCCTACTTGGAAATGTATCCCTAAATAGCACTCTTAAAAATAAAGGGGCTTCAGAAGTCCTTCCCGGCGGTACAGAATCATTTTTGGTTCCAAAAAGAGCCATTTAGTAAAAGGTTCTTCAAAGAACCATCTCTTTTTTTTACCGTCTTACAATTTAAAGAACCTTCTTTTGCCACAAAGGACCTTTTGTGATACAGAAGGCTCTTTGTGGAACCATTTAGGCAAAAAAAAAGGTTCTTTGATGGCATTGTGAAGCACCTTTATTTTTAAGAGTGTGTATAAGTCATTGTGAAAGAGTGCTGTTATTATTTTATTATTTTGTTATTATTATGTTTTTATGTACGTTTTAAAAATATGTAAAACATTGGTCATACTCACAAATCAAATGATATATAATGAAATTATACATTGTTCTTGCACTGGGGAAACTTCAACAGGTCGTGTGTAAAGCAGTGTGAAATGTGTTGCGCAATGGATTGAAGGGAATGATTGTGTGCCAACAGCTTTGGAAACATCTGTCAGGATTTATGTACTCTCAATGAGTTTTGAGGAACTTGGTAAAGGCACCATTAGATAACCACTTTCCCTACGGAGCACAGGGAAATAAGCAGCTCTTGCATAGCCTCATATTTTTAATGGATGCCCTCTCTAAATTTTTTTTTTTTTTAATGAATTCTACGTTAGGTCATCTGGAGTTATTTTTTGGTAATGGGCATCAAGATTATTCCCCAAAAAGGAATAGAATATGAAAGGAAAATGTGTCTTTTGCTTCTCCGCGTTTAATTAAATCAGTTTTCAGAATAATCTTTAAAATGTATGCTTTAATGTCCAAACCAGTGCTTTAATGTCCAAATAAACTAAAGTGAAAAAAGAAGTGAAGAAATCTTTATAGTATGTACCATTAATCATGTGAAAAAATCTGTTTTCCAAGGTTTTTATTTATTTATAAGTCTCAAGAACATGCTGAAGCAGGCTAGTTTATCTTATTTATTTTATTACAAACAGAAAAACAACAATATTTTGGCTTGACAAGAAAAAAGAAGTCAAAGGTCAGTTCTGTAGATAATTTTAATTTTGACAGTGCACTACAAGGTCAACAGATAAATCCAGGAAGAGGGGTCGCCAGGTTCAAAGTTGTATGTGATCGGATCACTGGTCTCACAGACATACTGACATAATGTCTTTAATACACAGACATAAACAGAAAGTTTTGTATTGTGTTCAATTTAATCCAACGGACTTTGGCCAGGGAGTGAGAGAAGGTCAGTGTGTGTTACGCTGATCAGGATTAAGTTATGTGTTTTTTCTATTTTTTCAGCATTGCTGCTGACACCCACTTCTATGTAGTGATCAATGGGATTTATGATTAATCTGACAACAGTGTCAGACAAGCTTTGTGCTGAAAACTAATCAGACATCCACACAAGTAGCTCAGCTCAATCTTTGCGTAATGATTTATCGTCATCATTAACATACTATTCCAAACCTATAACATTTGTGCATGCAGCATCACCAAAAATCAAGATGGTTTTGACAACTGGTCAGTTGTTTTCATTAATTTGCTTAACTTCTGAATCCCTTCCATGTAAATACAGAAGAAGTTTAAAGTGCCTAAACTGCAGAGCCATCAATAGTAGATTTATACCGTCTAAAAATGTTACTAATAGTTCCGGCAATGGAGTGGCAAAGACAAATTCTTAGACGGCATGTAAATGTAGAGTGCTAATTAATAAATCATACTTAAAGATCTCTTCTCTTTCCCCATTGCCTGATCATACAGTACCACATAATAATGCTAATGGCCATCAAATCATCCACACTCATTACCAATGCAATTACCCTCCACCAGCCTTAGATAGCAGATTAAACACATTAGAGGTCAATCAAAAGCTAGGGGTCTTTATTCGTATGGAATATTGGAAGAACAGGAATGGATTGAATGAAAATGATTAAAGCTTTTAGATCCATAATGAGTGAGTCAGCCCATGTCATTCTGATTCCCACTGGGTAGGCACTGGAAAATGAACTGCATATTCTTATCAATACGCATTTGATACAATGGCCTCACGTTGTGCCTAAGATTAAACGCTAAAAGCATACAGATTCATATAAATTGCACGTACTGTAGATTTCTTGAATAAGCCGTCTATGAAAACTTGACATGACAGCTTTACTTTTTTGGGATTTAAAATAGCTCTATTCTCAGTGACCAGTTTACAGATAAGTCTGTATCAGAAAAAGGGACTAAAATGTATCGTTGCAGACATTCCATGTTATTGATATAAATGAAATGATTACCACAAGTGCCTCACCTAACTGGTGAAATAAAGCCCGCTAGAAATTCAATTACTCGTGTTCTTGCATCACCGGTCGTTTTTGGAATCAGTTAATGTATTTCTCCCGGTGCAGTGAGATTCCTTATTTAAATTGAGGAGAGGTTACCACGGGCCACTTATCTGCCTGGCAGAAGGATTATACTCCCTCTGGGGACCTTATTTACTGAGGAAAAAAAGCTCAAGGGAGATATAATGAGAAAGGAAGTGCACTTAGAATGTCCAGAATATGAAATCCAGAATATGACTCCCTGTCATGTTCAATGGCAACCTAATGTGTGATCAGTCACACTTTAAACTGCTTTCCATTTGATTCTTTCTTTCTGGTCTCTGTAAGGAACCACAAGTGGTACATCCTTTGTTTTGATTGCACTGATTGAACCTTCACATTCTTCCTCGTTGTTTGGAGGTGCAATTTATCAGCAATCATTTGAACTTTAGCCAAGTTTTTAAATGCTGCTTTAAATCTTGGTTTCCTAAGGTAATAAAACATTGAAAAGCTGGTGGGATCTGTAATGCAGACGATGCCGTACATAAAGTTTTGTTGAGTCTGACAAGCCTGGAATTATGAGTGTTTGCAGACTTAAGGAGCTGGCTAATATATTTATTACATTCTTTGAACTGGGCAACGCTCTAAGAGAAATTTGAGCCACGTGTAGACACAATGGAAATGTTTTCTTGCACATATGCTGCTGTCTTCACGTTATCATGCTATTTTAGATCAGCTCTCACTTCTATTTGAACTCTGGCCTTTAAGCAAAGCTTAGCATCTTTCACCCCTCCACTGGCAAGATTATTATTAAAACTTGCTGTTGCAGACTGAAGTTTTTTGAAGGAATGGCCTGGAGTCTCAAATTATCCTTGCCAGTTTAATTAGAAGACCAATTTGAGAGAATGCACCAAAAACTCTTGATGTTCTAGCCCAGAGATACATAGGACAATCTTAATTACAGCAGTTATTTTGGTTAGACCACAGACAATTGGTTTGCTTGTTTTATTGAGGCAACTACAGACCCTACACATTTTTATGATTGCTAGTGAAGAAAACCTTACAAGAAAAGCATGCTGTATGCTATCAATTTAACAAGCAAAGAGTTTGTAAAAATACATGCTGTAGAGGTTAACGCTAAGAACCAGCACAATGTCTTTAGACAAAAAGTGATGAATTGATCCAAGGGGAAGCTGACTACTAAAGCTGTCTTATCACTGGAACACAGCACTGTAAAGATGAAGCTGAGCCCTCTTACTCTCAGTACACAAAAAGAGCTTGTAGAGCACAGATGTTAACTCTTCGGGTGTCTTGTGTCTTTCCAGGTGAGAAATGCAGAAGTTTTATTGATCTGGCCCCGGCATCTGAGAGAGGTGAGTAATGGCTGTCATTAGTGTGCCGTTCAGGCTTGTCTGACAACACACACCGAAACTTACAAATGACGGATCTCTTATGTCCACCTCGGAGCATCCCTGCTTTATTATTTGATGCATGCTACGTATGTGGTACCTTAACTGATGCATGCATGTTGGAGGGAATGTTGACATTCTCTGGGCCTGTACAGGTTATGTGCTTTAAGTACTGTATGGCAAACTGTGATATAAAAAATTGACACAGTTGTGGTCTGTTAGGACATGTGAGTTTGCTTAGGATATTCCCTTATACTGTCCCCTTCTCTATCATTTATTTTCTTCTTTCCACTGTTTTGTGTTTCAAAAGTGTGTAAAAAAAACCTCTGCTGCAATGTCACTCTTTAGTAGAGGGTGAAGGTGCGTCTGCAGCAGACACTTTTATGTGGCAGGGGTTCGTTTGTATAATCTAACAGATTTCAACGTTGCTCTCTAGTCACATTTAACCTGGGGACATTTTTTTCATGCTTTTCAAATACCTTTAATGTATAATTTATACTATTATTATTGTCTCAGGCCAAGACCTTTTAATCTTAAAGTCTGAAAATCCATTATGAATGAAATTTTTCTTAAAAAAGCGCGGAAATATTTAGGATACATAAGATGATTTTTCCAAGAATGTTAAAAAAGACATTTCCATCACAGATAAACACAATACATAGATGTGATACTGTAAAAAAGTAAGAAACAATTAGACTTACGGCGTCTACACCGTAAGCATGCAAATTAAACATGGTCTTGTAGTTGAGGGAACACCTACAAACATTGACTTCAAATTTGACTTTTCTTTGAGGTTACGTTTGACAACGTAATGCGTTCCTTCGCTAAAAGTGATTTTAATGGCATGCTTTATTGTTGATGTTTTCTTTGCGGTAGCAAAGCCTTCACAGGGGAAATATCATTTTGAATATGGATTTTTTCAGTTCAGAGGACTGCTGCATAATACATCTCGCCTTGAACAAATCTGGAGATAATACTCCGCAATCAAAAAAGAAAATGAATTTTGCTTGCAAATTACATCTGCCACAGTTTCAGGGGAGAACATTTGCAAGGCAAACTACACCATCCTCTGTTCTCTTTAGACCCCGGTTTTTATCTTTTAAGTCATGACTGACTCTCAAGGTCTCCAGTGATAATCACATTTGATACAAAGCTGCTGATATTTGTGGAATAATCCGAAGAGTGATGGCAGTGCATTTTGATTGAAGTGTTTTCAGATTCACCCCTCTATCTAAGTGTTGTCTTGTACAGAAGCTTGTCAGAAATTGTTTCTGCAAAAATTAGAGCGAGAAATTAGATTTATCACCACAGAAAATGCTCAGGTCAGGCAGACAGAAAGATATAGAGCTTCTATCTCTATCCTGTCTCAATGACGCCATAGCTCAGACAATATCAAGCCCTCAAACAGTGCTTTTCTCTGGGACCGCCTCAAGGAGCCCCCAAGAAAATTGACACATTGTTTATAGTTGCCTCTGAAAAATGTAGGCTTTCAAAGGTGCCCCATTGTGTTTGAACTCTTGAAGACAAGCACTCCAGACATTAATATTGCATAATGCCATCATATTTCAGGTTAAAGTGCCTTAATCACTCACCACCTGCGTTTCTCGCAAAGTCTGTCATCTTTTATTCAACGTGTGTGAGGGAATGCGTTAAGAAACCTCAAACGAAGGCAAATTTCACAGTGGATAATGGGTAGCACAGGTGTAGCAGCAGACTAGACTGCAAGGTGAACTCTGAATGTTGAAAGTAAGCAAAATAGTGTTGTGTTCTTAGACCAAAACACCTCTGCTATCTCTGCAGAATTCTTCTCAGAGTAGGCTCTGGGGCAAATGGGATTTCTGCTAATTAGGAGCTGGTTGCTGTTATGGACACCCTGGAGTCAGTCTGATGGATACAGTTACGTTTCCCTAATCTCTCAAAATACCTTTATAAATAAAAGAAAATAGAGATTAAACATTCTTTTAAAACACAAAGGCAGCGTTGTTTTAAAGTGCAGGTAAAGAGAAAGTCAACTTCTAATAAGTACTCAGGAATGTTTATGCTCCTATTTTGCATTTCTTTCTCTCCCTCTGTATAATTATTATTATTATTGTAATATACACAACACTTTAAAGCTCAGTGGTCAGTATGTTTTTTTGTTTTATTTGTTTAAAGAAATTCACACTTGCATGGACGATTTTAATTGATCAAAAGTTAAAGACGTTAACACGTTACGAACTAATTTAATGAATAATTATTAAATAATTAACTTAAAATTCAGCTTTACCATACTTTTTATTGTAAAGTACAAAACAACCATTTTTAATTGCAGTAATATTTCACATAATCAGATCAGATCAGCTTAGTTACCTAGAAATATTTATTCAGTTTATATCATATAATATCCCTGTTTAACATTTTTCAAATAATGTAATGTGTAATGTGCTACTTGGAGCGGTCATTAGAGATCAATGTTTGGTGATTTTAATCAGCTCAAAACACATATTTGCTCTTTGCCAACTGAACACAGCATGACAAACGATACAAAAATGTGTCCAATGCATGTCCATTTATATGCAGGGGGCAAGTTGTTAAATTCCCGCTTGAAATCTGACCGTGTGAATAAAAGCGACAGAGAGAATTATGGGGCAACAGCAGAGCGCTTTGCTCACCAGTGTGTGTGTGTGTGTGTGTATTGCAGGTGTCCTTTGGCTGTCAGTTGTGTCTGAGGTGCTATACATCATGCTGCTGGTCGTTGGCTTCAGTCTGATGTGCCTGGAGCTTTTTCACTCCAGTAACGTGATCGATGGACTCAAACTGAACGCCTTCGCCGCAGTCTTCACTGTGCTGTCAGGTAGGCCTCAACCCTTGTCCCCACCTCACTCTTAGAGAAACTAATTGTGCATTACTTCATTACATTTATCAGCACAGCCTGTCCGATCTCACCACAGTCACAAATGATGGTGACAAAAGAATGTTTTGGAATTGTATAATTCATAAAGTATTTGCAATCTCTGCAGAACTGGTTATTGATTTGATAATAGTGCTGAGAGATCTTTAAAATGATAACAAAGAAACAAAATACTGTTTCTTGAGACATTTCCAATTTTACTTGAATTGTTTTCAAAAACAGTGGAAAAGGTTTTCTTTTAAAAAAAAAACCTCAAATGATTATTTCTTAATATAAGGATGCATTTAATAGTCTTTAATAGTAAAGTCTTTAAATTGTAACCAAAAAAAATTATTTGTGTGTGTATGTGTGAACACTTTATTTTTATTACTAGAATAATACTTTCTGACCTTTACCATGACCTTTATATATATTCAAATGTTCATTTTTGTTGTGTTAATGTTTTATTAAGATTCTTTGAAATCTGTTACCTAGTAATTTCACACTCGAAACACATTCACTTGAGAATGAGATGATGTGGAGAAAACAGAGGTCTCCCTGGACTACTCTCGTCTCTTTCCCTGTATAGTCTAGTGCATTGCGGGTAAACCTCAGCAGTTAGAAAGCCAGAACAGCTGCTGCTTTTTGAATTTCTGATTATTTGATTTGCTGAATTGAAAACTATTGAAACCCCAATAGTCTTGTTCGTTTGGGGCCTTAATGCTTTTTAATTCCAAGTGCAGCCAAGAGAGAGAGAGAGTGAAATCACCCATCCAGCCTTTGTGTGCTTAGCTGACAGCGGTTAAACACAAGTTAGGATAAACTAAAAAGGCTTATCAAAGGAAGGAAACATATTCCCATATATTTAGTTGTAGACATCATGGTTGTCAGTTAATACAAACAAAACTATGCAGCACTACCAGCAAATAATTAAAAATATATGGTTGCTGGGTTATCAGGCAAAAAAAAAACCTTTGGGGAAATTGTGTTATAAACAAATAATAACTATATGCTGACATATTTGTCAGTAGAGTAAAAAATTGTATTTCAAGTAACATAGGGTAAAAAAATCAAATGTTATGCATGAGAGGATTTACAGTTACATGTTTCATAACAACTGCGCCTTATTTGTCCCTCAACAGTGGTGTTTTTGAGCCCTTGACACTAGATTCACCGGACACACTGATCCTACTGTACGTGATTGGGAACAGGTTCTACCTGCACATAATGCAGTGATTTTGCCTTGTAATCCAACGGATCAAAGGTTAATAACAGTGTTTGTCATAGGAAAAATCTGTAAATCTGTATTGTCAGTGTGCTTATATCATCTCTATGACGTACACTGTGTACACAGTTCCATAAATACACAAACACATCCATAAACCGGTCCTCATCTACTGTGCTGTTTTCTGTGGAACACAAAAGGGGATTTTGTATTTTATTTGTTTAAATGTTCACATAATTCTTTCCCATCCTGGATCATTGAGTCAAAACAGGAACAGATTCATGACTCAATCATTTAGTCTCAGACGTTTAGAAGATAACTGTGCTTTGTTCCTCAGAAAAATGTAAGGTATATAGGTTTGGAGAAAAAAGGTCAAAAACATTTTTATCCAGTGAGGAACCATAGTATGATCGATTACCAATTTCATGTGTGGACTCCTCAACAGGACTTCTGGGAATGGTGGCTCACATGATGTACACACAAGTTTTCCAGATCACAGTCAGTTTGGGTCCAGAGGACTGGAGGCCTCACACATGGGACTATGGATGGTCTTTCTGGTAAGCTTATCTTTACATTAGCTCTTGCTCAGGTAGTTCGTAATAGCGACATCTGATTCATGATTATAGAACTCTATATATTTTTAAACTCTGTATATTTAGCAGTTCCTGATCAATAATTGAATGGAATTCTCTAGAGCAGTAGCTTCAAGTCCCTTCTCAGTACTTGGTGTTTTTACTTCCATCCTGTGTTATATAATTCACCAAGCAAAGAGGCGAGGCGTTCTCAGAAGTCACAGATGTGCGGGTGTCTGGTCCTCATTCTGCGACAAATGAATCTGGTTCTTGCAGAGCCTTCTCATTTCAGGTTCACTTTCCCCAATATAAGTGCTCTCTTTCCAGCAGAACTGGCAACCTAGGGAAAAAGAAAATCTAATTAAACTTCAAAACGGTTTCCTTAGTTTCTCTCTGTACTCTGAGGCTACGTTGACCCACGAGTCTGTGAAATTTTTAAAAAATTAAGTAAAGCACTGTATCACAGCATACTGCAAATTTTTTATTTTTTTGGATGGAATATTTTTTAACATTTTTGAAAGAAGTCTCGGCTCATCCTAGATTTATTTGTTAGAAATATACTTTGAACAATAACAAGGTAAAATATTATTATAATTATGCCTGTTTTCTATTTGAATATATTTTAAATAGGGGTGTGTCGAGACGAGACACTGGGTTAACGAGACTTTTAGACTTAAAAAAAAAAAATCCTCAATGATAAAATATATTGGGAGAAATAGTTTTTTATTCAACAAAAACATTCCAAAAAAATGTAGGTGCATTTTGTAAACAATTTTTTGAAATGAAACTATTTGAATGAATTACATGCAGTAATAAACATGTGAACACTGCTAAATATTTTGCCACAAACTGACAGGCAAGTAATTAACAATAAATAACAAAACAAATTTTAATATCATAAATAAATTAAAACAATTAACATAAATATTCCTTTCAAAGCTGGGTAAGAGTCGGGCCGAATACCTAAACAAACTTGCCTACAGCAAACGCCGCGCCAGCTGAAAGGGAAAAGTATACTTCAGCCATCTGCATTATATCATTTTGATTATCAGGAGGGCTCGCGGACAGGCAATTTTTTGAGACCGCACGGACTGTCCACGTACAACTGTGTATGCGCGAGAAGAATGCTGAAAGAGTGCAAGTCAACTGGTGGCATTGTGCATGTATCGAGCTCATCCGTCCACACTAATCCACAATTAAGTTTATTTTGAAAGCTGTAGTGATGCAGCTGCGCGCGAGATGAAGCGGAACGTGGAAAGTGAATTATAACCGGGCCTTAAAGTCTGGCTACACGGGATGCGATAAAGCGACCATTGAAAACCATTTGGAATTTGGGACTGCACGTCATAAATAGAACGTGGCAACAGTTTTCTCTCAGAGATTTGTTGTGCCCCATCATACCACTATCGCGAGGATATCAACAAGTTCTCGCGAGGCCATCTTGGCACAAGTTTTAATTTATTCCTATAATGGCAAAGCTGAATTTTTAGCTGTCAGGTTTTTTACTGTCTGATATTAAAATGTATCTGGGATTCAAATTTTCTGAAATGCTACCATTTATATATAATTGGGGGGGGGGTGTTGTAGGTCAAATACTTGGATTGGATTCCAAATAATTGTGACCAATAGTGTCTTTTTGGTGAAAATCCAGTTACTGTCCATATAAAGTTTGAAGTGCTTTTACTGCCTTTATACAAATGTAAAAAGTCTTAAATAGAAACTTTTCCATTGGTGTTTTATGTTGCATGTCAGCTGTACAGTGAATTTTTGGAGTGAGTCTCTGTCATTTAATTTTTTGGGACCATGCCTGTCTGTTAGAGCAGAGAGGGAATGGCTGTAGTGGATCTCCCAGCAAATGATTTGTGTTATTTTGGCACTTGGATATAAGAGACATGCACTGGGGTTCTGACAGGCATGAAAGTGGTATTTACATTGGCTGAATTACCACAGATGCTTGCCCTGCATCTATTAGTCTAGACTAAGATTGCTTCATTTGTCCTCTGCCATCTGGCCAATTTCTTGTTTAACCCCCCATTGGAAACTGAAGGTAATTTGCAGCCCATAAATCGTAGGCACTTTTTGGGGAATGTAACTTTTACTACTGATAAATAAAAAATTTTGAAAAAAAGCAGTTGTTGAAAATAAATAAATAAAGTGTTAAAACATCAAAGCAATATGCATTAATATACTGTATTAAAAGGATGACAATAGGTTGTTTGCACACAACGTCATTGCTGTGGCGTGAAATGCAGCTGGAAGGAGACACAAGGAGCTGTTAATGTGTAGAAAAACGTGCTCTTCATAACGAGTGAAAAATCAAGAAATTGACTGAAAAACAAGGACAAGGCCAGGAGGAGCTGAGTCGGGTAATATTTATCTGAAAAAATGATGTAATAATATATTACAATATTAATACAGATAGATAATCCAGTGCTTCCGACTCTTAAGTATTATTACATTAAATGCTGCACATACACATTACAATGTAAATAAGAACGTATGAATTATTATTATTATTATTTTAATTATAATCATTATATTATGAATGTGAGCTATTTTAAAATCAACTGAAATACTTGTCCGCTATTGAGGCACTGGATACGGGCTAAAATTACCCTGCAAACAAGGTATTTGAAAAGAGAAAGCTGTATTTATATGAGGTATGAGGCAGGATACTGTATATGTTACTCCTGAAACTTTTGCTGCATACAGAATTTGTGGCCATGGGTCCTGTTAACAACACATAAAACAACTTTTATTTAAATCCTGAATTGATTATAGTATAGAAAGCGAGCAAATAATGCTTCCATGTAAAGCAGTCACTCGATCACAGTCTTGCATGTTCCTTTATAATCAGTGAAGAATTATGACTTATGAATTATGTTACCCTGTATCTTAACATCATAACATTTCTTTATTAATATTTTAACATATTATTATATCTTATATTTGCACGCAGCAGTATTATATGACTTGCCTCCTCCCAACCACAGACGCCAGCTTACAAGCCACTTTTTTCTGTGTTTTTCAGTCAATTTCTTGATTTTTCACTCCTTATGAGCAACAAATTTTCCTACACAATAAAAGCCCCTAGTGTTTTTCTCGGTTTGAACATCCATAAACAACACAAAACACAGCCATTCTGAGTTTGTGCTACTGATTCCTATGGAGAAAAATCACTTCCTGCCCTCCAGCAGCATTTGTAAAAGCACAGAAGAGCAGCTTCTGAATCAGCAGCACCACATAGCCTGGTAATACCAAACTCTGCTACTTCTAACTATAATCTTAAATTCACCGCTTAGTGTCTACGTCACGGCCCTAAGCCTGCCCTCTGTTCATTGATTGGTTCGGCTGGTTTGGAGCCGGAGAGAAACCGTAAGATAGCCAGCTATCTCAGACTGAATACAGAAGCGAACTGACATTGAGCGGAAGGACGAAGTCTGACATAATCAGGCTAAGCACCACATGTTTAACAATTTTACTAATACAATGAATAGTTGAGTTTTTTATTTCTGACTGTGTTTCTGCTGTAAACAGTGTGGCTTGTAAAATCTCCTATTGTTTCATGTGTGTGTTTCACAGTATGGCCTGGGGCTCGTTCACCTGTTGCATGGCCGCCTCCGTCACCACCCTCAACTCCTACACAAAAACGGTGATTGAGTTCCGGCACAAACGGAAGCTCTTTGAGCAAGGCCTGCGCGAAGAGCAAACCTTCCTAGATCCAGAGGCCTTCCATTACTTCCGTGACAGGTCCGTTCAGTCCATCTCCAGCTCTATAGATGTTTACCCAAGCCATGGAAGCAGCCATGGGAGCAGCTGTGGGAAAATGCGCTCCCCTCCAGCTCCGGTGGACCAGAGCGACAACACAGAGTCTCTGGGAGAAGAGCAGTGCTGAGAGGAAGTGAACTCAGTACTGCACAGGTGGCCTTGTTTGGACAACTCAGAATACTAAAGAACTGGGATGTGAGGGGTTGGAAGCATTACGAGGGTAAAATATGGACATGAGTTACAGTATCGAACGAGGCATGCAGGTTACAAGCTGAGCCTTAGAGTAGAGAAATCAGTGATTGTAAATAAAATAATGCGGAAAGGGAGCGTTTTTTTTTCCTCAGCGACAGATAGCTGAGGTCTGGATGGGCAGGTGGGAAAACCACGCAGCTTACACTGCCGTGAAGAGCCACGCGCACTTCTAAAACAGCATCAAAGCATCTGTCGCTCCCTCGCCCTGACAGCTAGACTTGCTCCTGAGTATTTATCGGTCTTACACAGTATGTGAAATGCCCCCCTCCCTTGGTGAGATCTGCTTGAATATGCCTTCATGTTACAAACAGCAGACTAGAGTACCGTTTAAATCCTGCCTTCGATACTGCTGCAGCTGAACACCGGAGAAGCACAGCCCATATCAGTTGCAACATCCACTAGGTATCAAAAGGTTACTGCCGCTTGGATTTTGCCTGTTTCTGTCTGTTGTCGTGCATTACTGGCTTGATTAGCAGAGGTCAGTGACCAGATTGTAAACCATGACCCCATTTTTTTTTTTTTTTTTTTTAATATCTTGAATATGTTATTGATGTACATGCAATGAATGGAATTCTATCTATTAATGAATGTACTAAATTGTATATTTATCTATGTATGCACTATAATCCTGTCTTTTTCATTTGATAAAGAGGTACAGAATTATCCTACTGATTTATTTCAAGTTAGTTTTCACAACAGTTCTTTGTTTTTAAGAAACATATGTGTATATTCCAACTTGTATTACTCCTTGGCCTTACATTTTCAACCCCAAAGGTAATCTCAACTTTGTATAGCCCACAAGTGCCATATATGGATAAAAATAATATATATATTATTTATTTGATCAATTTTTAAAACTCTGAGGCTTGCATACATTCAGAGGTTATTTAAAAACCTTAGAAAGTTATTGCAAAGAAGAAGAGAAGAACACACATCCTTGACTAAACGAAGACATCCCGTGTTCGCTATTATAGGGAATATTATTTTTTCACATCTGGAGCTCAACAGCATGTCTTTGAGCACAGTTTTTCGCAGTGAATCATTTTCTGTGAGTTCAGGATTTATGTTATTCTAGCTATTGAATTACACAGTATTTACTAAAAGCCATAAAACTGCTTGCTGAAGCAAGCGCTAGCATGGTTTAGAACCTGCCTTCAGCAGAAGCCCAGATCAAACAGCCAGTCAAATTAAAGGGGATTGATCTTGCAGTGCGAAAGCTAGCAGATGAAGCTTATTCTAATGCAACGCTCTTTAACACTCACGCAATTGTGTGAAATTGTACAGACAGCGAGCACGCTTCCATTCATTTGTGTTATTAAGTGGATGTTCATTTTCTCATCTTCATCAAAACATGCATTATCAAAGCAGTATGTCAGATAAATGGGATGTGGGAATTATCAGCACTGAGACAGTCACCAAACAACATCTGAAAGACTTGCTTTAAAATGTTCAAGGAATTAATGTTTGAAAAAAAAAAAAAAAGTACACTAAAATTGCCAATTGATCCCCCCAAATTTTTTTTTTAATAACTTTTGTTTCATTCAGTACTAAACCTGTACTATATATTAAAATACAATACTAACATGTGGTAACATTAAATTAATCAAAATGCATAATTTTGTATTTAAGGGTTAGTTCACCCAACAATGAAATTTAGTCTGTTTTCTCACAGTGGAAGTGAGAAAAAAGTGTTTATTATGTTTGAAATATGGTAATTTATCTTACAAAAGCACATTGATTCGCTATAGGAGCGAACCCAGAGCTATGTGAGGGATGTTTTATTATGGATACACACACTTTATTTCACATCTTCTTAAGTGTATCCAGCAAACACCTGCTTAGTCCCATCATGCAAAGGCTTGAAGGGACCTGGAGAGTTTTCAATTAAATGTTGACTGGATATTTCAGAAAGAAGAAAGTCACACACACCTAGGAAGCTTCGATACAGGCTAATTTTCATTTTTGGGTGAACTAACCCTTTAAGTATTTCAGGAAGCTCCTTCTCCTTGAGCATTTAATTACAATAGTCTGTTCACACTGACAGAAGAATGCACATGAAAAAGCCATTAACAGAGCTAAACGGGAAGAATGCTTGAAAACAGTAATTATTTTTGCTGTCCTGTTTGGTAGTGGAAATTACACACATACACCTACAGAATGTGCTTCGCGAATGTTGAAGTTCTTAGTGAAATTTCCAAAGACTTTACAGATGGTCAAACTGTGAGTCTGAAGACAGAGTCAAGCTTCTGCTGTGAATTCTATTATAGAAATCCCTATACTAAAAAAGCCCCTTATGTTTACTGAGTACAATTAATGAATGCTTTCTATAATCAATGCATATTCAAATCCCAAATAACATCTCGCTGGCCCATATTGCCTTTATAAGCACATACATTAGTAAAGTGCTTCCTCTAGTGGGGGAAATCAACAGAGAAGAATCTATAGTGTGCTTTTCAATGCAGAGTCATTGAAGACGTGCCGCACATCTGGAGAAATCAGCTGACATACATCCTCCTACTCATCCCTCATCCATCATTTCTTTTTGTTTCGGCTGGGTTTTTCTTGCCATCTGTCCCCAGTACAGTGTGATCTCCGACTTTTCTGATCGTTTTACATTGATCTTTCACTAGACTGCTGACCTGTGGGTGACCCTACTATTATTGGACATAGATTATCAGCACCTTAAGTAAAAAGCAATTACATTTATCTCCATATGGCACAAGGGATCTAAAGCAGACCACAGAGAGATCTGAATTAACACTACACTTCTCTGTCATTGACTGGGGATGGTTCATGGTTGATGGAAAAGAGTCTCCTTTCGCATTTAGTTTTACAAAGCAAATAATGCTAAGCTGCTTCATTACGTTTTACTGGAAGGGTCATGCGGCACAGGCTCAATTTGAGCCCTGGAGATGAAACACAATGAGCTGGCATTTGCGGCAAGAGATAGCACAGAGGGAGAGGAGAAATTCATCACGGTTTGGTGATAAATCAAGGAGAAGCCATCACTAATTAAAGTGCATCAGCAATGTGTCTCTCGCCTCGCTGCATCGCTTACAGTATTATAACTTTCAGTTCTGCAAATTATGCACAAAACAAAGAAACTCATTTGTACAGCGAGGATGAAACCAAAACGGTCGAAAATTGGCTTCCTTTTATCCACATACAAGGCGACAGACCGCAATTGTTTCCCGGGCATATATTCACCATTTACATAATGTTTAGTCATGGTAGGTAATGAAATGCAGCTGAAAGAGTTTATGAGGTGCACCTGCTGGGCCGTTTCAAGACAGCCGCTGGATGGGTCGTTTGTGTCATTTTCTTTAGGCGGACAGAAGAGACTGGCTTTCCTGTCGCCATGAACGACTCCGTCTGAAGGTATGACTGTCCTGAGATCCAGCTTTATTTTTCTTTGCAGATGAGGGGAATCTCTCGAGCTTCCTGCCCCTGATGTTGCTCAAATAACAGTAATTAAGACATGTAAATTATAATCAATTATGTTCCTCGCTGTGGGTGAAATGGAGGTTGAAAATAAGCGTAAAATAAGCAGCGTGCTGCACATGAAACCAAAGATACTGGCAGCGGTGTAATGGCATTCAGTTCCAATGATATGGCATAAATCATTACCAGACTGAATAAATTAAACCATTTCTAATTGCAGGAAGGTAATGCAAGCACAAGTGAGAGTTCCTTTGAATATATATATAAATATATATATATATATATATATATATATATATAGTTGTTTCTGTTGGAAAACAAAAAGAAATCAATTCTTTCAAATGAAAGTTCATGAAGACAGGTATTCTCTACAGTCTCTACAAGTTGTCTACTAAACATATGTGCTATTTTCTTAAATCCCTATTATTAAAGTTTTTATATCATATGAAATCTATTCCTTGTGCTGTTTTTAGATTAACACCAATTCTTAGGACTCAAATATGTGTGTTTCTTTGAGCAAGGTATGTGGTTTTCAACACTTGCTGTTTTTCAAAAATAAGGGTCATTTATACAATAAATAATAGTAAAGCTACCCCAGTGAAAAAAAATATACTAAAATGCATCTGAAATACATGCCAAGTACATGCTTTACAAATACATTTACATATTTATGTGCTTAATAAAAAATACTCTGCACTTGTGCTTTGCAATTATACTGAACTGGTTTTGCAAAATTTTGCTAAATATACTGAAGTTTTGCTAAATATACTGAAGTTTGCTAAATCGGAACAACTAATTTTGTTTGTAATGGAAGTGCACGATTAAAGTTATACTGAAGTATATTTGAGTGTGCTAAAGTCGAACTATTGCAAGTATACTTTAGGTACACTTTAAATATCTTGCATTTACAGATTCAAAGATCATACAATCTTCATCAGCAGTGACATTAAAACGTTGTGCAATTTGCAAAAAGAAATACTCCTATGTAATACAGTATATGTACTATAATACTAATATGCTAATGGAATTAAATTATACTTAGGGTAATAATAAAATGTTGCAAATATAATAGAAAGTATTTTTTTAAATAGTGTACTTGTTTACTAAGCAGATAACAGTGTCAGTGAAAAATAAAAAAGATGAAATGTTGGAGGCTGTTAATAGAAAAATTAGATATACTTTTAAAAAATGACCACAGGGCTAAAAGCACTCACAGTTGAAGAAACACCCATGTATGTTTTATCTACACAAGATGCTCTGTAATTTGATGTCAGATAGACTGTTCTCTCCATCATCATGGGATTCCAATTGGTCTCTCAGATCCTGACATATGCTCCAGACGGAGAATAATCAAAGGTCTTATCAGAGCTTGATGGATGGTCAAATCAAACTCCATCTGTAGAACTGGAATAGGCCCTGGAATGGAAACTTGCTCTCTCTCTCTCTCTCTCTCTCTCTCTGTCTACCACTATATTTTCTTTTTGCAACAATTACTGACAGCTAAATTTAACTGCTACAGAATTACAACGAGACCACCACCCTTCTATGTCAATATTAATTTAAACGCTTGATTTAGAGGGGAAAAAACATTAAGAAAAATGCAGCTGCAGGTCACCTTGCATTGACCTGTCTGAGTTTTTAATGTTCTTTAAGTGGGTGGGTATGTTCCGCAGTGTCACTTACACGTGTGATGAATTTAGTTGACTGGGATGATAGCTGGTGAGGTACAGGGTGGGCGGACACGGGGGAGACACGTGTTTTGCACTGCATCACTGACCACTTCTTAATGGATACAGGAGATTTATGCAAGCGGTCACAGAGAATGGGGCTGTATCCCCCTCGCATAGCTCAGCTTCAGAGCGGTCCGTCTGAAAACCTGCATATATTTTATCTGTGCCAGTTTTATAGTTGTGCAAGTCTGGAGGATATTAACTGAACTGCAGACGCTTTCTGAAACACAATAGAGCTGCTTCTGAATCTTGCGCCAGTTTCTGAAACATTCTTTCGTTTATTATACTCATCTGCAATCCTGAATCATTTATGAGGGCATTATGACATCATCTACCACTCTTCACATTTAATTACTTTTGTTCAGTAGGAATATGACAATTTCAAGGGATTGTTCATTCATGCATACCCTATTAGGCACAGTTAATCAACTGCATGGTTTGCTCTAGCAGCCTGCATACATACAAAAGATTTTAGCTCATTTTTAAGAAAACAATAATAATAATAATAAAGATTTCTGAATGCTGACTAAAATAAAAATCGTTCATGAAAATTGTATATGGATATGCCATTTCATCTCACAGGAAAAACATTTTTAGGTACAGATTTTCTATGAAATTGTATAAAGGAAAGGACGTGACATGTGGCCAGGTATGGTTTCCCATACTAGTAATGTTGCATCATCGCGTTACACCCGCCTCAGTCGTGCCAAACCCCCAAACTTTTGTTTCAAGTCCAACTCCCTATCCATTAGGTCACGACTGTCCCACCTTGTATGATGTGAATCATAGAAAAGCATGTGACTTTTTTGGTGAAAAAAAAAAAAAAAAACTAAGCATGAAGGTCCACCTATAACCCCACCACTGAAGATAATAGTCACTAATTCATACAACTTATCCAGTAATTCTCTAAAAGGAAAAATGTGAATTGCCATTAAAATTGTGCTGGTTTCCTCAGATATCATCAGCCTTCTGTGTGCAACATTCTTATTTTAAAAGCATATGATAAAAAAGTCTCAAGGTACAATCAGTTTGAATTAGACTCTCAGTCAGTGAAGAGCAAGTACTAAGATCACAACTGAACCCCTCTTTATTTTTCAGTTATTCAAAACTACCCAGAAATATATAAGCTACTTTATTTCTGTGAGATGAGGTTAAATTACTGTACTTAATATGAGAATGTGAGACTTAGAATACACATTCACAACATAGCTTTAGCAATTATGCAAGTAATTTAAAAAATAAATTCATAACGGTTTCTAAAAAAAAACATGTGCTTGTCTAACATAAAAGTGAATTACATGCCTGATCTGAGGAATATGCCAAAAGCAAGATTTGATTCGCATCCAGCAGCGTGTTCAAGGGCACAGCAAATGTAACAAAATCTAATTAGTCTACAATATATGGCAGAGGAGACGTCTTCTACCAGAAGCTTTTGTATTTTTAGATTCTATGTAAATTCATGTCATGGGTAACGTAAAAAAAACTAATTCTATAAAATCCTCCATTTGAGAAAGAAAATGGGTGCTTTGTAAAAATAACAGTGCTGGAACATTTGTACGCTCATTTCTAAACCTGCAATCGATAGCTATATTCACAAGAATTAAACCCCCTCATAACCAATGTGTTGTGGAGTCACATTGTGAGATTCATTTTGACTCCGTCTTCTAAATTGGAACTGATGGCACCCCAGTTCATTTGTCATTTGTTAACGGCGGTCTCAGTGACACAGTGGCTGGAATTCTCCATCAATTACATCAATGGATTGATTAATCCCGAAGAGCTACAGATGGTTCAGGTGCTTATGTCCAAAATCTGACTGGACAAGCCCTGATGGCGTTTCTTGCCGTTCCTTGCCACTGTTTCCCAACTTACACCAAGTGTGATATTTTTTTAGAAAACATTTCCAAAATATATTTTTATAATGACATTCAGTCATTTAGCAGATGCTTTTATCCAAAGCGACTTACAAATAAGGACAATGGAAGCAATCAAAATAAAAATAAAGAGACAGATAAGATGAATAAACAGATAGATAGATAGAGCTGGATATTCTCATATTCTGTAAGCACAATTCATTTAAGTTTTCATCATTTTATATTTTAAATGTAAACATTTAAAGGAGCAATAGAATGGAAAACTATTATAGTGTTATAGTGATTTTAAACAGCTAAACAGTGCGATCACGAATCTCGAAAGTGAAAGTGAAACGCTATCATGCATATTAATAGTGGCTTCCTGATGCCTGCCTTTTATACACAGTATAATTACCCAACAATATAACTACGAGAGAATTGAAATACATATTTTCTTCCCCATTTATGTGAGCTATTTAAACTAGCAGCATGGTAAAATTGAGCAGAGCTCAATATTCTTATTCATGACTCTTTCAAATAAGTTAAAAACAAACCATTTTACTCTAAAGACAAATCCTAGGATTGTAAATAGACATGTAAAACCATTTATGGAGAGGTTTTTTCCCTTACTTAAGCCACATACAGTACTATGTAATGTCAGAGAACAATTTAAAATACTGTATTCTAAGTCTATGACTTCTAATTTCAGCGTCGTGTTTTTAGAACATTGTGTCTCATGTGAGATGCTGAAAACAATCAAGATCATCCATCTAGCGCACATGTTTACAAAGAAAATCCATTTCACACCATTTCTTTAACTGCTTTCTGCTCTTATGGCTGCAATTGCAATTGTACATCAGATTGTAGCTCACATCACATGGTGTTTACATTCTCTGAGCATTATCTTCTGACACATTCTCATTTATATAATTGATACACAGAACGTACCGTGTCATATAACTATGGCTTTCATAGCACCAGCTATAATGCACTAATGTATGCAGCTAATGTAATGCAGTCAATAGAAAGCACTTTTACACAGTTCATTTGCACAGCTTCCCTGCAATGTGTTGTACCAATGCAAATGGTAGCAGTCATTTGTCAGGACTGGATATTTCAGGAACATTTTAATCATTTGTGCGAACATTTTAGCGTTCTGCCAGTGAAACATACATAATGTGTGTTTACACTTTATGAACTCTATAAACAATACTTTTAATTCGTCTTGAATGAACTATCTATATTCATTTCTGTTATTCTCTCCTATTCCTAATTGCATTATGCATTATGCAAACATTTGCTGCCCAATAAAAACTTCACTTTTTTTAAACAACCCTTTAGTGATTTTCCAAGTAACTGATAAATGCAGTCCACTGGTCTCCATATATAAAAAAAGACACACTCAATTATGTGATTAGCGATAATCAAATTGCGCATATGGGGAGGTTGATTACAGCGTAATAAATAATCGTGGGGTCTCCACAACAATATCAATCAATTCACATTGGTCAATTCTCATTAGACTTTGTTGCTCTGAGCTATGGAGGGCAGACAAACATAATGGATTTTACTCACTGCCAGTCTGAGATATTTCTCTCACCTTTTACAGGGCTGTTTGGGAGTCTGGCATAGACTGAACCCCTGTGACAGGTGAGACAGCTGCCATGCCATATTGTCCTCTCTAATGACCTAGTTTGCCAGGTGAGACCAGGCCCACCGCAAAACACGTCCACCTTAATTACCGTTCAATTACCTTGGCTGGGACATCAGATCCATCAGAGGAGCTTTTACCTAAACCATTGGCTTGATCTAGAAAGCAAGGACACTTAAAGTGATAGCCAAGATGTGATATTTGAATGTGTAATGAACAGCGTAGATCCAATGGTGAATGAGATGTGGGTTTTGAAATTGCATATCACAGTATTAATATAAAATACACTACCATTCAACAGTTGTTAAACATTAATTATAAGAAACTATCAAATTAGCATATTAGAATATGACTGCTCAAAATTCAGCTTTGCCATCACAGAAATACATTTTGTAGTATATTAAAATATAAATCACTTATGTTCAAACTGTAATGTCTCAGATTTTAATCAAATAAATGCAGCCTTGGTGAACATAAAGACTTGTTTAGAGAAAAAAAAAACACCCTAAACTTCTGAACAGTAGTGTATGTATTATTTTTACTTGAACAAAATGGTATATGAGTGGGTATGAGCACAGCTATTAGTGAGTAAAAAAATTGATAGTTTTGTCACGACTGGGTCATTGCTTCTGTAAATTTAGCATCCAGTGGTCTGCGGTTCAGAATGCAAACCTCAATCCTTAATGCGATAAATGCAACCTAACATAAAAAAATCATGTAAATTCACATGAGATGAAGAAGTAAGCCATATATAATGAACATGGGACACCGTGTTGAGATTACATGACTAGTCAAAGCTATCTGATTCTGCCTCTAGGTGTCAGTGTAAGTTTGCAAAACATAAACAAATAAAAAAAATGAAAACTTCCTGTGGACATTTACACAGGTTTTTAAAACGAGTTTTAGATCTATGAATAAAACAAGCCCTTTTATATTTACTTAAAGATACTTCTAAAACAAAATGAAATGCAGTCTTCACTTAAAAGTTTCTAACAAGCTATAATTGATATAATTGGTGCCTGGTCATAGTAAGGAAAATCAAACTCATTTGATGGCCTACAGTATACGACTAAATTTGGTTTCAAAATAAGAAAAAGAGCATTAGCATTCATGTGGATAAACTGAAAAGAGTAATCATAAAAAGCAGAAACTTCCCATGAGTTTAAAAAACCCATCTATACAAACTGAGCTGTATAACACCTAAAAAAGCAAATATATGTGTTTATGATGAATAAGAACAGTAACAATTAAACACATTTTGTTTCAGCTATCTCATATTTCCATATTCCCTCAGAGGCAGCTAATGTCATGATGATGATATAGACGCTTCAGAAACAGCTGGCCAGTGTAATGAATGTGCTCAATATCCAGCAGCAAGAGCACTCCTGTGGGTTCATCTTTTTCCTTTTACTGTCATTAACCATATGCCTGGTGTATTCTTTTTCCATTTCATTAAATATTTATACATTCACAAAGTGACATTAGTGCGGACACTCATTGTTTTGACCACACATTAAGATACATGTGTAAGCCCATGAATGTCCATTTCACCAACTACTAAACCACATACCATTCCCTGTCACCTTGATTCCTCTGTTTGCTTCGTGAGATGGGTCTTGGTGTACTGAGCAGAGTACTGGGAGAAGACAGTACAAACATCTCTTTGAAGAGCCTTCTGTTTGATGCTGAACTCTCACAAGGGACTCTGTCACAAGCTGACACCAAAACATCCATTGATCCATATTCCCCGATTCTCAAAATCCCCCCCAGGCTCAGAGCTGTATATTCTTTAAGGCAGTTTATAGACAACGAATCACGATTTTCTTCATCTGCATTATTCTGCCCTCTGGAGGAACTATAGCACCCTGTTGGGAGTAGGTACTGACAGGAATGGTTAGTCTTTTGCATTTGGGGAAAGACTTGCTGGGGAGACGATCCTCATCAACTTTCATCATTAAGCAAAAACATTGGCATGAGATGTTCTTAACAGGTGGGCCGCAACTCAATATAGAGTATATACATCTAAAATGTAATACTATACTGTATAATTACAATCAGAAAACAAAGCACAATAAATAAATTAACAACCCGTTGAAACAACTACAAATAAAAGCGTATATCGTGGGCTATTCAAAGAGAAAGCTGTACCTCTGCTGCCATCTACTGCTCAGAGTAATAAAAGAAACGGTCCATACAAATCCATAAGCATGTCCTGATTTTGCTGAGTTCTACGTGTTCCTGAGTTGACCCTGGAACAATATTTTAATCCAAAATTTTAGTTTTGATTATATCTCTGCACCTAAACCTACCCTTACCCATGAGCAATGCCTAAAATCATATTTAATGATATATGACTGACGCTGATGTACAAGCAACAAACAGTGATTGTAAGCCTGAACCTCACAAAAACTATAAACTGGTTCTTCAAATCTGATTGGCTAATCACAATGTTAAGGAAGAGTAAGACTAGGGTACGTTTTGCTAGTTCATACTTTTTCTTTTTACTTTTTTTTTTGCCAATAAATAAATAGATACATTTCTTAAAATACACATACATTTAGTAGCATGTAAAGTGAATTAAACTGAATTAAACTATATATATATATATATATATATATAAACAATTAATATTGTGCTATTTCTTATAGTGGGCCGCTTAGTAATGAGTAAATAAAATGGTACATGAATGTTGTTCTATGATATATGTATTTAAAAGTAATATGGCATTACCATGTGACATACAGATGTATAGCCATATTATTTTTGGAGGGGGATCAGCAGTAGAATTAAATCACAACTCTCTCCAGTGTAAACGGTGCTTTTAAATGATGTATCTATATCTATTTTATATGCATTAAATAAAAAGTAAATGAATTACTGAATTACTCTGAATTACTGTGGTGTTTGAAAAAAAATAGATCTTATAGATATAACATATGAGTGTACTCTATTCTAGGAGCCCTTGATGTAGTACCACTATAACAACCACAAGGAGGACTCAGATAGCCAGAAACATTTGTCCATTTTTCCTCCTCAACATGAGTGGGTTGCAAACTATATATCTTGAGTCTGGAGGTGTAAGGGAAATTATGAATATAGTTTCTCCAATTCCAGTAATACACATTGTACCTCTCAGCAGATCATATATACATATATATCAAATATTTCTTTCTTTTTCAGATAATTACTTGTCACTAATACTTTTTTCTTTTCAGGATGTTTCAAAATAATCACACATTTAATCATACCAAGCTTGACAGGATTTTGTTTGTATTGTAAACTGCTTTTTTTCACAATAAATAACTGCTTTAAGTTAAAGAGAAATGTGAGTTAATGATAAAATTCATAGACTCTTATGAGCCTGTTCTTTTTAGCTAATCTAAGGCATGGAACTCAACCAGTGTTGTCCCATTACAGAACGAGTGATTCTTTCCGTTCTTTTTAGAGAATTAATAACATACCACATAATTCGTGTAGTTGGACATCTAAATGTATCTTTCTTATGAACTGATTCATTTTAATGAATCAAACACATATAGGTCAACCAGTGAGGGGCAATATCTGAATTAATGGCTCTTTTGAGCACATATGGTGAATTAAAAGCATACACTTCAACCAGTGTAGTCTGGTTCCAGAACAAATTTTTCTTATGATCCCATTCTTTTTTATCATATCAGCAAAATATAGTGAAAAGGCGTAGTGCCACTGCTAAATGAAAGACTCAAATTAGTCACTTATGAGTTATTTTCTTTTCTTTTTGTTGTGAAACTAATAGGTTTACAACTTTCAATGAGCTGTAAGACATTATTTATAGTTCAGCCCTTTGTTGTTCATATAACAATGTAGTTTTAGGATCTGTATTATATCAAAAGTATTTCATAAATGAATCACCACGGTTTTGTTTGTTCAGTATCAATTGTATAATTAAAGGTTTCCTCAAGCCATCATTTACTCACCCCCTTATGACTGGTTTTCTTCAGATATTTAGAGAAAAGGTTGACGCTTTAAAACCCATGCAAAAGTACATTAATCCATCCATAGAAAGCATTGCTTCCAGTCAACTGTTAGAATTGTGCGAGAGGTGATGTGGAAGCACAGAGAACAACCATTTCTTGCAAGAGTTTAAAAAATGCACTTGAGCTCATGAAACTCATGTTTGATATTCGGCTATGGTTTATCGTGGGTAATACTAGAAAACTTTAAAATTGGCTTATCAATATTTTTCTGACAAATCTATCAGTTTACTTCATGTATCCACCTTTTTCCTCAGCAAGGAAGTATGCCTACAGGTGAGGCTTCTGGTTTGTTAGACGCTGGAGGAAATATATAACATAAAATATATAAAATAACAGCGAGCTGTAAATGGTAAAACTGTTTGTACTAGACACCAGTGTGTTCATACTTACGATAATACATTAAAATAACATGATAAGACACACTCATTTTACTGTTTTACTGCAAAATAAACTGTTTTGTACAGCTGAAAAAAGCTGGACGCAGATGAGACCGGAAGCTATAAACCATAGAATTTACAAATGGCGGCACCCATTTTTACGCCAGGAAAAAGGTGGATAATTCCTTCTAAATTTAAAATTCCATCATTACTTACCATCATTTTGTTCCGAGCCTTCGTTCATCATAAGAGAACAATATTTCTGATAAAATTCAAGAGCCTTATGACCATCCATAGACAGCAACACAACCAAGCACATTCAAGGCCCAGAAAGGTAGTAAGGACATTGTTAAAATTGTCATGTGAAATCAGTGGTTCAACTGTCAATTTCATGAAGCTACGAGTTATATACTGACATAGAACATGCATTTCTCTTAGTTCATTGTCTATATATTCTGGCTGAATTAAGTAGTGGCTAGGCAAAAATTGCATGTCATCTCTGTTAAAATCTTAAAACCTTTTCAGCATGTGTCTTCCTATGCTTGTAAACAAGCCGCAATGATTCCAGGTTCTTCGTCAGAACACAGTGGCTCCTGCTTCAACAGCATTACACGCATGCCTCGTGTTACTGACAAAGACTGACAAAGAAGAGAAGAAATCATTCAATAAAGTTATTATAAAGTTGTTTACTTTGCAGACAAAAAGTATTCTCGTAGCTTTATCAGTTTATGGCTCAACTACTGATGTCACATGCACTGTTTTAATGATGTCCTTACCACCTTTCTGGGACTTGAACGTGGTAGATGTGTTGCTGTCTATGGAGGGTTAGAAAGCTTTTAAATCTCAACGAAATGATCTTAACTTGTGTTTAGAAATATAATGAAGATATTACGGGTTCGGAACAGCATGAGGGTGACACATCAATGACAGAATTTTCATTTTTGGGTGAACTATCCCTTTAAAAACACACCAATTCATCAACTGGTCTTATGGTTTGCCACTATGTTCATTTTTCATGTTTTTTGGAAGCGTCAACTTTAAAAGAGTTTTCCTTTTTGTAGAAAGTATGCTTTCAGGTAAATTTTTGGATTCTTTGAATCTGTATTTACCATATACATTTATATAGCGCTTTTTACAATGCAGATCAGTCAAAGCAGCTTTACAGTCTGTGTAAACACACTTTTTTGTATGAATCTGTCTAATTTATTTACTGAAATGTTACTATCATTTAGCAAGCCTTTATTCCTTACAAGCGTTAAACTCTTCACGATTCCCACCCCTAATGTAAAGCCACAGTTTGTTCAGCACTCTAGTTGTGTTTACTTCCCCCCATAGACGCACACGCTTGTGCAAATGCTGACAGAGCAGCTATACAGAACACACCAGAAAAATGTAGTCATTTAGTAGACAAATACTAATTCAGACACACCAATGCACGTCAGCATGTCCCCATTCTGTTCGGTTCAGCGATGATAAACAACACCCTGTGTATCAGCCATACAACACACACTAAAGGCTTTTAATAAACCATCGGGAGCATTTGCACACAATCATCCTATGTGATGTCAGTGTCCATGCAGAATGCTTTTGGACACCGGACAGAAAACGCATTAAATCCCTGACATGGCAGCTGTGGAAGTAAATTGTGAGAGAGCATTAGGATTACGTTTTCCCCGTAACCAAACTTGTTACCGAGGACAAAATGAAGCCAAACCGGTAGACGTACAGATTGTGGTTTGACATCCTTGAGCAAAACAGAAGGGAATGGAGACGAATGACAGATTGAGGGGAGAAAAGAGGAGCACAATGCTGCATATGCTGTTTGAGGGGGCTAGACAAAGACCAGTCGCTACCCCCTCCATCCCCCCTCTCAGTGCCAGCTAAAAATACTTCCTTTTCAGGCTTGCGCGTGGCTGCCTTTGATCTGCGGGCCACTCCGGGCCCTGTGCGTCAGCAATGACGTCAATCAAGCTGGAGAGGGGCTCCTGTTGTAGGTGGAGCGGCTTGTGGGTGGGCTGCTGCAGCCGGTATGAATGAACAACCGAGTGCTGAGAGATCTGCATTGTCTGTTGAGCAGGGGGCCCGCGTCCCATCCTTATTCAACCCCTCACGCTATACATCAGCCGTTAATTGCTATCCTCTCAATCCCTACACAAAACGTGTTTATTTACGTTGTTAACATTGCTTTGAGGCGCTGCTTGACATTGCTATAAATAAGAAAAATCTAAAACCGCAGACAACTAGGGCTGCAACTACATATCTATATATATATATATATGTATTGCAATATATCGCAATACAAAAATACAACTTGTGTTGCGGATAGCTACAACATGTATTGTCTCCCAAAATAAAACTTTAGACTGATTTAAACATGGCACCAAATATGGCCATGGTGCATTCCATCTGGAAAAAAAGAAGATCTCACATTTGAGCTTCAGTAGCCATATTTCTATCCACCTATTTGGGATATTACATAAAAAAACCTGGATGGGAATGCCAAGATGCATATAAATTCTGAAAATGTCCATAAAAAATTATTTGCACAACTAAGTTGGGTGCATTTCTTAACATGCACACAAAGTCTGAATTACTTCCTTAACAAGCATCAAAAAAGAAGCCATTTGTGATAAAGGACAGCATAAAACTGGACCAACCAAAGGACTGATCTTTTGTTATTCTAAAATGCTTTGGCAAACACTTGTAAAAACGCTTCTGCATAATTAGCTCTCACAACTTCATTCCCAAACAGCTTCGAAATCTACATTTATTTTCAAAAGTCTATATTCAAAGGTGGTATATCATAGCCAACTCTAATTATTATTTCTAGTTAAATTAATACTCCTTTTTTATCCCAGAAGTGGTCTACGGTTTCTGTTTAGCTCATTGTCATATGATGATTTTTATTTTTTGTGCACCAGCACTTTGTTTATGCGTTTGTTACGTCAAGCAGTGGTCTTCAGAGCGATTGGAGCGAGCAATAATGGCGACGCAGTGATTCACAAGCCCTCGCATAGAAATCTGAATGTAACTCGATAAACACCAACACACACACACTCTTACATACGGTTACTTGGCAACAACACTGTTACTAAGAGACTGATTGCAAAGGAGGCTGGTTTCTATGGCAACAGCTGTGGCTGAGTCATCCGCAGTGCAGCATGTTGCTGGACTGGCAAGCTGATCAGTCTCTAAGTCATGGTGAAAGTAAAAGGCCCTGCGAATCAAATTGCTGTTATATCACAAAGAGTGATGTGATGCAATGCAACACATTTTTATTCCATAAATCTGCCCCCTAAGGGATTAAATTACACCGGACACATGGAGGAGGGCTGGTGTGATAAAGTAAGATCTATACGATAATACTCTATGCCCTTGTTTGCTCTATTATTCAATGGACGGTTGCATCCTCTTCCATGAGGTTTGCTTTAATTTCGAGCATTGCTGGATTGAACAGGTTACACACCCACCCTATAGTCATCGTGGTGACATCTGGATGCAAAGTGAGGCTTGAGTGGAGAGCGATTTGATTGGTTGTTGTTGACCCTTGCTACATAAAAAATTAAAAAATTAAAAAACACATACAGACGAAGTTCTCTGCTTGAAATCCTGCTTTATGAGCCATACCACGTTTCTCAAGTATGATATACTAGACTATTCAAAAAAGCCATAATCTGATAAAACAAAAATGCATTTTAAACTAATATATTTATATATATACACACACACACTTATTGCTGTGAAATCATTAATTGCAGTTAATTTCATCCAAAGTAAAGGTTTTTGTTTACATATTATATGTATGTCTACTGTGTGTGTATACGGTATATATCTATATGTATCTATATATACACATATATATATATATATATATATATATATACACTCATACTAAATCTTATATTTAATATGTATAAATATATTGAAAACAAAATATTTTTCTTAAACATATGCATGTGTTTGTATTTTTATACTTAATAAACTTTATAAAATAAACTTCACACACACAAATATAACGTAAACGAAAACTTTTATTTTGAATGTGATTATTCACGATTAATCATTTGAGATCACTGATATACACTCACACACACACACACACACTATAATTCATTCATTTTTTTAATATAACACTCAAGCATTAAAACCTGGCTAAGATTCCCTTATCCTTGTCCTGCCTTAAAAATTACTTTTTGAAAACGGTTGCAGTCATTT
>JAUMHI010000035.1:11414402-11472734 GCA_032359435.1 Enteromius unitaeniatus
GTTGACAAACTGTTACTTGGTCACTTAGGTTTGTTTGAATTATACTCAAAACTATACTATGTCATCCGAAAAGAAACAGAAGTAAAGCGCCTATATTTCATTTATATTGCTCATTATCGAAGACATGTTCTCGTGATGCCCAGGTAGGGAGCTCGCTAGGTTTTGAGAACGCCTTTGTCTCACTTATGGGATGCTGAATATTCCTCATGTACATGACGTCACCCGTCCGTCTCTCTGAGGTCGAGAAACACACGTTATCCTCCGCGTTTCGCGCGGTTGTCATGATGTAACAGGCAAATGTTTTGTTCGCGAAACGGCAACGGCGTTTACACAACGCCACAAGGCCCCGCAGAGTGTTTGTTAATATTTAGACATCTGCATGATTCCACACTTGGCGCCAAGGTTGCTCTCTGTGCAGTGTTATACGACGACAGGAATTTAAAGGGATAGTTCACCCCAAAATAAATCATTTAACCTGCCCAATGTTCTCCAAACCTGTAAGACTTATTAACTACACGAAGCAGTAAATACGAGTATCGTGTGTGTTTTTCTTCCATGCATTATTAGCAAATAGAGCAACAAAATGGTGATTAAATGATGGCAGAATTGGTATTTTCAGGCAAGCCGTCCTGTTAATGTGTATCTTTCAGGGATGATGCTGAGAGATGAAGCTTCACCAAAAGCACATGCTCATGGCTGCAAATGAAGACACACCTCTCACTACACAAGCTCAACTTTTAGGCCTATAGGACTTCTTTAAAAAAGTCTAGCCAGGGATTGATTCTCCTAAGCTGTTTAGAAGCTTAGAAGACCCTTGGTGATTAGGCCTACTATTCTAATTTAAAAACATTAGTGAGATAATGAGAGTTAGGCTATGTTTAGAAAAGTATACGATAACCCCAACCATTACCGCTCAACAGTGTGTGCGATAAGTGTGCATATTTCCTGTATGCATAGCTTGGCTACTACATTCAGCAGTAATGAGCAGAATATAGCAGAGCTTACTGGACAGAATACTGTATCCTACAATGTAATGTTCTTTACTTGGCTGTCCATGTTAGTGTGAATAATTGCATGATAACAAGCGTGATTTTTTTACATTTCTTTCTTGACTTGCTTAATTGCACGGGTAATGTTAAGATATTTTGTCCAAGAATAAGCTATAAATGCTAATTCAATTTTATTTATTGCCCAGATGCTATGACCTGAATTAAAAATGCAATATGATTAGGTCATGTGTTCATACTACCATTACATTCATTAAAAACTGCAGGCTTTATACTGGATTATGCTGCATGTGATTTTCGGAAGTAGTAGCCTAAGCTGTTATTCCATTCTAAAAAATGATCAACGACAGCTGTTGTGTTTGTGAGCAAAGAAGAGATCCAATACGGTCACCAAAATCCGGCCTTTGCTCAGTATTCTTTTTTTTTTTTTTTAAATGCAAGATTTATTTTTAGCATTTTTGCCTATAGGACTGTAGAGGCTTAACAGGAAACAACACGAGGGGGGAGGGATCAAAAAGTATCGGTAAGCAAAACCACGCCACGTGTCAAACCACTGTTCACCAGGCTATTGGCTCTGATAGCATTAAAACGAAGATCTGGATGGAACATTAACAGTGACAGATCTCTCTCTGTTGGCTTGTCAGGAATAAGATCAGCGATAGCAGTTACAGCTGTAACTAATATCATGGGTGAAAGTGAGCCTGTGTGGAAGCCCACTCAGTGTTGACAGCGTAGTGTACACTATCCTCACTGAGAGAGTGTAGATTACACATCTTCACTTTCATACCGAGCATCCCCCTCTCTTCAGGTCAGTTGTTAGGGCAAGTTCCCACCAAGGGCGATAACTATAACTATAAAGTTTTAATAAGCGTTCTAATTCGGTGAGAATAGAATTAGAGTAGCACATCTGTAACGATAACGACACAATATTTTTATTATTATTCAGCTTATGAAAAATAAAACCACTGAATGTTTCATTAGCTTTATAGAGTATTGAGAAACATTAAATTGAGTATTTAAAGTGGCAGATCGTATAAATGCATCAGTTTCTTACTAACTTATCAGTTTTGGCTCGTCACATTAAACACCTCACACTGTCTGAGATCAACCTGAAGTCTTCCGCTGGCACCATAATAATTGAATTGTAATCCCGTTTTGGTTCTGTCGCTGTTTTAGAGACTGTACTTCATTATTTATTTTTGTTTGTCTGCAGTCGGGACGCATGCTCTGAGAACCGTTACTTTAGCTAGCGGCAGCTCTTCCAGAAACAAAACAGACACAGGTGCAGGTTTCTTTTTACATTAATATATTTGTATAGTCTGTAGTGGTAGAGTGGAACCATTCCTCAGAGAGCACAGATTTCATACTGTTGTCCCACTTACAAACTTCTAAAGACTCGGTTTAACTTCGTCTAAGTTCGGAAACTTAATTTGAAATTCCACAGAGGAAGTCTCAGAAGTGCTCTTAAGCCACCTCTTGCTGAGAACACCACTAGATTGCGGGGTTGCTTTGAACATGCAAATCCCTCTTAAAGAGACCACTGCCAATCCTGTCCACTCCAAGGAGCTTCCACTATCCCATCTCTCCCCTGTTCCCTCTCGTCCCATCCCCCACTCTCATTGTGTGCCAAGCACCGCACATCTGTCTGTGGCAGAAATGCCGTGGCTCCATTCTCTGCTTGTTTGTTGTCATATGGCTTATGTGCTTCATCAGTAAATCCAAATAACATGGGTAAGGAGGCCGGGCCTGTGGGCAAACTGAAAAAGCTTGCAAAGTGGCAGAGGGGAGAACGGATTTACTCCAAGCAAACACGCTGCCAACTGTTGGGGACATGCTCTGGAAAGTTTAGAGTGGTTCGCCCCAGACCAGTATTCTTGTATTCAAAAGCATTTGCAAATTGACTTGTTTTATAATGGCAAGTTTGTAAAGGAAAAACGTTCATGCCAAACATCTCCTAGAGTGTAGAGCTGTATTGAATTATTTACTCACCCTTATGTTTTCCAAGTTTGCATGACTTGAAATAAGATAATGTCATAATAAGATCAAAGGTTTCAGCTGCTTTTGTTCACATAATGAAAGTTGAGGGGACCCAGTATTTTCCAAAAAGGACTTCCTAGATGGCTTTGGAAGTAAGACAGTATAAACTGGAAAAATTTGGTTGGTGAAAAATGTTCACTCAGAAATTGCTTGTAAATTTCACAAACCCTTCACAAAGAAATAGCAGAAGGAAGCATGTGGACCCAGCCAGTCGTACAAGTTGAATAAAGTACAGTTTTTTTTCCAGTTTTGGCTATGAACAGACAATAATTATCCCTTAGAAAACAAGGAAGTACTTAGGAGTTTCTCTGAATTTGGGATTGACCCAATATGAGTATTTATTTTGACGTCATTATAGATATTTTGCAAATGTATTTAAGATGAAAACCAATGAAATGTCCAGAGCTAAAAGCATGAAACTTAGCTAAACCAACAAGTTTAATCACTTATTTAGTTTCCCTTATTTGTAACCAAGTAGTTAATTTATCTTCTATACACTATTCTAATCTTCTCCGCTTGATTCAGAAAGAACTTCTGTACGTGTGGCACTTTTATTTGGAAAAGTATAAAGACGCTCAGCATGCGGACACGATTTATAGCCGCGTGCTTTTAAAACACCACCCTAATTATTTAAGAGGTGCTTTTTTTCCCTTCTGTGTATCCAGATGAACTCCCTTGAACCCATCTGGACAGCAGCCATGCCCTTCCCATGTCTCGCTTTCAAATACACTGCTGCTTAACTGTGTTTCTGGAGGTTTTCCCTGGCTACTTCCCCTTTTCAAATATTTCATGGGGGCGACAGCTGAACTGATTTGTTCTAGCACTGGATGTGAAAAGAACAACCTCATAGCTTCAGCGTCTGAATTTTAAATGATTATTTGAATTTTAAATTGTTCTTAATCATTTTTAATCACAAGCAGCTGCATATAGATATATAAGGTGTTAACAGCCTTTATGTAATACTGTTTTGGTGTATAAAATCTTATTGACTGAAAGATGAGAAGACCACACACACACACACACACACACACAGCCAGAGGTTATAGTTAGACCTTCGCATCGAGGGGTCACTGTGTCAGAGAAATGCTGACCAACATATATACTGGTTATTTTAACACAGATCTAATACAATATACTTCCTGTGTAAGTGAATCAATTTTCTTATTATTGTGCAAAGTCTAAATATTGATTTTTTTTGTTAGAGAATACCATTATGGTATTGTGACGTAAAAATATACTTTTTAAATATAGATCTCCGCGCCAAACCTCAATGCACATCACTTCTTTTTATTTAAAATGATACATTTTGTCCTGAAATGGAGGGTAAAGACAGCATATGGATGGGGCCTTGGCAAGCTGCTACCGATTCTTGCATAGCGCATATCTCGGTACAGAAAGTTCCCATCAAGCCCCATCCAAAATATGTCAGCTAGCTTTTTTTTATATCACTCCACTCTAACGTTTGCTGCACATCTCTGGCCCAGTGCGGAGGAACACTAGCCCTTTCTGTGCCAACTTATTGAATGGTTCCGATTTTTTTAAGAACTCTCGACTGCATTGCCCACACAAGTGGCTCATCTTGGTGGGCCAAAGCGCTCCTCTGCAGTGCAGAAGTGTATTCTGATGTGCTTCATCAGGCTGTTCAGTTGCTCTCCTTGGTGCTGAAGTTGCACTAACAAGTCCTTTTCTCTCTCTCTTTCTGTTTCCTCCACTGCCTTTCCACTAGCTGCACTTTTCCTTATACATGTCACATAGACATCTGCTATTCCAGATACTTAAAGTTCCTCCAAGGTTTTTTGTTTTGTTTACCCCTATAATCCCCTAACACCCATTCATTAATATAAAACCTTTAGCATTGTTATTAAACTTGGCTAAATGGCTATTAACACAGTTGTTCACTTTAACATGGAAACAAATGAGTGCTATGATTAAAATAAGACTCTCTTTTAATGAGACACCTGAGCTTATTTGTCTTCACAGGTTTTGAGGCTTCTTAAGGAAATCATAGTAAAATGCTACTAGCTCTTGTCTTGTTTCTGAAATATGCATATGGATAGTTTACAAATAAATGTGCCCTTTGGTGTGACAAAGCAAAAATGTAGAAAAAAACTTAACACACAAGTAAACACACGGAAAAATGTATCTTCATTCTTAGAGTTACAAATAGCATGAGAGAGGTTTATTTTCAATGCTTTTTTTACACTTTTCTGTCACACATTGATATTGTGTCATTCACACAGATCAACAAGCTCAATATGTACACACCTTTTATTAAACAGGAACTGAATTTTTTAACTAGAGCTGTTAAATGTGCAGTTGCAATCCAAAATAAAAGTTTTTGTTTACTTAATATATGTGTGTGTACTATGCATATTTATTATGCATATATAAAAATACTTATAGAGTATATTGTTTTGAAAATATTTGCATGTATTTAAAGGTATATGGCTCAAAGATGAAAAAGGGTTTAACCATAAAAACGGTAAGTATAATACTGTTTAAAATTGTTATTGTTTTTACCCAAAAGGTTTTCTGTTTAAATTAATTGCAATTTAGTTTTTGTTTTTCTGAGCCAGAAATAAGTATGATACATTTTTCCCTGATTAACTAAATTTACTCACTTAAATGTCATACGATGTAACAATCTTGTTAGGCATATTTACAATTAAAATCAATTCATGACACATTAAAATATGAATTACTTTCACCCCAAATACTAAATAGTTGTCATTTGTTTTTCTAGGTTTTGCCCATTTGTCAGCAAGTCTTTTACCCATTTAAAGCACAATAACATTTCAAATGCTTTCTTATTCTTTTATATATTTTAATATGTACAAGTCAGAATAAGCATGTTATTTTACATAAATATTGTGTTACACTGAATGACAATGTAACATTAATTCAACAAAATTTTTACCTTTTATTCTCCAAACTTATTTGAAACCTTAAAAGTAGACACTTTAGTTGACTTTAACGTGCTTTCTAAGGAAATAAAATATTTTTTTACATTTCTTATCTTAACAGATAGCTTAAGCCAAACTAGGCATTAGTTAAATTAAGATATTTAAGCAACTTTTACAAAAATGCCTCATAAGAAAATATTACAGGTGAGCATCTTAACACAGAACAATGACACTGACATGTTTTAAGATATGTCAGAGCAAGATATTTTCATCTGAGACAGCTCAAAAATGCAATTTAGTCTGGGACTAACTCAAGCCTTGTCTGTGAAATTGGGTTTAATGTCTTAAATATGCATGCGTGTATATTTACGCATTCACAATAAATACATGCTATCTTTGAAGATATTCATTGAGACAATGCAATCCCTGGCCACTTACCCTAACCTTAACCATCAGCTGAGTGCCTAACCCCATTCTTAAACTAATTACAACCTTGTCCCTAAACAGTCCTCAAACAGGGATAGTTTTGATTGTTTTCTATAGCTTCTAGAACTAGCCCTACTGTTCATCTGATGTAATCTTAGAAGCTCCACCTCTAGAGTGTGAGTGGAAATGGGGTTTGCGGTCTGCTCTTTAGTGCTTGATTTCCTAGGGAAACAAATTAGATGTGCTTTCCCCCCCACTAGTTTTCAAAAGTTGTGAAATGAGTTGTGCATTTGCATAGTTTTTACCTTTGAGTAAAGATTGAGTTTCTCCTGTGAATTGTTAGTGGTCATTCAGTCAAAACACTCTTATGCAAAATCCACATTTTTGTTTTTCTTTATGTAAAACATAAATTCTCATTTGCTTTTAATCATTCTGCATTCAAAATCACTATAGGGTGTTAAATGGTATAATTGTTTGAGCTGCAGAGATAGTGCCGGCAAGGCTTATTGAGAAAAATGTCTGAAAGCAAGCAACACTCATTGACATTTTACACTTGAAGCATTAGTGCACAGAGCACGCACACCTGCATGGAGCTTTTAAGGTGGACCAGAGTGTTAAAAAGGTGGCTCTGGTTCAGAGTGTATTCTTCAGTCAACTTCCTTTCTCAGAACAATTTTCAGTCTAGACTAAGTCTTTTTCTTTGTTTCGTTTTTTGTGCTGCACTGTCTTTGTACTGCAGTGTAGTTTACACATTTTTTACTCAAGCTTAATGCATACGGTAAACTATCTGACTATATTGTGAATAATAAATGAGCCTGAGAGTGCGTGAGCGAACACCTGCATCGATGTGTGAAATACAGTAAAGCAGCTGACGCTCATGTTATGTCATGCACTTCTTGAGTTCGCAATCAAGGGGTACGTCAAAGATCAGATTTCTAGGTTTTTGTCCATTCTTTACATACAGATCATTGTTCTTACTATGGCAATCAATGTAGTAGGTATAACAGATATTGAACAAACAGATCAAATTACTTGCTAAATAACATAGAGTAGCCAGTCAGTCTTAAAGATTGGATTTGAAACCCAAATCTAATTTGTTCAGTGTTAACCAAGCCTCTGAACCTATGCCTACTGTTGCAAATATTAGGCTTTACAAAATGTGCGGAAAATATTAGCAGTTATTTTGATTAAAAATGATGTAAAGGTAAATGCAGCTTTTTCCTTTTTAAAATTCCTTTTTACCAAAAGTGTAAAAAAATAGCTGAGGACTGAAACCATTATCGCTTTTGTCTTGTCTTTTGATTTTATGAAAACCTTAAGAAAATGTAGCATTCAGCACACATCAACATATTTAGCTAAAAATATTTATCTATGAAATGGTTGGCAGAGCAAGTATAAATCTGTTTTCGAAAAAAAAAATTTTTTTGTTAAGCCCTGCTATAGAAATTAACACTTTCTTAAGAACTGTGATCACGTTTATGCATAGTGTGAAAAAAATAATTTTTATAATATAACTGTCAAGATGTTGTTGTATCTTAAGAGCAATGATTCACTTGTGGTCTATTCACAGGCTTCCAATGCTGAATATGTCCACTCCCAGTGACCTCAAGTCTCCCTGCGTGACGCGAAACGGCATGGTCAAGCTGCCCCCCCAGCCCAACGGCCTCGGTTCGGCCAGCATCACTAAAGGCACTCCAGCTGCCAAGAATCGCCTGTGCCAGTCGTCCTCCGTGCCCACTATCTTACCTCCCCCGAGCCTGCCCTATCACCTGGAGCCCCTGCCCACAGCAGCCTCACTGCTAGGCCCAGACCTGGACACGAGCCCTGTGACTGCTATCAAACCTCCCCTCCGGCAATTTCCCAAGCCCCTGCTGGAGAGACAACTGGTACTGGACGAGAAGGTGCTGAACCGGCTCTTGTGGTACTTCACCACGGCAGAAAAGTGCATTCTAGCCCAGGTGTGCAAGACGTGGCGGAAAGTGCTCTACCAGCCAAAGTTCTGGGAAGGTGTGACGCCCATTCTACACGCCAAGGAACTCTACACTATCCTGCCCAGTGGGGAGAAGGAGTTTGTTAGCCTGCAGGCTTTTGCTCTCAGAGGCTTCCAGTCCTTCTGTCTGGTGGGGGTCTCAGATTTGGACATTTGTGAGTTCATCGACAACTATCCGCTGTCGAAGAAGGGAGTCAAGTCTGTCAGTCTAAAGAGGTCAACTATTACAGATGCGGGGCTTGAGGTAATTATAGATTCCAGGATGTCATGCTGTCTTTTATTTGACTGAGGAGTAATTTGGATTATCGTATGCAAACAACTAAGTGTATAATGCAGGGGTTACTTGATGCTGGAGGTCCGGTGCTCTGTGAAGAGTTTATCTCCAATTTGCCTCAATACATCTGCCTGGAAGTTTTGAATATACCTAGATTTGGTGATTTAGGTGCATTTAATTAGGATTGGAGCTATACTCTGGCCTTCCAGGAACAAGCTTGGTGACTCCTGGTGTAAACTGGTACATCAGCTGGTAGAGATGTATACCAAAAGTTTATATTAAACAAACACACACACACATATGCACTGCAAACTGCAGCTTACCAGTGTTTTACATTTATCATAAAATGTGCCTATTTTATCTCACAATTCTTACTATTTTTTCATGCAAATGAATGTTTATATTTCCTAGTTCAGACTTTATATCTCGATTTAACACAACAATTGTGGAAAAGACAGAATGACAAGTTGATCTTTCTTATCAGTATTTTAGGATATAATCTGAAATGTGAGAATAATATCAGAATTTTGAAATCT
Organism: Enteromius unitaeniatus; assembly: GCA_032359435.1. Taxonomy (NCBI): domain Eukaryota; kingdom Metazoa; phylum Chordata; class Actinopteri; order Cypriniformes; family Cyprinidae; genus Enteromius; species Enteromius unitaeniatus. The sequence goes on from JAUMHI010000035.1 coordinate 11,423,576, forward strand.
AAACTCGAATTGACCTTTTTTATTCCTTCCATAGACTGCTACTTGAAAAATGACAATTTCTGCCACCAGATATGCTCCGCAGACACAAAAACGTCATCACTGTTTGCAAACACTGACTTGGCCTATAGTGGTTAATGAAAAATGTAGCAACATTTTTTTTCGTGTGTTCTAATTTGCTCCAATGGCAAAAAGAAAAAAAAAACAATTCTTTTTTTACTAAATTAAATAATACTGAGATTGATTATGCTGGCCATGTCAACACAGTCTGGGAAAGGGGTCCGTTTGTAAAGTATATTTACTACTAAATGATTTAGTAATTATGAAAAGTTCATGCAGTGTTTTAAACATGAGTTGAACCATGATTACTTAATAAATCCTTTGAATTTAAGATCTCCATCCTTTACCGCCCACCCCATTTAAGTATAGTTAAACAATTAGCTGAATGGGAAAGCGTTTGTAACATCTTACATACATGGTTAGAAACAAATGTGTTTTGCAAGAACATGCAGCAATGATCACACTCACCACACTTGTCTCTATGCTGTTGCTATTCTAGGACTGGGCTTTTGTTGCCATGGTGAACTCTCAAATTGTTCGTGACGGCATCCAAGCTTTTTTCCCCTCAGATATGCAAACCAGTTTGTGCAATGATAGAGGCCGTGGAGCTTCTTCTGTCTGAGAGAGGACTGTGCACCTCAGGCTTGTTTGTGAATTATATAGGACAGGGCAGGGCAGACATCACAGCACAGGGCTTGGATCATGACCAAGCATTCAATAAGAGAGCAGAGTCCTGCCTTCAAGAGTTGTTTTTCTTGCCTGAAATTAGCTTTCATTTGCATTTCGTCTTAGCCATTGGTCCTGTCGTTATGATTAAGATGTCCCTGAAACATTTAAGTGATTAAAAACAGAAATGTGCACATTGTTCCCTTTTTTCTTCGGCTCAGTAAGTGGGGTCACATAATCCATTAGTTGTGGACCATCTAAAAACTGACATTTGGCTGATCCCGATAATCATCTTATTTGGACCATACACTGGATATATATATTTTGGACCATCTTTAATTTTTCATTCTGCACTAATTAAGCATACATTTCCCAAAAGCTTCAGAAGCCAACTATGGTCGCAAATTCAGTTAAACTCTACTAGTAACAACAGAACTTGCGACCATGGTTGCTTTTGGGAAATTGGTTGCTTTTGGGGAAAATGGTTGCTTTATTCTGAACCAGATCAACTGACTAACTGAAATAAACCTGGTTTATTTGGTAAACTTGTTTTATGGAAAATGCTCCAGGTTAGGAATCCGCCCAGTATTACAATAAAAAATAAAAAATAAGACAAATGAAAAAAAAGTTTCTATAAGACAAATGACTGAAAATACTTAAGAAACCAATCTATATGACCATTATTTTTTATTATTACTTCAATTTAGTAATTTTTTATTAATTAGTTTAATGCTCTATTGACAGCATGATGTTGTTTACCATAGGAAATCATTTAAACGTTTAATAATTATGTCCCTCATTTATTTGAAAAGAAGCAGAAATCACACGCTAAATATAGTAACTACACATCTGGCCAAACATATATGACTTGTTATGTTGTCTCAGAACAATTTTCAGTCCTGTTTAGTTTTTTTATCACTGTTTTTAATTCACAAACTTTGTTTAGTTTTTTGTGTTGCACTTTGTACTGCAGTGTAGTTTACTCATTTTCACTCACTCTTAATGCATACGGTAAACTATCTGACTATATTATGAATAATAAATGAGCCTGAGAGTGCGTGAGCGAACACCTGCATCGATGTGTGAAATACAGTAAAGCAGCTGACGCTCATGTTATGTCATGCAAAAATCTGTTAAGTCTGCTTTATTGCCAGTTTATTGAACTGAAAAAAGCCTGGCTTATTTTTGTTAAACCAAACAGGATCCCGAATGTTCTGTGTCTATTCCAAACTTTGCGATAGTTTGTTTACATGCTTTTTTGTCTACAACTGAAACAGATGTTTCACTTATTTAACACCGTTGAATCAACTCAGCTCATTAGTAGAATACTCATTTATCTCATTAATCTTTGGAGAACTTGCACTGCACTAGAAGCACAATTGTAGTTGTTTGTATGGTGGACATAACAATTCTCCATCCTGCACTCTTCAGGTGATGCTGGAACAGATGCAGGGTCTGATGCACCTTGAACTCTCCGGCTGCAATGATTTCACAGAAGCCGGCCTGTGGTCCAGCCTGAACGCACGGCTTACCTCTCTCAGCGTCAGCGACTGCATCAACGTGGCCGACGACGCCATCGCCGCCATTTCTCAGCTCCTTCCCAACCTATCGGAGCTCAGCCTGCAGGCCTATCACGTGACCGACACGGCCATGGCCTACTTCACCGCCAAGCAAGGCTACACCACCCACACGCTGCGCCTGAACTCCTGCTGGGAGATCACCAACCATGGCGTAGTTAACATGGTGCACAGCCTGCCAAACCTCACCTCCCTCAGCCTGTCGGGCTGCTCCAAGATCACCGACGACGGCGTGGAATTGGTTGCAGAGAATCTGAGGAAGCTCCGGAGTCTGGATCTGTCCTGGTGCCCCCGTATTACTGACATGGCCCTTGAGTACATCGCCTGTGACCTACACAAGCTGGAGGAGTTGGTTCTGGACCGGTGAGTGTGCTGAGACTGCAGTATGTAAAGTAAATCTTGCTGATACTTGCTCTTACAGAGCCAGAGTGAATCATATTGTGTGCTTACGAATCTCCTTTATACGGCTGTATTCAGGTGTGTGCGGATCACAGACACGGGCCTGGGTTACTTATCTACCATGTCAACTTTGAGAAGTCTCTACCTTCGCTGGTGCTGTCAGGTAAGTGTTCGTGCAACTGTTGGAGTCAGCTTAATAGGATAGTGTTATTTTGAAAATAAAGTTATGGGTAGTTGACATATGCGTTATCCATTACCTTAATCTAAATTAGGTTACAGTTTATATATTAGATAATTCATAGCATGTCTCATCACCAAAATATTTCCTGTGCTTTTAGGTGCAAGACTTTGGGTTACAGCATCTATATGGCATGAGGAGTCTTCGTCTTCTCTCTCTAGCAGGTAAAAACACTCCTGATACTGCAGGATGATAATGATAAAGCCCTAATAAAGTTCTGTAAGGAAACGACACTGCATGTTTCTCAAGTGTATCTCAAATCTTGCTACTTTTCTACTACACACTCAAAAGTGTATACTTTTTCTTCAACAAAAGAGTAAATACTTAAAGGGCATGGTATAAATAGGCACACTGGGATGCAGCATTGTTGTCATACAGCACTGTAAACAGGAAGTGAGTGGAGGTGGCTGCTAGCGCTTGTATTTGACCGGCTCTCATTTACTCTGTGTCAGGGTGCCCTCTGCTGACCACTACTGGCCTGTCAGGCCTGATCCAACTGCAGGAGCTAGAGGAGCTGGAACTAACCAACTGCCCGGGCGCCACAGCCGAACTCTTTAAATATTACTCCCAGCATCTGCCGCGCTGCATGGTCATCGAGTAGAGCAAAGAGTTTCATGGGCACCAGCACCCACCACATCACCAAAACCTCCTCCTACAGACTGATGATAAACCCAACTTCATCCTGGACCCACAGGAAGAATCAACGAAGAGAAATTGAATGGATGGTTTTTTTTTCTGGAGGGGTGAAGAGGGATCATTGACATGGAAGACAAAAAGGGAAATCTGAACGAAAAGGTCGGAACGGGCCTGGACTGACGAGAGTGAGAGGGAAAATGTACAAAGCGCAGTGGGTCAGAGGCTAGATCTTTCATTAAATAACCTGACACATAGGAATCAGCCCCCACACATACATGAAACATGATCCTCCACTGAACTGCGAGACTAGCTTCCACGTCTCATCCTAAACTGTTTATCTTGAAGTGACAAAGGTGTGCGCTGCCTGTTTGAGCTGTCTCTCATATCCAGGGAAAGGTAGAGAGGAAACCGAAACGTTTAAGGGAAAGAACGAGGTTAAAGAGCCACTGCAACAGGGTCTCTCCGCTTTTGTCCAGCGCCATCCGGGTCTCTCGCTCCCCTCAGTGGTGCTGCCGCTCCATCTCTGTGTCTTATCAAGGGAAAAAGAAAGAGAACTTTAGAGATGAACAGCTACGTAGATTTTCACGTCAATGCTAATTGCTTTTTGTCATGCAGTTCTCTTTTGGTCTTTTTTTTTTTTAAATATTATTTTTTTAAGTATTATTTTTGATGATAAGGATTACTGTGAAACATTTATGGTATGAGTTCGAGGTTTCGGACACTTTGAATAAGATGGAAATTCAGGTACGGTGAAGGTACAGTATTGAGAGGTACTGTCCTTTGAAAGGAACCAGCATAATCAGAAGTCAGGAGGTTATTTTTTCCCAGCAGATTGCTCTTTTAAAGACATTTCCAGATATTTCGAGTCGGGGAGAGCAGGGCGGATTGGAACTGCTCATAACATTTTAATATAGTTCAAAGGGACTGTGGTTTGTACAAAAGATAGCTTGGCTTTTTCATCTGCCTGTTTTGTTTTAATTCCATTTTGATGTCAATTGATATTAGTGGCTTATGTGCAGGTTACCATATTAATCCTGAATCAAATGAAGATGAGATCTCGGAGTGATCCCATAATGCACCTGGGCCACGTGACAGCCTTTCATAGACTGAAACTGCACGTCATTGCTTACTTGTCACCAGGCCAAAACATTACAGCAGCGGACAGCATGGCAGTTCTACCATAGTTTCTTACAGTGTCTCTTTCAGCCCTAGTGCTTTTAAATACATCTGATGAATACGGTTTACAGTGATTTGCATCAAATGCATAGGCAGGCCAGTGTAATTAAAGATATCACATACATCCCACACAAGCTTATTACAGCAGTCTCTCTTCATCTAGCAGTTTGGCTTTTCCCATTAAGCAATAGCCACATGTCTGCTTTTAGATTAGCAGCGCCTCTTTTATTTTCAGAGGTGCCGAGTTCTTCGTCCTCACAGTTGTGCTCATCTGTGGTGCCTACCTCATTTTATCTTGGGGTATGTAGAATACAGGTCCAGAAACCAGCCATTTGTCATTTTCCAACCCAAACCCACCCCATACCCCCTACGGAACCCGGCATTTGTCCTCTCAGGAGATTAACGTGCTGCTCAGATCATCTCAGAAGGTTTGATGTAATGCTGATGTTGACCTTAAAGTTCACCTACTTAAACCTGGTGAAATAATGGCATGGTGAACAACTTTGATTGGCCAATCATTTATTTAAAAGCCACCCCTATGTTCTAGCTGGAGAAGTGTGTTTACCTCTGGATATTCTAATCATCTGTGGACAGATATGGTAGTGGCACATGCAATTTAGTACTTTTTTCTTCAGGAAAGTGTTCAGAAATGTACTAGTCGAATGCTGTTCCACTCCAACCACGGCTGGTTAGCACCCCTGCTCGTACATGCCTGAACTACATCATCTGGATACAAAAAGCAGCCATCCAAAATTAGCAACATATTTTGACTTAATAGCTATCTTTTGAAAAAAAGAAAGGTTCCAGAAGCGATGGCATATTCAGTTTTCCAAAGAATCTTGCAGTGAACAGTTCTTTTAACAACAATTGTTGCCAGTAAGGAACCTTTAATTTGTGTACAGTTGCGATTAATGACAATTCTAGCTTTCTCCAGCTATTTAAAACCTCTTAGATTCAAGCTAATCTTACTCCAAAATTGTATTGAACAAAACAGGGGAGAACTATGTCAGGATAATTCCGACATCACAGTCTTTAAGTGGACACTACGCTATTCCACTTTAAATTCACCAGGCTTTAAAAGATAACAGATTATACCTACTAAAAGGCACATTAGCATAAGCATTAGCACTCACCTCAGACAGTCGATCTCTCTTCTTGTAAATAGTGACCTGTTTAATGAGGGGTCACAGCTAATCAGGGTTAGCGGCTGCTGCTTATCCAGGCGAGATCCCCAGAGACTTTTAATCTCGATACCTTGTGTGACTTTATCTTTTGAATCAGTGAAGTTGTTACGTATTTATTTGCTTTTACTTATCATAGGTAATGGGTTAATTTATTGACACGATGCACATATTTATTTATTTATTACCTTTGCGAGGATTGTACAAGTTTTATTTAGAAGTAGAACATGTTTTTTTTGATGGGGTCTACTATGGAAATCAGAGCTGAGCTTTATTCAGATGAATTGACCCTTTTTTTCCCCACGGTTTAGCGCATGGGTTTTTTTGGCGGGAAGACCGTGACGATGAGCTTTTCTAACCCAACTGCTGACCATTTTCTTGTGTTCAATGACTAATCTAGTTCACCTCTTTTGTTTTTGTTTGTAAAATGGATGTAAGTTGAGAGACGCTGTCATAAAGTCTAGTAGCCTAATAGTGAATCGGCATTGTGTCCAGCATTGGATGTTAAATATTCTGCACCAGTTCATATGCCTGCGCTCAAATTGTAGCTCTGTTTGGTTGCTTTGAGGTATCTTTGAGGTAATATTGATAACCATTAGAAGAAATATTGCAGTATTTACACTCATTTGATAGTCTTACAAAGAGTGCTACTGGTTTTATTCACTAGCAAAGATCTGAAGGAAATCCCATCAAAGCGCTTTTCATTTCGTATGTCTCCATAATAGAAATGACCATTTGAGATGAATGAAATAAAGAGAGATTATTAATATATCGCTGAGGCATTGCATAGTATTTGAGGACAACTGTATGAAACTGTCGGAGATATTGTATTAATCTTGTATAAATACTATCGTTTTCACTTCCAAACCGAGCCTTTTCCCTCTTTGTATAGAATGAGAGTTTATGTGTGTGGGAACTTTTTCACATAATAGAACCCTAAATATAAATATATCTCATGCACTAACCCCACTGTAATCTGTAAATATCTATCAATACGTCGAGGGTCATCTATCAGCGGGTTTCAACTGTTTATAAGGCTGCCTGGCTCTAAGCGCACGTGCCCATACCGCTTTCAAGGAAACGAGCCAATGGAGAAACCTGGTCAAGAAAGAGGCAAGATATGCAAAAAGGTTCATGTCTTTTAGCGATGAGTAACATCAGCAATGGATAGAATAAAAGACCTAAGCTTGTTTCACTTTGTACATTGAGCTAATATCAAAGACATGTTAATACGGGCTAAATGCAAGAACATTAACAGATGTTTATTGTGTCTACATTGACGTTACGCCTGCTGCCTTCCTCATGCGATCGAGACAGGCTTACTTTTCAACGAAAGTCAATGAAATACTGGTACTACTGTGTAAATTTCGCTTCCCTACCAGACAAATGTGGCTGGAAGATATGGAGTGGTCTGTCTGATTTACACTGTAAATTGAAACTATTTTTAAGGCCAGTTTCCATGAATAGTGCTCCTCTGTTCTTGCTCTCTGAAGGGGTTTTACTAGCTTACCACATCCAGAGTGTGTTGGCAGTTTCTGTTCACCCTCCAGCTTGCTTTTAACTCTAAATGTCTGGTGCTTCTAATTGTTAAGCGAATAGAATAAATCATCTGTTCCTCTAACTCTTCCCAACTAACATATGTCAGGATTGTTTCTTTTTTTAAGATTTGAGAACGACATGATTCAACAACAGAATACAGCTCTTTTGTTGGCTCTTTGTATGTACTTGTACATGTAATACTAAACCAATATTAGTAATGCTTTTGACATTCATACAGGGTCCGTAACAACGACTTTTATTCTGGTGCAAACACTTGGTTTGGGTAACTGTGGTTTAACAGCCTAATGAGCAATGTTAAATATCTGCCTCACACTGATTATCTAAAAATGTTTCTCTCATTTATTTGGTATTTTATTTCTCTGGTGTGACATGGGCATGTCACAGCGCTCAGTTCTTTAGGGTACATTTGGTTCTGTAAATACTGTTGTAGTGGTTCATTTAAAAATGAAAGAGAAAAAAAGACAGTTTTATGAACTCCATCTCATGGCTGCAGTGCCTTGTCAGACAAGCGTTGTTGTTTTCAGTTGGTTGGTTCCAGTCTGCACCGTTTTAGTAAAAGTTGTACAAAATAAGCACCATATTTGCGTCATTAATTTTCTCTTACATTTAATTGTTAAAGGCGTAGTTCACCCCAAAATATATTTAATGATAAAAACCAACAGTCTCATGACTAATTCGTACGAGGTGGCAAATTCGTCACTCATACGATTTTGTATGATTTGTCTAAACCCCGGGGTTAGGTGGAGGTCATTCGTAGAAATTCATACAGATTCGCAACTCATAAAAAATGTGAGATTTAACAAAATTTATTAGAGAGACCAATTGCTGTGAGACTGGGCTGGATTAAACTGTACGCCTTGCTTCTTTGGAACAACATATAAAGGTCATAAGGAGAATAAATGATTTATTCTTCATTTTTGGGTGAACTGTTCCTTTAAGACATGATACTGTATGTTTGTATGTTGCTTCCTGAAAGTGCATGCACACGCAAACACATTTACCTTGCCTGAGACACACCGGTTATATTAAACTTTTTTTGACCCCAGAGACCTTTTTTTAACGAATAAGGCTCTAAAAAGGAAGAAAAGCTTAGTTTTGCTTTGCAGGTCAACAAAAACCTATCCCGCAGCGCTTGATAGAAGATGTTTCAATCAGGCAGTTTGAGGCTCAGCTTTATAAGCATGGGTTATATAAGAGTCTCAAGTAAGCTATTTTGGAAAATTTAGCCTGATGTTAACACTCCTGAAGCAAGCCACAAAGAAAACACCTTCACTTGGTGCCTAGTAGCTTTCACGGATAATAAAAATACAAACAAGGACATCAGAAGAAGAAAACGGATCAAAGGTGAAGCAACTGTTGAGGTATGATTAAGGATTTAAACACAGAAAGACTCCTGCCTAACCTAACTGTCAGTCTTCAGTAGAGTTTAGACTATTTAGGCTATATATACTGTAGGTCATAGTACATCAAACTATCACATAAACATTAACATGCACTAATATTTAAAAGTTTGGAGATGATTCAGTACACTTAAAAAAAAAGGTGCTTAAAAGGTTCTTCCCAGAAATGCCACTGAAGAACTATTTTTGGATTCACAAAGAACCATTGGGTCAAAAATCTTTAAAGAACCATCTCTTTCTTAAGGCCCGTTCACACCAAGCACAATAACGATAACGATAATAAAAAAGATTTAGTTGTAAAAACCGTTCTCAATGTTAAAGAATAGCAACTATAACATTATAGTTATCGTGCTTGGTGTGAACGGACCTTTACTTTTTATAATCCGAAAGAAGGTTCTTCAGATGTTAAAGGTTCTTTATGGAACTATTTAGACAAAAAAGGGTTTTCTATAGCATCGTGAATCACTTTTACTTTTAAGAGTGTAAGGATTAATTCAACTGAACAAATGTGACAGTAAAAAACATTTATAATAAAAAAAAAAATTATATATATATATATATATTTTTTTTTAGATTAAAGAGTAAAAAAGAAAATCACTTCTGGACTTCATCAAGCAGCACAACCATTTCCAACTTATAATAAAAGTAATAAAACAGTATTAATAGTAATATAAAACAAAATGTTTCATAAGTACCAAATTACCATATTGGAAAGATTTCTGAAGCATACACTAAAGACTGGTCTAATAGCTTCTGAAATATTCCAATGAAACTAGTAGCATTGATCAGTGGCTCCACATAAATATTGAACGGTGGCAATTTTTTAATCATAAATCAATGGTGTTTACATGTATAGTAATATTAGTAACAAGAAAATGATGATGATGATGCCGCTAATACATGTCGAGTAAAAAAGTGATGCTGTAATAGAAAATAAGAACACATTATGGATATGTACAATAGCTTTGATAAGCAGTGGAGAGAAGTAAACAGCACAATGTGTACCTTTAAACTAGGTTAGTGAAAGAAAAACATTCCTACATAAATCCGTAAGCTTGACCTGTTACTGTATGGCAGACATCAGTAAGAATCGACTTTCTCTTATTCCATCTCTGCATTAGAAATCATCAATAGTATTACATTTCACACCAGACCTTTAAGGTCAAAGGTTATGTTTGAAATATTTCCCGTTTTATCAACACGCTCATCACAGCAGTCATTTGTGGAATATGGAGTAGCAGTAAGAGACTCTTTAAGGATTTGTTAAGAAAATACCTTCAGCTTCAAAGCAGCTATGGTAACAAAAATATTTGTCTAAAGTTTCTTTAACCTCTTCTTTTACAAAAGTACAGGGAAAGATCATATCTTGCAGAAAAAAAAAAATAAAACTATTACTTACGAAAATAAAAGTTCAAAAGGAGCATGTCACATTGCTGGTTCAGTGTAAATGTATAGGTGCAGTAACACAGATGGGGATTATGGGATTTTCTCATCCAGTGAGGTGTCAGGCGAGCAGGAACACACACATTTTCCAACATGCCGACCCTCAGTGCCATTCATTCAGCCAAAAGAAACAAAACAAAACAAAAAAATAACCGGATCAAAGACATCAAGAGAGAAACAAAATAGAGGAAACTTTCTCTTAGCCAAAACCTGGTTCAATTCTACCCATAATTCATCCCGGATCCCTACCCACAATATAGATTCCTTTCAAAAAATAGACTCATATATGAAGTTTACATGCCTAAGCAGAAATGTCTTTAGTCAAACGTGTGGATTTTCCATCAATGGCAATCTGGAAGTGAAATGTTCATCTCTCCCGTTCTGACTGACGCTCCGTCCCTTTCAAAGGTGACTCTCTGCATCGCTCTTCTCTAGAGTACCGTTCTCCAGGGTCAAAGGTGAAAGCGCCAGTCCATTGGCATTGCTCTCGTTAAGTCTTTTCACCCTGTAGGTCTCATAGTGGATGTTGTGAGTGACGTCCTTCAAATCTTGCAGGTGGGACCTTGAAAAGCAGAGCGCAGTAGAGCATGATATCAATTTTGATCCCACAATAACATCCCCTGAGGGAAATACGCACAGCGTAAAATAAAAGTCATTCTCTTATGTGGAATTGAACTGTTTTCTGACTACATTAGCTCTTTATGATCTCTTTGTGTGATTCGGTTGGTGTTTTCCTGGTGTAATTTGATCTCGGCTTCAGCAGGAGGCCGATCAAAAAGTGTGAAAGGCGATTCAAAAGTGTGGAGAGTTATAACGGTCATCTTTTGTTTCCCATTTCAGCAGGGAATCACTCTCATACCATCTGTCCACGGGCCGCCATCCAAGAGTTACGGCGAGAGGGTTTTGTGACCTCGCCTCACCCGATTGGACTCTGTAATCAACCTGTCCTTTACTGAGCTCACAGGAAAGGGTGTACTCTTGCCTTTCTCAGCTGTCCCTTTCCTGAGCTCTTTGGTCCCACTGCTCTTATATCTACTTTAGAAAACCGATGGTTAGATCCAAAAACGGTTTGTAAAAGTGAAATAGTTCGGGCCCAAATTATTTTCAATTAATCCTTTGATCCAACGCACTTACCGTGTACATAAACCTTTTTATATTGTACTTATATTTTACAATGCAATGAAAACAAAAATGCAAACGAAAAGAAAAATTTAAGAAAAATTAAACACCAGTTATGGAGTATGCTCTTAGTAGAAGTAGATTTTACTTATTTTGTGGAAGTCATTATATGATTTTGATGATAATATATGATTATATTATAAATTTGGTTAGCGTTCCTTTTGTTTATTTACTAATTAGTTCATTTTTATGGGATGAAATAAAAATGTTGGGCTATTGAGTAATTTCACAAGTTTTGTGCACTTGAGGAAGTCAGCCTTCTTTACCTCTGGCTGTCCACCTATAGTCGAATATTTGATTCTAAACTAGTATGGGATATTACTGATCTTCTAAAAACAGAAAGCTAGAGAGAAGTACGTTCTCCATGATCTAATCCCGTCAACCATAATGTAAGGGTTACAATGGGCTGCTCCAATTTGACCTAAATAGCAAGATCATAATATGGCATATATGCTATTATTCTGTTATCATATTTGAAGACTTGCAAGTGAAAAAAAATGACTCACCTGATGAGAAGATCTCTCAAGTGTGCAAACTCGCAATGCGCAACATTTTCAACTGAAACAAACAAAACACAAATGCATGTTCAAGACTTCTTCCAGAGATTTTGCTTCACTGTACTTTCAAAACATACCACTTGATGGCAGTGTTGAATAACCTAAATCACATACAATCTTGCCTGGCCGAAGCCTGTCAGGCATCATCACACAATTACATTTGACAATTGTTATAGTTACCCTGCTGAAAAGTCCAGCATGGGTTTCCATGTAGGTCAACCAACAATCTTTGGAGAAACCAGCATTCAAAATACAAAATATTACTGGTGTCCAGCAATTCATAGTCTTCAGACTCTTACCTTCGATGATCCCCCACTTTGTTTTTCTTCCTAAGACTTTGTTTCCATTCACCTGGTGTTCCTTATCTGTTCCCACCACAGCAAAGGGGATGTTTTCCTGAAAGAAACATTCACCAACATTTCATTAAGTATAAAATATAAACCCCCTTAAAGCAACTAAAGAAATTGTACAAATAAAAACGAAAATATGCTATTAGTATCATAAGCCATCCAAGATGAGAATTCGTTTTTTTCTTCATCAAAATATATTTTGAGACATTGAGCATTATTTGCTCAACAATGCAGTGAATGGGTGCCATCAGAATTAAGTCCAAACAGATGATAAAAACATCATAATAATACACAAGTAATCCACACAACTCCAGTCCATCAGTTGACATCTTGTGAAGTGAAAAGCCATTTTTGTCCTCTATCCTCTATCCATAATATTTGGACAAGTGACAACATCATCTTGTCTGAATCTGAAGCGAAATATGCGGAAATATTTTTTAATGATGGCTTAATGATAAATGTATTACTTCAGAATTATCATAATGTCATTATCAGCTGTTTGGACCCTCATTCTGACGGCACCCATTCACTGCAAAGGATTCATTAGTGAGCTAAATTTCAAATCTGTTCTGATGTAGAAACAAACTCACCCACATCTTGAATGGCTTGAAGATGATACCTGTGTTACAATTTTGCTTCTAAACCCTTCGACAGGAATGTTTCTTTTAGGGTGAACTAAATAAATTCATAGCCATAAATCCTTAAAGTAGTGTCATCATACCCTAATCTTATCGTTGAGTATCCGGTCTTCAGCGTCCTCATCATATTCTTTCTGTGGATACACTCTGATCCCGTTGGCCTGGAGGTCCTGTCTTATCTGCAGAGAGAAGCTTCCAGTTTAGATGGATTTACACTGATTTTTACAACCTACCACACACACAAATACACAAATCCTGCACACTCGCCCCGCGGGGGAAATATGACAGCAGCTTCTCTCCCTGCAGCTCTTCTACTAGTCTCAATCTCAACCCTCATGCATTCTTACACTCAGAGGCCACAGTAAAGTTCACCGGGAAATTCAGTTTTTTTTTCTCCCCTCGCAACCAGAATTTCGGGCCTGAGGTGCTAAGCATTAGACATTAATGCCTTTCCTGCCATGTGTTCGTGTGGGGGAGGATTTTGGAGTGCGGCTGTTGTACATGGATATGATATCAGCGATTGATATCTTGAGCACAGTGTGACGTCCGCCCCCGCACGGCGTTCTGCTCGGGCTATTGAGCAGTGAGAGACAGCTCTGGATAATGGGCTGAAATGACAGAGTACATCATTAGGAGTGTTGTTTGGTGTATATTGATAGGAGACACACTGCGTGCGGGGGCCGTTCTGGCCCTGCGGTCCGTGCCATCGAAGCTGTCCAAAAGCGCTCCGTGGGGAGAACTGATGGCAAGTGGCCTGGGCCCAAGTAGTAGCTATACATCAGTCAGAGGAGAGAGCGTCTCCCGACGGAGACGTCGCAGACACTGCTCATAACCTTACCGTGGCCTATTCATTTTTCCAACCTAGAGTGAGCGGCCGCATGCCAAGAGACCTTTGGATATTCGAACGCGATGATTCTCTCTCTCGCTCTATTCAGCCCAGGTTTTTCAATCCATCTCACTTTCTTTTTTTTACTCCACACAGCTGAACTGCGAATTTTGAGAATTCCAGCATTTGCAGCAGCAGGTCATCCATATTCATGACCTCAATTATGCGAAGGGCTGAATATTTACGTGTGGGTGGGAAATATAGGGGGGTGAATCCGATTGTGCCTGAATATCATAAAATGTGAGTGAAGTTCTGCACGCAGGTGTTGATGACGGACAGCTCACCCTCTGTTTGAACTCTAGCCGCTCCTCCAGAGTGAGTGTGTCTGCTTTGGCGATCACAGGGACGATGCTCACGATCTTCCCCAGTCTCCTCATGAACTCCACATCTATAGGGCGTAACCTGCAGAAGACCAGGATGGATCATTACTAAAGTCTAAACATTTCACACCCTTTTATGTATTCTCTAAATACAAATCACATACCTAGTTTGCTTTTAAAAGCATCATTTAAATAAATAAATGAAAAACAAAAACAGTCACAAAATAATGGTACATACACCTTCATTCAAAAGTCTGGGGTCAGACTTTTTTTCCTTTTTTTTTTTATGATATTATTTAGTGAGAATACATTAAATTGATCAAAAAGTTACTGTAAATACATTTAGAATGTTAATAAAGATTTCTTTTGAATGTTCTATCCATCAAACGATGCTGAAAAATGCATCATGGATTCTCTAAAGCAGCACAACTGTTTCTTGTGCAGCAAAATCAGCATATCAGAATGATTTTTAGAAGGATCATGGGACACTAAAGACTAGAGTAATGACAGCTAAAAATTCACGTACATACTATGTACTTACTGCAGTAATTACATAACTAGGTAATAACCAGGTACTAACCCTGAACCTACCCCTACCCCATGTAGTTACCTTATATTACCAGTACGTTCTTGGGTAAACCCACTGTAAGTACAGTATTAGTACATGTGAGTACACGTACTGTAAAATAAAGTGCAACCAAAAATCTTACTGACCCAAACTTTTGAAAAGTAGTGCATGTTTTCCAAGCATTAAATATCAAAATGTTAAAATGATCTACAAATTATGTCTGTAGGTTAACGTCCACTGCATTTAAAAGACAGCAATGACCTCACAGCTGTCAGACTGTTTTCAGTAAGATGCATTTGTTAATGATTCAAAAAAAAACTTCTCACTAGGGTGGTTTGTTATAATCGCCGATCTACGACCCCTGACATTGTAAAATAGAGCTGTGCCATAATAAATGTGACAGCCACACAACAGTATTTTAGCGCACATGTCTAGGTGTGAACTGCATGATGGGTGCAGGAAGCTGACACACACCAGTGTCCAGTGGCTGGCAGGAAGTAGACACAGCAATGAACACGGGTGTCAGGGATTCTTCTCTTCCTGTTGACATTCAGTTCCTCCTTCAGGTATTTTTCATACTGTTCATTGACATACTTTACAATGGGCTCCCAGCTGAGAAGAAAGACACAGGGAAGGATTAGCATCACAATTAACAACATATGCTTACACTTAAAGTTAACGTAGCAGTCGGGCAAAGCCAAAGCATGATTTTAGTGTAAAGCCTATGCCAAAACGCTCAGGAATTTATCTCACACAGTTGTAGAGCTATCTGAACAGCTACAGTGGAGTGGCCTGATCTAGTGATATTATCAACATAAATTAAATATACAGTTGAATCAACATGAATATCAGAATGTCTTTTGGATTTAGTTCTGTGTAAAGCCTGATAATCATGTCCTCCAGCTTGATTTTATAAAGACCCAAAGAGCATCTTGTGCTTTAGCTGAACATCTGACCTTCTGTAAAAAGGTCACAAATGTCAGCCACAAATATACTTTTAGGTTTTGACTAGTGACCTAGAAACAGTACAGTGTCTTAATTTTTGCATTTTATTTTAAAATGATTCATAATTCTAAAGCGTTGCTTATTTTCAAGACTAAATTAGATTTCGAACGGCATGTTTAAAAGGTGCTTTTACATTTTTAGACTCTACTGCGTTTTGAATTAATCTGATAATAATGCTCTCACCAGTTCTCATTGTTGATTTGGTCTCCAAATCCAGGGGTGTCAATTACCGTAAGCTTCATCTTCACTCCTTTCTCCTCGATAACTGGAAAATAAACATACAAAAGAGTTAAAGAGTAAAAGAGTGGTTGAAAAAAGGCTATTAAAGGCTATTAAAATTTAAAAAAAAGATGGCTCCACAGCAGACGAAATTAAGAATAACAAGCATTTAACTTTCATTTTCCAGAAACATCATTTCCTAAGAACTATCAGTTCAAGTCGTACACGGAAGACCCTAAACCTTTTTGTTTATTCTCCACATCTAATATAATGCTGCTGGAATGCATTGCACAATCTGAAAATCAAAGGTTCTAATAAGCTTGTCTGTGCATGCAGGGATCCCTACTGTATCCCTGGCATTGGTTGATTGACATTTGCTGTTAACTCATCATCTTACTCCTTCTGGATGAGGCAATCAAGGAAAATATGACGAGACTGTAACGAGGAAAAATTAAACTGTCAGTCAACACTCCGGTTTATGAGTTTCAAATTGCTATAACCCTATCTGACGATGATCAATTTTTTGTTCACAGTGGGCCATTAGCAAAAGAGAGTGCCAGTTTTTGGATTGGTGGGCCAATGATTGAAAACCCCCTCATGATCAGCTAATGGAAACACATATGCTTCTCTTGGCATGACTCAGCGACAAAGCAGGGCTTAGTTCTTGCCGTATTCACCCACATGGAGGGAGCAGAGCTGAATGGTGGCATTGAGCGGCCCTCCACTTCCTTTTCTGCACTGTGCAGTCTTTGAGAGAAGGCGGGGGATTGTGTAACACTCATCTCCCCTGGCGGTCAGTCTACAGGCCAGCTTTTTTTTCATGGGCTGTGAGGGCCAGTGGGCAGCTTTGTAGTGTGTGGAGGTGTCAGGAACCCTGAGACTTTGGTACTCTTTGTTTTCCACAGGCCTGTACTTTAGAAAGACAAAACTGCTGGGGAAGCAAGGGACAGCAAGACATCTGCTAGACAGAATGTCTCAAAACGGAAACTGCAGAGGCAATTTAGTACTTTAGCAGTAACGCAAAGAGCAGTTTAGTCATTTGGATAGAGAATACCAGAACAGGTCTATTATTCCGGGCTTTTTAAAGACTTTGCAGAAGTTTATATTTACACCGATGAATATTGGAATGAACTCTAATGAAGAAGGAAAATGTTGCTAGGAAACATGCACTATTAATTAGAATCTAGACAGAAGGTTCTACAGTTTTTCATGTCTAAAAAAATAACATTTATTGCTGGGAGGGCTGGAGTTATCACTTATGTTTCAGCTCAGATATTTGGAGATGAGACCGTTGTTACATCCGCATACACAGCCATTCATTATGGGGGCTGTATTCTTTTAAAAGAAATAAAAAATTGGTCATAAAGGATGTATTAAATTGATCAAAAGTGACTAAACACATGCTGATGATCACCCATAGCAGATCAATACAGGTGGAGCTGGGGATGGTGGAGGGTTTCTTAGTGTTTGCTACACCAAGTGCTAGCCAAAGTGTTGAGCAAAAGCTCATTGGTTATTGATACAAAAAGGACCAAAAAAAGAGCTGTGCCATGTGATGATGTCATTATGTAAGATTATGTTTCTAGAGTTTCATAACCGAACTTTGGATTTACCAATAATACTGTATTTGTGATTAAATATTCAGCCTTTGTGAGCAAGACATCCTCCAAAAACATAACAAAAAAAGCTTACCAACCCCAAAATTTGAATGGCAGTGTATACAGTAGTTAACATTCGAAGTGGATCAAAACCTTTCGATAAAGTTGTCCTAAGACAAGAATAGGTATTGTTTTTGATTTTAGGACAACTTTGATAAAAGGTTTTGATCCACTTTGAATGTTGACTACTGTATACCTAATCTAAATTAAAATATTTTAATGTAAGGTGTTCAACGCTATAGAACATTTTTCCTATCAGTAATTGTATAGACAGTAATAAATTCTCACATGAGGACTAATGCAATCGAAACCGTAAAACAAAGTAAATATTTACATCACGTGTCAAGCTCTACAGACTCGCTTTTCTGAAGGCTAACATAAAACCCCCCGAAAAGGAACAGGACACTCTCATTCACTGTAATGTTTACGTTGTGCTGCGCTGAGAAGTCAGTGAGGGGTGTCTCCTGATCCACAGGGATATCTCAGGAAGTCACAAGCTGAACCGACTTATCGTCAATCTTCTTTTGTTAAGAAACAGCACACCCAGCTTCTCCCAATCTTTTCTTCTCATCCACCCTCTCTCCCATTCTGCATGTCAAACATTTATAAACTATTGGGCCATAAGTTTTGAGAGGTCTGTGAGAAATGAGGATCGGCTATGGCAGGACAGAGATACAACAGATGCTGCTACAACTGGACAGAAACCTCTTTTCAGTTGCAATGACACAGATATGCTAAAAAAAAAAACACTTCTACTAAGCTACTAAGATTTTCCACTAAAATAAATCCACTGAAACGGCAGCTATGAAGATTCGACTGCACAGAATTTTCCAATCTAAAAACAGATTTCTACAATTTGACCTTTGGCTAACTGATGTGAAAGAAGCAAAGCTGTTGCGAGAGTGTGACACAAGCTAACATTTACATATCTAAAACCTGTCAAAGGGAAGTCAGAAACGGAAGAGACATCAACAAGCAGATGTAGGTCTAAAACTACACCTGAAAGCAAAATCAGATGACTCATTTTAAAACCAGTAGGCAGCAAACTAAAGGTACGAACAGAGAGGTTTAGCATAGCGGCTACGAAACCTAGCTTTGCACCATAGCTTTGCTGCTAATTCTCTGTGGAGCTTTTGTAATTGGATATTTCAGCGCCCATAACCAGACTAGGGTTAAAGTTCAGCAGTCTTCATACATTTCTGCTGTCGAGTAGGAAACATGGCAATTAAAATAGCAAGCTACGCTAATGACCCAGCCCAGCAAAGGCCTTTACACAGCAATTGACTGACACTACAACTACAAGCGGAGGCATGCTTATCCGGCGTCTCACAACATCCTGTGACAGAATCATTAGATTATTTTCTCTCTATATCTGAGATGCTCACTTGTAGGTCAGTCTATTTAAGGGAAGATTTGTGGTTAAACCAGACATCATGGGTAACTTCACAAACTTCTGAAAATAGCAGGGGTAATTAGATACAGATAAGTACAATAGCATATATATTGTATTAGCTTGCAATCTTACCGCCCTTTGCAACCCAGCGAAAGGGAGCACAATTTTTTTTTACTTGTCCTACCAAGCTATTTGTGAATACAAGAGACAGAGGATCACTATCAAATTTTGTTTGTTAGACCCTTGTCAGACGGTCTAAAATGAGAAATGATGATGGATGGCTGGGTGCAACTACACTAAATACTGAGGGCAAGCAAACACACACACACACATACATACAACAATACATCCATTTAAAGAACTAGTGAAGTTGGACACGGCATCTGCCTTTCACGCCTCTTTCCAACGAAGCATGGGGGTGCAGCCGAACACAAAATGGAGATTCATTGCTTTCTCATTGACGTATGCGGGATGTTTGAAAGTATGTGCATCTCTCTGCGTGATACACATTTCAGCTTCCTCTGCTCAGTAAAAAAATGGAGCAGCAGGACCTGTGTATATTTATATTGTTTGCACTTACAATCAAATGGAGTATACTGTATGCTCATCATTCATGTAAAAACCAAGGCATACTTTGGGCTTAATGCTAACTAATAGTTCATCTTTAAAAACACACAAAAAAATGAAAGCTCAGATGAAACTGATGGAACTTCTGATCATTTTTTCTGTATTGTGACTGTGTTAAATGCAGTTACATCTTTAGCTAATCTTATAATGAAAAACTGTACAATACAATGTTATGACGCCTAAAGTTGCTGTATTTAAATGTAATATTCATTTCAATATAAGAGTTACATTTTTCTTGATTAAATAGTATCAAGATGAAAACTATTTCCAGGGTATCAGCACCACTGCCAAAATGTATTGAATAATAGAAGAATAATATCCTTAAGTAAAGTCAGTGAAACCATTGATAGTTTACATCAAAAGCAAAGTGCCAGATGTAATGCCTCAGAAAAAAGCTCTCTTTCATTACCAAAACAAGCCTAAATGAAACTTAATTCTACACATCTCCACAAAAACACCTTCCTGTTTGGATAGAAGAACCCAGACCTCTATTAACTGTTACTCTGGAGGAAGTTTACGAGACAGAGATGGCACATTGCTCAATCAACCAATTCATTCACTCAGCCGAGTCAGACGCCGTGTATAAGTGGTGGCCTCCATTAGAGCAGCAGTCATCTCCTGACCAGTGGGATAAAACGCATCCCCTGTGCATTCTTCCTCTGTCATTCTCTCTCTGAAAGAGAGCTCATAATGACAGCTGTGGCCCGATCTCGACAGTTTAAGTTGTGTGATTGATCTCTCCTAATCCGTCCCCTTTGCGGGCTTTTTAATTTCTTTTTTTCTTTCAGAGCACATGCTCAGATCACTCTGGCCCTTTTCCAAGTCAAACCCTACAAAACACTGAGCTGCCTCCAGTGTGTCCTGTCTAAATGTCATTCTTCTTCAATCCCTTCATCCTTTCAGAAATCGCTCAGGCTAACAAACTCTGTAACACGTCACCTTACTGATGTGAAACACTATGTGTCTTGTAACAATACCATATATAGAGAGAATCCAAGAAAACAACAAAAAACAAGAAATGCAGTGAGGAATAGTGCACTAAGAGTATACTTCCTCAATACAAAATATGCATAGGCTGTGTAGCAGAAGAGGAGGTGCTAAAAGTTAACACATCAGATTGGTTCGAAGCATCATATCCTTTAAATTGATTTAAAAGCAAATTCTAAAAAACTGTTCTTCTACTTCAGTTCACATGGTGCATATATTTCTATATTACATACATTATATTTACAGTAGAATTAGCTTAGTTGCATTTTAACATATGATTTTATCATATAATTACATTAAAAGGTATTATACCCACAGTTTACAGCACCTTCATAAACTAATCAAAAACATAGGGTAACAGTTCATTGAAGGGATCAATTCTCACTATTAAGTAGTTGGCTGCTTGTAAATAGGTTTATGTATTTCTACCCAATACTTAAACTTTAAAAAAATGAACGCGTAGTAATTAATAAGCAGTAATTAGATGTTTATTGTGGTAAAAGTCAAAGTTAACAACACAGTTAATAATCTGTTAGTACTGATAATTGTACTAAAAGTAATTTGAATGCACATGATGTAATAATTACAACTTCCCAAAAATGAACTTTACAGGAGGTCTTGATGTGACTACACTAGATAGCACTGTGTATAGTGGACGTACAGTACATAATGGGACACATCTATTGACAAAATGCCTATTTGTGGCTGTCCAGGGCAAAAGCACAACTTTGAAAGACCATCAATGTTCAAAGACATTTACTGGCTCCAAATGGTGCAGTTTGGATATTAACATCAGGGACAAACAGGGCTGTGCAAACGAGCCAAACCTTGACCTCTTGGGTGTGACGGGTGTGTGAAGAAAGAAGCGTTCAATACTCACTGTGGCTGACTGATTGCAGGTGGACAGTTTTCGAGATCTTCTCCTCATAATTAGGAGTGCAGGACTTCCGGCTGACCTTGGACTTGAAGAGTGTGTTTACGAGTGTCGACTTCCCCAGACCGCTCTGACCTGTCAATGAGAACGAGAGCAGACTTAATGACTTCTGTTTGTAAACTGCAGTAAAGCACAATTAACTGCATATGTAGCAGACCCCGGGCACGTTTATTTGCACGACGACCTTTGCTTAGCATTAGCAGGGGGGATAAAACTTTATTACTGCACACAGATAAGACGGTACACATAAAATTGAGGTCATAAAGTATCACATGACCAGCCAGCACAGGCCTCCGGGGTTTACATAAGCCCTTGATACTGCAAATCATCGGTGATGTAATAGGACCAGGTCAAGCCAAGGCAAAGTGCTTTAGCGTCTTATCTGGTGGGTGTCCAAACACACTGACAACACCACGCCGCCGGGAGCTTTGGGGAGCTTTTCCACTTAATGACTATTTCACACTAGTCCTCACGGAGATCAGATCAGAGGGAGGAAGCTATTACCAGAGAGGGAGCCTTATCAAGGCCATCTCAATTCACACAAATAAGGGTAAATCTATGGGGCCACCTTCATTGCCTCAAAGGACATGTGCTCTGTTAATGTGAGCCGCTTAGTATTGAGTGCTGATGATGGGCAGTGTGTGTTTGCTCTCGCTCAGAGGGCCCCTCGGGTCCACCGGTCAGCTTCCCGTTCGCAGGGCAGGGGTGGGGAATGTGCTAAATGCTCTCGCCGCTCCGTTTCTACCTGTTGAGAGGCCTGGCCGCCTCGGGAAGCTGTCATTGGAAGAAACGATTTGACAGAGATAGACGACGGAGCTGGGGAGATCTGGCCCCTTCATCATTGCCCACCTCAACAGAGGCTTTGATGGATTTACGCCATGGCCTCTTACCATGGGAGGCAGTTGACATCAAATTTATGAGGAACTGACAACCCACGTTGTGTGTCCTCCTGGGCCTATTTGATTTACCAGTCCAGACAATGCCTGAGCAAAGGGCTAAGATTTCTGCACCTGTTCTATGGGGAAGGGAACAAGCGGTTTTGATTCCCCTAAATTTTTCTACACCATTTGGGAAATATGAAAAGATATTTGGAAAAAGAAATGCAAATCTAATGTCAATCATTAAATTGTTTTCCTTTAACAACTAATCAGCAGCTACCCTGTTGAAAGCATACGCTGGTTAAGTATGTTTTAAAGCTGGAATACTGGTTTAAGCTGGTTCTTTACTGGTTTATGTTGGTCCCTTGGTGGTTTGACCAGCATAAACCAGTAAAGAACCAGCCAGCATCCCAGCTTCAAAACACCTAACCGGCATATGCTGATTGTTTATTATGGATTTAGACTTAAACTGTCATGCTGTATATTTTTATTCGCTAAATATAAGACTATATATTTTTGCAAAAGGGCAGCTTTGGTCATATTTAATTGCAAGCTGTATATTCAGTAGAGTCACTATTTTGAGTATTTTACTACAGTGTTACACCTGCATCAGTGAAAGAATAATGTATGGGCGAGATCCATTAACGCTACCAAATGTCAACTGAAGATCTCATAAAAGAGCGTTGCATTGACACACTCGTCCAGAAACGCTGTGTTGTAACAGCTTGTCATTCACCACAACCACATGAAACTCCAACAAATGCAGGTTGTAATTTCACCTGTGTCATATGTGTTTGACTCCAGTTGATTTCTCAAAAGCATTTCAAACGGTGAAAACACATCTCCTCTGAGACACTTTGAAGCACAGTTTGCAAAGCTTTTCTTTGAACACGGTATATACAAAGCCCCCTTGACTTGAGGGCGACAACAAAGCCGAATGTATTGACTGCATTAAAAATGTCACAATATGCTAAACTCGTATTCGGGAGCAGACTGCAACTTGACTTATGGGAAACTGGGAGACTCGCAGTAGTTTAAGTCCTCCGGCTACAAAAAGGTCCTGACCTTTACAACTGAGGACAAACTACACAGACCAACAGACTCCAAGTGCTACCATATGTGTGTGCAACTCTGGGATAAGAGCACCCCAGGGCAGGAAAATGTGGACAGGCGAGCATAGCACACCAAACTCATCCTGTAGAGTTTCCTCCGTTCCTGCAATTTCATCCTGTTGTGTGTATCTCGCTTTCGCACAATTCCTCCTCTTCCTGTATCTTGTCAAGTTCGCATTCGGTGTCATGTTGTGCTAGCTAACACATGCTAGTGTTCACAAACACACCCTTGTCAGAACCCCTGCCCTTGTGCTCTACAATGCGTTGCCAAGGCAGCAGCAAACTGCATAAACAAAAGATACACAAGAATTGTTTTCCAAAAAAAAATGGTCAAAATAAAACTCCTTCGAAGGGGAGAAAACAAACAATCTGTCAATAGCTCAACAGTGCATCAAAAGTAAGTTAAACAAATCTTTCTTGCTCCCTTTTTTTACTACCAGCACCTCCACATGGGTCTCTACCGGGAATGGGAGAGAGCGGTTCACCTTTGATGCATGTCCAAAGTAGCAGGCATGGAGAGAACCACCATACCTACTACAATACCAACGCTGTAACCTCCACAGTTCACTGAGGCAAGGAAGAAACTTGCACAGGCCAAATGTTAGAGAGCCAGCTTTTGGAGGAGTGAGCACTGGACCAGAGCCGTTCCCCCTTCTGCAGAATTCATCACAATACTGATCTGCTTTAACAAGCCTTTGATCTGCTCCCTATCAAACAGGTTTCAAGCTGCTCTGGATATAGAGTGAAATAATCCAAATGGCCGAAATGAAAACAGGTGAAGACTGGTATTGTTATACAGTATCTGCTCTTAATATCATTCCCACACACTTTGAGTGGATCAGCATTTATTGGGCGTATGTATTGAGTGTTTCTTTAACTTCGGCTACTTATATTTGATCTTATTCTTTGTTAAACATCACATTAAAACTGCGTTGAGTGTTTTGCTTGGCCCAAAGCTAGACGTTCAGCCTTTAAATATTAAGATGCATTGAATGTTCATGTTTAAGACTGATTTAAGTCAGAATTCATAAAGCCGTTTGCACAGTTTTCCTTTGTCACTTAATTCATTTATTTATTTATTTTTCTATGTGCGTCAATCTATTACTTTCAAAAAGAGTCTTCATTTAGTGTTTTATTTTACATTGATCACCAGTAGGAAAGAAGAAAAAGGCTTTAAGCTGAAATGTCAAGTCGTGATTCATACTGTAAGTCATAAGAGAGAAAAAACCTGTTGAAAAATTCTGCATATGCTGGTTTGAGCTGGTCTGGTTTGAACTGGTACTCTGTTGGTTATGAGCTGGTCCTTAGCAGGAGCTAGTTTTTTAGGGCCAGCTACTTGTAATTTGGGCAAATGTGTGAAAATAGTTTCATGATGTAGGACATCCTTAAAAAAGAACCAGCCATTTATTAAAAAGTGAAAAATGTCTTCAATCAAATACAATGAATCTCAGCAGTTTCTGCAGATGGTAGGTCTTTTGCCAAAAAGACTTCATCCAACTGTGTGTGGGAATACAGAAATGCAGAAGTACAATCGAAAGTTTTAACAGCTGAGCTGTCAAAAGTTCATCAGAGACTGTGTTTTGCTGACATAACTGGTGGTATATTGAAAGAGTACACATATTTACATGCACTTCTGACTTTGTAACAGTACAAAGCTGCTTTAAAATCACCAAACATGTCCTTTCAGATGGAAATGAGACCGTTGTGGGAATTTTCATTACTAAAAGGCCAAATGCTCCTGGGCAGGGTCTACCTGAGTGTCCAAACAATGACAGATGGGAACGGGGCTGCAGGACTGTTTTGGAAGAACAGTTTGGAAAGCTAGTGGTGAAGTCAGTGGTGCAGAAACTACACACTTCAGCTTTAATTTGTTTTGCTGACATCGCTGCGGAACAGCGGCTGATACTGTGTTTCTCTGTGAGACTCGCAGCCTTTGAAGGATTTGGCAAAATGTCCTTTCTATTACCACTATGGAGGAGCCACCAAGGGGGAAGAAATCACAAGCAAGGGAGTGAGGAAAACCTGGCAGCTCTGTTTAAAAATCAGAGGAATGAAAAAAGGGGAAAAGAAGAATGGCTCTCACTGGAGAGCTGGATGGCCTTGAATTGGTGATGCTGCGGCCATCATAAATCCCCTTGGCTGGCCCGGTTGGGGAACACTCTGAGCTACATTCGGCTCCAGCCTGGCCCTGCCTCCCAGCCCACAGACAACACAACAATAGCCCTTGCCATTTAATTAGGTAAGGCCCACGCTCAGCCAGCACCCCCTCCTGTTCCTCCTCCTCCCTGCATGCTTACCCTCTCTCTCTTGCTAGAGGCACAAGGGAGGTTTTTGGAGGTTCCAGCACTCTGATTGGTCAGGCTTGAATAAGGTGGCCAGTTTAAATCAGGCAGATGTCCAGTAACTGCCCAGGACAGTTAATACCAGCAAGCTCTACTGATCCGGCAGAGTACAGTCCTAGCAGGTAACCTGGCATAAAATCTGTGACTTTCAAAATGTATAATAAAATACAGTTTTCTCTTGAAATTTTTGAAACTGAAATGTCATTTATTGGCAGAGCTGAATCTTCAGCAGTTATTATTCCTGTCACATGATCCTTCAGAAACCGATGTGCTGATTTAAGAAACAATACATATACCATCGTCTTATGCAGCATTTCTGCATACGTCTTGTATTTTATTTTGACATAAATTATATTGGGCTATATACTGAACATTGTGAAAGGGCTGAAAAATATTGCAATATAATCTATGGACTGGCTATATCACCCATCCCACTTGCTGTTTGTTCATAACAAGGTCTTTCTTGGCAGAAAGATACCACCTTTAACAAGTGCACTATTTTACCAAGTGAATAACAGTCTTATTGAAACCAGTTTTAAAATTGAGTTTTGAACATTTCCCTTAACAGGCAATGGCACCATTTCCTGTTCACCTGTCAGTGTTTCCTGTTAGGTGCTGAACAGTCATCCTGCCCCCTTTACAGACAACCATACTATTGATGTTCGTGACTTTTCACCTGATTTGACACCTCATGTGTGCTCTACATTTATCTCTGAAGTTTTGACTAAATGTCCCCTCCTCAACGGTGCACAAAACGAGTTAAAGTTCACACTCTGAGCACAAAGAAAAGCAAGAGGTGTGAAGTCATTTACACTGAGCATGTATTGCATGTCGTTTGAAATTCAATGTACTATTCTGAACTAGCTTAGAGGACTCTGTATTTTTCTTTTTCTGTGTAAGTACAAACTGGACATATCCTGCTTTAAAAAAAAAACCTGTTCACAATCCAATTTTAGTTAGAGCAATGTTCCACTTACCGACCACCATGATGTTAAATTCAAAGCCAGCCTTCATGGTCTTGCGTCTCATCTGGTCCAACACTGCCTCAATGCCGACATATCCGAATAGATCTCTGCCCTTGATAATGCCTTGTGTGTCAGATTCACTGAGGCATGGCAGAGGATGTTCTATCTCCACCACTCTCTCCTCCACCTCCCTCTCCTCCATCACCTCCATCTCCTCCTCCATCCGGACAGGTGGCTCCAGATCCAGGGCCTGCTCCTGTGCTGTGTCTGCCAAGAGAGAGAGAGAGAGACACCCATTAAGTTAACATACAGGATCCTCTCAGAAAACCCTTAAACAAATATTACTACAAATATTCTATATATGGAGTTTTTTTAGCAGTCTGAAAGGCTTTGGGAAATATCAAGGGGACCCTTTTGAAACAAAACACTATGCAAGTGAAATTTTGTGCAAAAATATAATAATAAAACAACACCAATAATAATAAATTAGTATTATTAAATAATAATTATAATAATTTAATCAATATGGTATTATTTGCAATTATTAATTTTAGTTCAAATTGAAGTACTTTTGTTATTGTTTTTGCCATTTGTTTTTCCAATTTAGCTTTATTTTTAATAAAGTTTTTTCATCTAATAGACCTACTGTATTTACATTTTATTTGAACAAAATATTTAATAGTTTTAATAATAACCAAACTGTTAAATAAATAATTAGTATTGTTGTTGTTATTATTATTGTTGGATGAGACTTGGTAAGGTTAGTTTCCTTCAAGTATGTTTTCAGTGAGATTCTATTTCGCAGACGTTTATCTAGCGCCCACGTTTCCTGACGTGTTATGTGCTAGCATAATGCACAATTCACTGCTGCAATTAATTGGAGGAAAAGATTTTTTGCCAGGCTTGTTTATGAGCCAGAGAGCTGTGAGCATGCTCAGAGCATGCAGGTGGAGATTAATACACATTATGATGACTGACAGGAGGCAAATGTAGGTGAGGCACAGATCGATTCAGATGGGGAATTGAAATAATGAGAACGAAGGATTGAGAATTGGCCATAATTGTGCTTCCATCCCAGGCTGAAATGAGGCATTAGATTCATATGTTAACGCTTGATATGTGGGTCAGGAAGAGGTAGATTTTTTTCTTAAGGTTTACTCTGCCATCACAAAATGGAAATGGATATGTAAAGTACCCCCAATGTGCTTTGAACTTCATGCAACACAGTGTCAGCAGCGAAAAACAGAATTGGGTTTGCTGCCGGAGAGTCAGTTTGTTCAGCTCAATTGAGTTCCCTCGCGAGAGCGGCCAACACAGAGACAGCAGTTCACACGGCACTGGATAACTACTGAGGCACGGACACCTGTCAGCTGGCTCGGCCGGAGGACGCAGCAGCAGCAGGGGGTGGATAGTGCTAGTGGGCTAATGTTTTTTTCTTATCCCTGTACTGTAGTTTGCACCATTACCATCTTGAGACAGCTCTGTTTTATAAGAGGATTGGTAACAACCCCCCCGGTTACCCCTGAAGATGTCCTGGTGGAGACAATACTCCAGTCAAGTCAAAATCACATTATGTCCACAAATACACAAGATAGCTGCTTAGCATTGGGCAACATTCAGAATTTAGCAAATGACTTGCTCTTCAATTATTAACATGAATATAAATAGAATTATCCACACCTAAAGGATGGTGAATTACTCAGCAAATTTTTTCTATTGTGAGGACTTCTATTGCTTTTATACAGAGCAAACAATATTTTCTATCCCCTAACCTACCCCTTACAGAAAATAATAATTTCCTATTTTTAATCATGTTTTTCCCTCACAGTGTCAAAAATGTCAGGTTTTACTGTCCTAGCATAAACAAGCACACACAAACACAATCTGTTTGTATGCTTTATAACATCAATTTCCTACTTAAAATTTGAATTCTTAAATTCTAGAAATGTAAAATAGCAAAACTCACACTTGGAAAACAGCACAGCAATATTTAGCAGTTGTGCTAAAGCTTGTGAGAATGAAGAGTATTGCACATTTTCATCAACTAAAATAGGGCCAAAATTCTAATCTACTGGTTTTCCAGTAGTATGAAAGTATGTTTTAGTTTGTTTATGTTCATATAAAATATATATATGGCACTCAGTTGCTTTAAACAAATGTAAAAACTATTTAAAACATCTGCAATGTTAGGGGCTACGCATTAAAAGCTACATAATCAGATTACTTTTTGATTTACAAGAAAATTTTACTTTTACTACTTACTTTACTTTACTTTACTAGTTACTTTTTTAAATGAGCAACTCCAGTTAACTTTTTAGAGTTAGCATGGTTTATTTCATCTCGCTAACAAAAATGTATTTGATCCCATTTACCCAACCAATGTCTTTTCTGCTGACCGTCGATCAACAAGCAAAATTTACTCTAAATACAAACTCTTGCTTCTTTTCTTATTGCTTAAGCGTATTGACCTTTCTTCTGTTTTTCGTTCAGCCTGAGGCTTATTTCTTTCACTTTTGGTGTTAAAAGATAGACCTTTTTCATATTAAAAACAAACAAGCAAGTCCTACCAATATTGAAAAGGTATCGCACAAGTAGTAACATAATTAGTATAAGTAACATAATTAGTTACTATTAGGAAAGCAATATTGCAATACATTACTTTTAGAAATAACATCAAATGATAATCACAATTAATAATTTTAAGGGAATAATCAACAATTATGATCGACAGTTATATTATCAATGAACTGAGCAGCCACGTTACAAGAAGATCTAGAATATATCAAGCATCTCAAATATGAGAAGACAAGCTGTATATTGTAACTCTTAACACCACAGCTGCTTTCACACCCACATGCAAAGTATATATCTCTGTGTTAAAATCAGCTCATTTGTGTATGAAAACATGGGACTGTAAAATAATCCCCAGGAAATGCCAAGTCTGCTAGCCTTTATTATGCATTGTTAATGGCAGTGACTGTGAGTTGCTCCCAACATGACACCCTGATTGCTTCATATACATGAGTGTGTCCCATTAACAGGTCAACTGAATGTCATTAACACAAGTTTGCAAAGTACACCATAACAATAGAATTTATCTTCAGGGGGTGGTTCATCCCCAAATGTTGTCAAATCACCTTCATGTTGCTCTAAATTTGTTTCTTTGTAGTAGTATAACAGGAAAATTCAAAAACAGATAATTTCAAGAATGTTTTAACCTGTTTTGCCCAAAATGTAATTTTTGGGTTGTACTATCCTTTCAAGACAAGCTACACCATGAGTTGTTTTACATCAAATATGATATGATGGTCCACCTCCGGCACAAACGGATGCCTTCTTAAGTTTCTTGGTATTAGTATTGTGAAAGTGCTGATGTGTTTTTGCTAGAGGCTGCATAGATGTAATTCACTTTAATATGCTTCTTTCACGACTACTAAAGACTTTCTCATGCTGTGACTTCGGCCTGGCCACAACTCTGAGTCTTGCTGAGTCACGCTGTCCAATTACGATTTGAAACATTGCATGGCGCATGCAGAAGCTGATCATTTTAGGAATGTGTAGGAAATCAGCATCCAGCCAGCGGTGCGTTTGATCAGCTGAGACAACCTTCGTGAACTGAGGATCCCGTCTGCTGGTCCAGATGACTTAATCAGCTATAAATATACCCTACGTCCTCCATCCACCAAAATGGAACTAATCCTGGCCTTCTTATTCCCTAACTGGCATCACATTCAAGCGAACCATCCAGCACCTGAGGATGTACACAACACTGCGTTGACTTAAAGTGAAGCAAGTGAATTTCTGACTTTGAAAAGCTGTCACTTTTGAACGCACTTAGGCAAGAAAGCAAAACTTATGCAAAAGGGAGAGGAGGCAGCCAGACTGCGGATTGGCAGATTTATCTAGTTGATGCCGTCTGAAAACGGCCTGCACTCTAATAGAAGCTGACAAATAAAGCCATGCTTGGAGATAGAGAGGGGCGGACACAATGTCGTCTAAAGGCTTGAGAAAAGCAAACAGAGTGAGAGAAAAGGGCTCAAAAGTAGCAAAGAAGTTGGAACTTTTTAATAAAAACATTGCGTACTGTTTGAATGAAAGCAGATCTGTCCCCAGGTTTGCAGAGTGTCTGTTCATGCTCTTTAATAAAACTTTTCACAGATGTAGGCCATTTTCATTTGACAAGAGCAAGAAACACTGCAGCAGACAGCGAGAAAACACAAAGCACCTCAGATATCAAAAACATTTTTCTCAAAACTTTTATAGGCTGCTCTTTCCTCAGAAGCCCATGAGGCTCAAGTATTCATTTACTGGTTTGATTAGCTGAGACCTGGGCAACTAGATGTGTCAAGCTGAACTTTTTACAAACTGCACTAAACGCAATTTAGATATATTGTTTAAGGCCTATATACAGTATAAAGCAGGAGAAAAATGATAAATGTCAAGATGATCTACATCTATATGCGTGGTGTAAACACGCCAATGCCTAATGTGGCCATAAACAGACCTATGACAAGAAACTGGCAAATAGACATACAAAAACACATCTACTTTTATAATGTCACATACATTATCCCTGGAGGATCACCTACAGAGCCATAAAAGTAAGAATGTAGAGCTAAACAATCACCGTTTTACACTTTAAAGAT
The DNA here is from genome assembly GCA_032359435.1 of Enteromius unitaeniatus. Lineage (NCBI taxonomy): Eukaryota > Metazoa > Chordata > Actinopteri > Cypriniformes > Cyprinidae > Enteromius > Enteromius unitaeniatus. The sequence goes on from JAUMHI010000035.1 coordinate 11,455,173, forward strand.
GTTCAGACCTGTTGTGCTAACTGCTAAATGCTAACATCTGATCTGCAGTACCACTCAAAATAACGGATGTTACAGGCCATTGCTTTGTCTCATAACCTCTTCCCATATGGGAAATATCATCATAATATAAATCTGAATGGCTTTAAACCACAGCAATATCTCTGAAAATACACTGTTTGGCAGATAATGAGAACTATCAATAGTGCATGTTAATATGAAGCTTTGATAATTGCTGTAATAGCTTCCAAGGCCTGTGTTGTGTTTTATGTGGCTTTTTACAGATTTTTGCTTAAGTTAGCCACAACTTTCTAGCTAGCAATAAAGAGCACCATTTACTGCCATAACCTAGCTGATAGCTAATTTCATGCCAATTACAAAGTTACTCAGCAGTCATCTAGTTAAAATGCTGGAAAACCTCAACACAAAATGCTAAAACTAATCAGTCCCAGGGCCATGTAAGACACATTTCATCCATGCTAGTCAACATACCACAAAAAAAAATACCTTAGAAATACATCTGAACCTCATCATGGCACCACTGTGCACTCTTAGGCTCTCTGTCAACTTCCTGTTTATTTTCTTCACAAATAAGTAAAACTTCAAAAGTATACTTCTAAAATGTTGCAGCACACGAGAGGAAATGACTCAAACGGTTTCATATGAGAGTGAGCATTTCATTATACTTGCTGCAAATAGCAAACTGTTGCATCCTGAAAAGGGGTAACCAATAACCATAACCGAGCTTCATACATCAGATCATAATGTGGCAACCCACAATTCCATCCTGCCTGAATTTGTCTCATATTACAAAAATAGAGCAAAACAAGCCAACTTTGAAGACATCATTTTTTAAAAAAGGCAGCCACGAGACTCTCCCTTCCCCCTTTTGGCACTGTTGAAGTGCTCCATTGCTCTTGGTTCTATTGTTATCAGAGGGGCAGTGAAGCCGAGACACACAAAACACATGGGATAAAAAAGGGAGAGATTCTTACCTTCTCTCATTCACAAAGCTCTGTCCACACCGCTCTCTCCACTGAAGACCCGGCGGCCCACACCAGACAGTCCGCAACTGTGATGTACCTCAAGACTCGTCCCTAAACTTCTGCTTTGTGCTCTGTGTAACTGCCCATGCACTTCTCCCCCTCTCTCAGTGTCTCTCTCCCTAACTATGGAGAAAGAGCGCAGGGGTAACGGCTAAAGCTGCTCACACTCATTCACATGCAGATCGCCAAGAAGCTTCCACTAATCCAAAAGAGGACTTCTCCCATCCACCCCTCCTCCTCCTCCTCCCCTGCATCTCTCTACTGCCTCTCTCAAACTCATTTGCACACGAGTGGGGCTGCTGTCAGTCGGGCCGGCCCAGGCTCCCCTGCTGACCACACAATGAGGAAAATACGTAATTGACCCATAAAATCAATTAGGAGAAATTTTTAGTGCTTCTTTGAATAGTCGGCATCCACAGACTCGCTCGACTGAGGAAAAAAAGAAAAGCAAATCGCAGTCACCCGTTTTGTGCACATTTCTGTGCTGGTAATAATAATTGTCGCCTGTGCTTTCACGCTGGGCTGTGGATTGCCGTTAAAAGACATGGTAATGGTCAATCAGACGCGAGTGGTTTTTATACTGACAAAGAGCTTGTAGTTCACCGTTTACAGAAAAGCAGCACTGGAGTTTAAGTGAATGGATACATATTATTAGCGCACAGCAAGCCTGATATCACCGGATAAAAACATTGAAATGTTTTCAGTTGAACAGTTGTAATTTCAGCTGTTCCTCAACACTGTACACCTTCAAAACTGCTCATTAAATACAGACAGGTTTCAATAAATGGATTTCCTGGAAAAACCTGTGTCAATGTGAAAGGATAGTTCATTTGAGAAATTCTGTCATCATCATGCACTTACCCTTTTTCGTCAATCCTAAAAGTAGTCTATATGATTCTTGCTGTATATTCAAGTCCAAAGCAACATTTTAGAATGACCAGACTGAAATTTAAGCTTTCTATTCTAATTGGTTGTTAAACACTGCGACATGATCGTTGAGTCAGTGGGATGGATTTGTGATAGAAAATTACGCAATTAACGAATCATTTAGGCCAAATGGGAACTGAAGCAAATGATTCACTGAAAAAATGACTCAAAAGAATGATTCATTTATCCCTATACTTCTTAAATCTAGGGCATATGGCAAGATTTTCAGCGAATGACTAAAATTCTGGTCTTTTCCCTCTTGGAATGTAGTGCTTAGAGAACCCTTTTTGTGCTTTTTGTCTTTTTTTGGCTTTGTAGTCTTCATTCACTATTATTGTAGTATTAAGAGCAGCTGTAATATTCTTCAAAAATAATGGCGAAAGATTCACACAGGTTTGAAACGACGTGAGGAAATAATGACAGAACTGACATTTTTGGTTGAACTATCTCTTTAAGCACTCCCCTCCAGATTTGTTTAAACGCAAGGAGAAGCATCTCTGCACAGTTTCACTGAGGAAGTGTGTTTTTCTCACTCTCGAACTGTCATTCTGACTTATCACACGATCTGAGTGTTTAGTCTTTATGCTCTCCATAAAATGAAGTCCACCTCATATAAATTAAAGTCAAGGAGACCGTTGAATACATCCATGTAAGGATGGGCCTTTTTCAAAACAGCCAGCCGTGAGAGAGTGTGAAAATGCCTGTGAGTGAAAGAAAGTGTGTGTGTGTGTGTGTGTGTGTGTGTGCAAGTCAAGCCCATGCTGAGACGCTGTAAGGATGGTTTTATGTTTGAATCACAATAATGTTCTTTTGTTTGACATTCAATAGATGGCTGATGTATCATAGTGAGGCCCCAAAACAACACACTCACACTTCCACTCCAAACACACCAGCCAACAGCTAAACCGCAACATGTTTCTACAGCTCAATACAACAGATAAATATAGCAAACCGCAACTTACTGCGTTACAATGACAGCTAGTTAGCAGATTACACAAACCAGAAACATTCCAGCAGAGACAATGGTACAGTAAAATATTAACAGAAATCAGTCTTTTACCTTAGTAGTAGATAAGTGGGATCCTAGAGCAGTTGCCAGGCCCCATGTGCTGTCAGAGAGTGAATTGTGAACTGTTCAGGATGTCAGTTACGAAAATGTGTGCGTGTAACGTGCGTGTGTGTGTGAGGGTGTGTCGTAGCCTCACCATAGACAGCACTCTGAGGGTGATGCATTTCCTTGCCTTTGGGCCTCTCTCTTCCTGGTTGTATTTTAACTAGTTTTATGCCACACAAAAGAAAAGCAGTTTCTCTAGCTCTGTTATCGCCATGGTTACCTAAATAAGAGTGTTTCTCAAGAGTGGGATGGATGTTTATCCATTTTCCTTATGTCATCAGCGCAAGTCTCTGTTAAAATCCCACCCTTGAGATACGAGGAAATGTCTTTCACAATCCCAGACAGGTGAAGCAGAAAAATGGAAATGCAATCTTTGTGAATAGAATACAATCTGCTGGGATGCGTGAATGGAAATCCGGTACCAAATGAACTAAGAGAAGCCATGGACGCTTCCAGAAAGAGCAAATTCCCATCCTACAGTGTCAAACCTCGCACACACACACACACACGTATATATACACTTGTGCCTGCAGCATATCACCACACAGCGCATCTCTGCTGTTTTGGGAATTCTCTCTTCACTGCTGACAGGAAAAAGCATTTTGATTAATGTGGCAATCGGAAAATGACCTTTGCATGCGGCGAGAGCTGTCTATTTTACATTCAATATTTAATCATTTGATAAAGTATAGAACAAGCCCAATGACAGCAATTCATCATTTTCATCTAAAAGCCTTTCGCAAAGCTCCGAGCCACATGCAGGGTCTGTATGCTCCGCTGCGTCTACAGCTAATTAACTGACTGAGGTTCGTTAATGGAGTTTCCTACAAAGTGCTCTCCACTGCCACATCGTTCTGGTCATTCCAGGTCATTATCTGATGACAAATGCATCTTCTCCTCTTTCAAATCCACACACTTTGGAAATCTATGCATGATAAGATAAACTTACAGTAATTCCGGGCCACTGCATGACAAGGACTGATTTTTAGCAATTGTCCTGCTTCACCCAAAATTCTCTTTTCAAAACATGCATGACTTTCATTCTTCTGAACTTTTCTGAAGTTATTTTGAAAACTGTTTTTGACCATATAATGAAAGTCAATGGGGTCCAAAACAACACTGTTTGGACAAGGTACAGGTTCGTAGCAACATGAGGGTGAGTATTTAATAACAAATTTTCAGAACCATTTGGTGGTACAAACATAGAGGTTATCAAAACAGAGGCGTTGATTTCTACGGATGTAGATATGGTTGAGTGAAAAGGCGAGAGAGGAAGAGGAAGAGAGGGGGAGGAAGTATGTGTTTGCTGTGCCACAAGGGACAGTGAATTGCCACTAAATGTCTCTATTACCGCTCCTCTTTAATTAAAAACACATGTACGCACAGACGCTGTCAGTTCATTCATACTGTTGCCAGGGTAACCTCCCCAAAGAGACTTGAAGTATCGGGTTACTACAAAGATCTGCTGCCACACACCGTGAGAAAGCTGATGTTTTATTTTACTCCAGCTTTGCTTGTGTGGGATTCGAGGGGTTAACTCAATTAAAGCATCTTAACCTCATCCTAATCCAAGCATACTTAAAAGGACATGGCAGACGGAAGAGAAGGATTCCTGAAGTCTGACCCCGTCTTCTGGTACGCTCTCAGTGTCTTCCACACACGGTGGGAGGGACAGGTGAGGACAGTGGCAAACTGCCGGACATCTGTTAGAGTGTCTTCTAAACTGAGCTGATGCACAGCTGGAGTTTCTGCTGAGAATTACCAGAAGAGAGGAATATCACAGAAAAACAAGTTTCTACATCCTTAAAACTTCCTATAGCTTACATCTATATATTGCAATTAAAATGTATTTCTGGATTAGATGCTTTCCTTGATGATACAAATAGATAGTGTATATTGACTGCAACATTACATCTTATATGTTAGCTGAGTCATGTTAGCTACTATTCGAAATCAAAATGACAAATTCAACTCCAAGTTTGGAATAACAGACTGGCCAGAACCCTTAATAATCTGGCATGCATTACTTATTAACAACAAATCTGCCTAATCATTAAATTAAACTAAGCCAAGCTAAGCTAAGCTAAGCCGTCTCAATAATGAACCATCTAAATTTAAGCCAACTGAATAAACATCAAACTGACTAAACAACTAAACTTACCAGCTAACTAATAGAACCAACTAAGTTCAAACCAACTGGCAAATTATAAATCAAACTTACTAACAAACTAAACTAACTAGCTTACTACCAAAACAAATGAAGTACAAACCAACTGACCAAAAAGCAACAAACTAAACAGAACAGTTAAACTATAGCAAATAAAAAAAAACATCAAACTTGCTAAACAACAAATAAACTATCATAACAAACTTACAAGCCAACTAGTAAGTACAAACCAACTGACCAGCTGAACATCAAACTGATTAACCAAAAAACTAAACCAACAAACTCACTAACAAACCAACAAAATATAAACCAACTAACTAAACACCAAACTGGCTAACCAACAAACTAAACAACTAAACTAACTAGCCAACTAACAAATCAAGTATAAAACAAATGACTAACTAAATATCAAACTGATTAACCAACTAAACCAAGCTACACTAAGCATCAAAACAACCAAGTAAAGGTTTAAATTCAATAATCAATAAAAGGACTGGACCCCTAATGATCTGTTTTGGACTACTACCTAATTAGAACTAAACTAAACTAGGTCAAACACATTGGTTTGAATCATGGTTTGGTCAGGCCTCTTAATTTCTCTTGGATTACTAACCACCTAAATACCAAGAAACCAACTCACTAACTAAACATCAAACTAACTAACGAACCAACTAATCAATAAACAAAGCAGCTGCCTAATTAAATTCCACCTACCAGCCTACTTGCATACCAATCATCTATCAGTCTACATTAATAACTTTGTAAATAAAGTAAGTAAAATAGCTCAACGTGAGTTGTTAGAGTGGTCTCATTGGGTCTCATTGTTCTCTCTGTCACCTGTTAATCTGAGACAGTCCACATCATACAGCTTTGAGGTAAACAGATGCTTCCAAGTAACAGCCGGTGATTAAGCTTAATAAGGATGACAAAATCAACTTACCATCAAACAGTGCCCAAAGAGCCGCGTCGTGTCCTGCCCTGACAGCTGCTGCTCCAGATAGGACACAATTTCCAAAACTAGCAAAAACGATTGCATACAGTACAAGCACACCGAAGCACACAACCTCCCACACTTCTCTTTTTTACTTTCTATTTTGCTTTCTTTGCATTAACCGTTCACTCATGGATTCTTGCCAAGAGGATGTATTTGAGAGAAAAACACAGACATATCACTTTCATATTCTCTCCCTCTGTATTTGTGTTTGTGTCATGGCCTGTAATACTATTAGTTGTGCTATCCTCCTTCAGTCATTATAACATGCCCAATGACATTCAGAAAACCATCAATAAACACAAGATATCTATATTGTGGTAGTAGCTATGATAGTAGCTGCCTCTTTAGCAATGGTTTAAGATGGCACACCATGTTGGTATCATAAGGGCTAAGCGTGTTTTCACAATATATGTGGCTCTACTGTGTCTCGTTTCATTTTCAGAGCAGGATGCAGTTGTTCTTAGGGAGGGACGACTCTTCCAGGAAGCCCTGTCATGCTGTCCAAAAGGAAATCACCTTTCCCCTCTCCCCCTCATCCGGGCTGGGGAAAACGTGGGTCCAGAAGGCTTAAAACTTTGACCTTCTACACTAAATCTACAACACAATATTTTAGGCTTTACAGATATCACATTTTTAGATATGAATTTGAATTATTTAAGGTGATTTTGTGAAACAAATAAAGCAACTCAATAAGAAAGATATGAGCCAATCAGTTGCCTAATAAAGGCAATTTTATTTTAGACGGAGCAGGTTGCATCGTGGGGGGTGGCCATGTTGAAATCACATAACCAAACCCTTGTGTCAGGAGTTATTGGAAATGTAATGCTTGTTGAATGAATCCCTACCAAACGCAAAAAGTGTTGAAAGGAAAACGCATGTAATGATTTCACTTTCAAATAAGTGTTATTTTATATAAATATCTAGAAAAGCTACAAATGTGGAAGTGGTTTGAAAAGGGGAAGTGTCACAGTCGTCCTATTTTTACTGAAGTCTTCACAAGTCTGAAATGGAGGCTATTTAGCAGTGCTGCAATTATTCTCTAAAACTAGTGAACACACATTAAATTAAATAATCAGCAATTACAAATAAATCTGTAATAAAACATTTTCAGTGTCCCCGTAAATCATAAGGCTTAAAAAAACATAGTAAATGGTGTTTTTTTGAAAATCTAAAGATGCCTGTAGTTTCCTGTAAGAGGTAGGTTTAGGTGCAGGGCAATACCACATACAGTCTGTACAGTATAAACACCATTACACCGCTAGAGAGTCCCCATAAATCACAAAAACCCACATGCCTGTGTGTGTGTGTGTGTGTGTGTGTGTGTGTGTGAAATTTAAACAAAAAATAAATTAAAGTTAAAGTATAAATTAAAGTATTTCAGTTACTTGCCAATTCAAACTATTTATGTAATATAATAAAAAATCTAATAAATTCACAAATGCACACACATCCTGCAATGTGAAATCTTTTCAGAACCTTTTTTTTTGAAGAACAACTTAAACTCTCCACTGGAATCTATGCCAATATAGACCTCAGAGTACTCCAGTTGTGTGTTGGGTTGTCTCACAAGCTAACCTGATGTCAAATAGTGTTTTCCTAACATGCCATCTCCAAGAAGGCCTCTGCCAGGAATGTGGAGTCCCATCGTAGCGAGTGTCAACACGTAAACACCCAACAGGTTGGGGCGAGAGACTCAGCACGTCACTTAGAGCAAGGAAAACACTCAGATGGAGTCAGCAGCACCACCCCTCCCTAAAGCAAAGGGTGGTTATATAGAAATCGCAGTAGCAACTAGTAATGCTTCTCCCAATTGGGCCATACTACCAGTTGGTTCTGGAAGATGCAACCTCCTGGAATATACTTATACAATAATTGTGAGATGTCTAACTGCAACTTTAAGCTGGAATATAACCTGGAATCCTGACTGGAAAAAACATCTAATTAATTAAATGCAATACATACATATATACATATATATATATATATATATATATATATATATATATATATCTGTTACACTGTTGGACTATAAACTGAAAAAATAAAAATAATACTATAATTACCTACCTAAATACATGACTGAAATATATGTCTATTTAGTGTTTATTTACAGTAACTGCAAATAACCCGCCTTGTTGGCAGTGGCTATTTACACTAACTCCGCCCACCAATGTTTGACTAGGATAGTCAACATTACAAAATATGGTCATTTGCTGCCTGCTCCAATGGCGCAGATGGTAAAATGTGTGTTGTACTCATTTTAATGCGATCGATCCCGGTTCAAATCCACCTTTTTCTCCCTTTTTCAATTTCAAATCAGAATCAGAAGCTATTATTTTCAATAAAAATGAAGGAAATAATCAACAAGTGAGTTGAATAAAGTATGGGGCAGGGTAGGGCTTATTGACTTAATAAGGTGGCAACTGTGGCATCCATTTAATTGGATTTCATTTGAATTAAAATAAAAATGTACACTCAATAAGATATTGCATACTGTACTACAACACTGAGGTGCAGATAATGGACACTATTTGGAGTATTAGAAGAATAAAGAGCAGAAAATCCTGCTATTTTAACATAGAGTAAATTAGAATCTATAGATACATGCACTTAGTGTAAACAATATAGCACTAAAAATCGCTGCTATTTTCATTATGTGGAAAAAAAAACATTGCTATTTGCACTTAGTGTAAATAGCCACTGCCTGAAATATAAAAACTTGGCATAATATAAATTCAATGTATTAAAATTACACAAACACATGAACACATTCCATCGCATCACATCGGTGATAGTAAGTCAAATACGCAACTAATGCAAGAAGCAAAATGTGGCCAGATGACCTGCAAAGAAAAGAACTACAGCTCTCTTGTACCCTAAGGAGTTCCGCCTTTTCTTTTCACCCGTATCCCCTCTTTTGACGCCCATTAGTGACACAAGGTCTTGTTTGTACCCTTAATCTGTGCTAATGTGTAAGTTAACCTACTCATTTAAAGAGGAACATAGATGAAGGGAACAGCATTCCAGACGAGCTGCCCTGCCAGATCAGCATTTCACAATCCCACCCTTATCCCATGATGTGCAGTGGGGTTTGCTTAGGGGTCACGGGAGATCGGGCATCTATAAGGGATCAAAGGAGATTTGACCAACATGGTTCTTAACACCAATGAGAATGAGAACTCCTGTTTGTTTCAACCCCGTCTCGAGTTAACATGTAGAGAATACGCTCATAGCCTGATAAAAATCACGCTCTCTCTTTTTTTTTTGCTTTAGGCACTCTGGAATAATTGACTCTTAATTATTGTTTTTACGTGATAAGAGGCTTTTTAAAAGTGAAATAAGAACAAATCAGCATCTTTCAGCATGCCGTATAAAAAGAAAAAAAGAAAAAGAAAAAAAAGAGAGCGCTCTCAAAGCTGCGTGCGTGAAGAGCTGATTACAGCTTTTTGAAAACGTATTAGCATCACTCTAAAAGAATGTGAGAAAGCATGTTTTCACTCCAGTGAGTAAATGAATCTTTTAGAATAAAGGATTTCAATCAGTTGGGCTAATCTGACATGAGAACATTGCTACCCCCTAGTGGTTGATCTGATAACTGCTAGATCAAACAAAAGCAGGCTCTGAAGTTTCATGGAGGGAAGACCCGTATGCCAGAACGAAAAAAAGAGAGTGGATGAAAAGGAAAAATTAGAACCCATCCATCAAACTACCATTCTTCTCTTTAAAGCTGCAGTTATTATCCAAAGTGATGTCAGTCAATCTCAATGAGACTATCAAGAGAATTTGATTGTCACTGTTGTAAAAGGACATAGCATGACTAGAATGAGAAAGAGAGAGCGTTTCACAGATGTTTCAGCTGTATGCCACACTCATACATGAGCTTGATGCTTTTTTCTATAACATCTCGTTCCTGTGGCACTCCTTTACATTAAAACAAATACCTGCAAGCTGTCAATTTTGCTCAATTAAAGAGATATTTAAAAACTACTGCTAAACTGCAACTCTTATAGAGAACATTTATTTGGGGGCACATTAAATTGATACATTAATGATATTAAATATTTGAATGCTACTAAATGTAACACATTTTCTATTATTTTATTATTTCCTTGTGCCGCTGTTTCAAAACTTTCATTTGATCAAATAATGCAGAAAACAGTTGTCACTAAAAAATGAATCAACATTGAGAATTTTAAGAAAGTTTCTCGAATCGGAATATTACAATGATTTCTGAAGCATTAAGTGACGCTGGAGTAATGGCTGCTGGAAAAGTGTATAATAGAGACTATTATTTCATGCTGTGCATGACTGAAAATGTTTGTTTTTTTCACTTCGACATCCATTTTTGACCGTAATAATTATGTTTCAAGAACCCCAAAAAAAATTTAATTAATTTTTACAAGACGAGTGCTCAACTTGACCCTTCTAGCATTGCATAAATTAACATAAATATAAAGATTTCTCCTTTCATCATCCCAAAGCCAGACATCCCTATTCGTCACTGATGCTATATATACACAAATCCCCAAAACATATACACGCAAGCTCACACACGTACATTTCTACAAACACGCACACGCCAGACCCCACAAATACACCACAACGAAGCACAGCGGTATCCGTTTCCCACTTTTCCTCTCCTCTAGAAAGGTTAGAGACGTTTAGAAAGCAAAATTTTGGCACCCCTGGCTACACTGTTTGATCCTGACACGTTGAAAGGTGGGTGTGATTTGTCCTGTAGTCAAGAGCACATCTGCTGTCTGACCTATATTTCCTGTGCTTTACGCAACTGATTGGAAAGACCACAGGGAAATGTGATGAGCAGGCAGCATCATGTTCTCACAGCCAACATATCAGCGAGTCTATGTGTGTGTGTGTGTGTGGCGGAACAGGGGAGTTCATGTATGTTAATGCGTGTTTGAGCACAAACGCCTGCCTTTCCTTCCAGGTCGGCCAGAAAAGTCATTACATAAAGCCGCTGTCTTTCCACAAGCCATAACTTTAGGTCTTTTGTAACAGCCTTGTCACTATTACAAGTCCAGCCTTGCACTGTTTCCCTTGGGTTTGTTTGTTGGTGGAGCTGAGACAAATTGCCATGCCTACAGGCGCTAAACCATACTGTGGGAATACTGATGGTCCTGGCCTTTACACAGAGTTCTGCTTCCAGATCAGACACCGTATCAGATATCCTGCAGGAAAATCTTATCCAAACTCTGCTTCTAATAACCTGTCTGCAGCACACGGTTAATTACTCCATCACAGTTGAACACTACAGCAACTGAGTCAACAAGACAGGCAGAAAAATGGCTGAAATTCTCACAGGATCAGAGTCCAGCTATTGAAGCCAGGCGCTAGGTGTGGCAAGGACCTGGATAAAGGGGAACTGGGAGTTCTTTTTAGCTTTTTCAGGTGGTCTGGGTTTGAACGGATGTCTTCTGAAAATTATGTCACTCCAGAAACTGGGAAATTGTTTTCCAAATTGATGTACAAATATAAACCTGCTTTCTCAGGATCTCAGTAACGGAACGGTTGGGATTTTATTGTGTGCATGTGATCAGTTATATGTGTCACGCGGCCACCGTGTTTGTGTAAGGCGGCGATCTGTTGTATGAGGTCAGGTGGAATTAGTGGTGTGTAGATAAGAAAAAAGTCCAAAATATCCTTTAAAAATTCTTACAATTAAAAAAAAAACGTTTTATATTTGATTGTTTTAAAATGTAATGTATTCCTGTGATGGCAAAGCTGAATCTCCAGCATCATTACTCCAGTCTTCAGTGTCAAATGGTCCTTCTGTAATCATACTAATCTTCTTCTTATAATCATCATCAGTGTTGAAAACTTTTGTTACTTAATGTTTTTGTGGAAACTGTGTTAATTTTTGGCTATTTTATTCTTTGATGTATAGAAAAAAAACATAATTTGAATCTAAAATCTTTACTTGCATACTTTAATCATTTTAATGCATCCTTGCTAAGTATTATCAGCTTTATGAGTTTTATCTTAAAATCTCTCTCTCTCTCTCTCTATATATATATATATATATAGAGAGAGAGAGAGAGAGACCCCAAACAATTGAATGGTAATGTGTCTAGAAAGACAGAAAAATTGCTAGAAGAATACCTCATTTAATTAATTTCCCATAATGCATTCTGAACTCCTCTTCCTGCCTTTCCAAGGAATATTCCAAAACAACTTACCGTGGTGTTTGAGCTCGTCTTTTATAATGTTTGTTTTCATTTATTTTTGCCCTGCCAGTTATTTTCCCATCAGATTACATTTTCTAGGCACTTGCTCATTTAAAAAAGAAAACACTGAAATTTTAATAAACAATCCGAGGGTGTTTGATTATGCTAATAATGACTGACATTTATAATACATCTGAGGGCACCAATCCCATTGTAACAGTTTCCTGCTTGGAGTCGATTTGTCCCCCCAAAGAGCTCAAAACAGCCTCATCCTTATTCCGTTTCCACTCTGCTGGCTACGGAGAGTAACTGGTCAAGGACCTCTGAAGCTGGGGCTTTCCTTTGCACTAACAATAACAGGATCTCACCACCAGATGCTCTGTTTCTATCTCTCTCTTTCTCAGTAAAGATATCCACTGCACTCTCCCAAATTTTCCCCGGTCTCATCACTTTCTGTCTGCAGAAGAGAAGAGAACAACACCCGAGTCCTGACCATCAACAAGGGCTCCATTCATATCTTATCAAACAAGCTTGGACTCAAAAGACTCAAGGAGCCTCATTCTTTGTGGTGTCCATCCCCCCTTTTCCATGTCCTCCTGGCTTCAGCAGGGTGTCTGTGGTCCTTATCTCCAGACAGAAGGGTGAAGACTCTTTGTAGCCTCAATTAATCTCCCTGTGAAATGAGCATTAGCCTCATCAATTTGCTTAACTTACTTTGAGAGAGCAATCGCTGTAATTGAGTGCTCATCTAATTAGAAATCATTTACACCCACAAAACACGTTTAGCATGTCGGGTTCAGTCCCTTTCAATATAGCCGTCTTAGATGATTGGAGCTTGTCTGGTCCAGGGTCAGGGATGATCACACGGGTGTGACTGACTTTTATTAGAAGTGGCAAACACAGCTTGTAACATTTACTATTCAAATTGATTTTAAAGCTACACTAATCGCAAATCACAAGGTGTGAAAAAATAAAAAAACAAAAAGATTAAAGTATATTTGATTGTGCAAAAATTTAACAATTCAAGTATAGCTTCTGGTACACTTTAAATATGTAGCAATTAAAGACAGATATTATTCAAAAATCATACAATCTTCATCAATAGTGACATAAAAAAAACACATGCCTTAATATTTAGAAATATGGATTTGGTTGTTTAAAAATAAAGACAAAAGTATTTGTGTTTTCAAAATTCTCCTTCAGCATCAACCAGAATCCGACTTGGAACAGTTCCTGATGTGAAACAGCTACACAATTAAATTATGGCTGATTCCTTATCATCAAACACACAAAAAACGCATTATGTGGCATGGTCTTAAAGATTAATGATTGAACTACTGAGGAGCTTATCGGTTCGTTTAGCGGACAGGCCCGAGGAATGCGAATGCCAGCAAGTGGGTCAGTGGGTTGTTCTGTCAGTTGTTTGTAAGCTGTCGTCGGCGGAGGAACGCAGGCCAAAGTTGGCACACAACTAACTTTTTATGGTAACTGGATGGCTTTCAAAGACGAGCATAAGTATATCTTGCAAGGGCTTATCTTTAATGTTTACACACTTGGGTGAGTTTATTATGGCTTTCAAACGAGGGAAATGCACAAGTTTAGTTCAGCGCACGGATCTGGCATTTCCTTCCTCGTGAGTAGTTCCCCGTCCTGTCGGAAAGGATAAACACAAAAACAAGCAGCCTCCCATTATGCACAGCTGATGCTGCTCTCCTCCCCAAAAAACACTATCATCCTTTCAAAGGGAGGAAAACAGATGCTTGGAATTAATAAGATTAGTTCTGCAGCTTCCCTGCCCATCTACACTACAGCTAAGATAGGAAACTCTCTATGTTTATCTATGAACTGTGGTAGCTGGTTATGAATGACAGTACTGTGCGTCCACAGATTCTGAATATTAGCATTATCATCTGGCACTTACGGGTATATCAGGTGCTGGGGAAGTATCGGCTTCAAACAAACCAAGGGACATTTGGACAAAGAGACAGTTGTTTACCACAAAAGGCTTATAAAACCTCCTCTGTGATGTGACTTCAGATTCCTGTTGCCCCCAGGAAATCTTTTTCAGTTCGGCACAATAAGATTGTGTGTATTGAGACAGCTGGAGCTATGTGGGAACTGGTGAAATATGTGTTAAAGCTTTCCTGTAATGTGATATAACGGCTTGAACTCAGGGAAAGCTCCCGCTCACTCACTGAACAAGGGGAATTTGCTATGAATGCAGATAGTGACGTTTATCTGCGCTTCCGATTCAAGATTCACTACAGCACAGAAGATTTGTGGATGAGGCACAATCTATAATGGGCCTAATTAACATGCAAATTTCAATGCATGCATTTTCATGCTAACTTGAAGCTATCAAAACATTGATGGATGTACACTGTTATAAAGACATAATACTTCTATTCTTCAAGGATGCATTAAATCGATCAAAAGTGGCAGTGATAATGTGATGTGAAAGTGGCATTCTATTCAATGTTTCTTTCTATTTCGAATAAACACCGTTCCTTCTGTTCAGCAGAAGTCTAAAAACAAGTATCTCAATTAGGCAGTGCAACCGCTTCAATATTGATAAGCAAAAGTGTTTTTTGAGCACCAAATCAGCACGATTTCTGAAGGATCGTGTGGCAACACTGTGCTATATGAACAAACTTTACCTATAGATGGGCATCAAAAAGTCATGTGACCACATACTTCACTCATTTGATAACAGAAACCAAACATATCCAATGATGCATCATCTTATGTCTGGTCAGATAGTGTTGCAGGTGGTTGTCGTATAATAAAGTGGCACAACCGTTTAGTGAATTTCCCCTAAGGCTTTTTGTAAGTGAGTGTCTCTTTCCTATCTTTTTAAAAAACCTGTTATTATCAGTTCATTCTTCAGGTAAAGTGATATATAATGTTTAGAGCTGTTTTTGCACATCAGGGCATATATTTAGGAGAGAGACTCACTGTTGCAAGAGTCAGAATGAGCACATAACACCCCTCATTACTTATGAGTCACTGTAAAGAATTAGCGAGAAAGAGCACTTCAGAGTTTACTGTTTCCTGTTTATTAAGATATGGTGCCTTGAAGGCTGATACAAACCCTGAGAGAATGTCAAACAGCTTAAAAGATAACAGCTAAAAAAAAAAAAATAATAACCAAGCCTTTCATTTCAGATCAGGAGAATAAACAGTCTGCTCTCAGACTCTAACCCTCGGTCTGTGACTGCCATTTGTTTAGACTTTTACACTAACATAAATAATTGGCTTTCGGCTTCATCTATCAACTCAAAACCTGACTTTCTTCTCGCAATTGTCAAGATAACCTTCTTCACAAAGGGTATGGAAATGATGAAAAACACCAGTCTGACAATCACCCGAAAGCCCCCCCTGTTGAATGCACCAATCTGACGTCCTTTAGTATAAAAAAGGGGGCTTGGGACTCAACGTGAATAAAGTGGGATTTTTCTCTCGCTAGAAACCAGAGTACCTGCAGGTCTGTTGTTTGACCCATCTATTTCCCACAGCCCTGTAAGAGAAATGGAAACTCAGGCCCGAGAGAAAGATCAATCAATAGCACATGCGAATGGCCTTTTCAGATCAAAGTCGGCCAAATGTGGGCAGAGAAGCTGTCAAAACAATGGACTCCCTGCATAACAAAGTCAGATCAGTGCCTCCAAAAGCACATATTTCACAGATTAAATATAGAAGGCTTCACCAAGCATAACAAACAGTAGATTATTGAAGGAACGTGCGAGGATCGTTGAGTCACATCTGTAGAATGAAGGTGCGACATGTTACGGCGCAGTGGAGCAGTTACCATAACAGTAAAGACAATCCAGCCACGCTCTGATTACAGTCCTGGGCCTGTGATTAAATCCTTGACACCCCACATGACCGACAGCGAAGCTCTATTTCCGCTCGTGCCAGCGTGACTGATGCAAACGGCCCCCTATCATACCTCTGGAGGTACTGTATCAGTCGCCCCGCGGAGCAACGGCTCTGATCTTCAGACTTGGATAATCAACAAAGAAATGTTTGGAATGGAACAACATCTTGGTCTAACAAATACGGGGATTAAGTTGCACTTCTGTTGACAGACTGATTCAATGAACCTTTGAGCCCATGGCTTGATTAAAGAATTCCATATTTCTAAAAAAAATAAATATGTTGAAAATTTTTAATTACAGTAAGACGATATCATTCTGGCTAAAGTATGTCAAAAGCATCCATTGTTAAGATTCTGCTGGATAACATGCTGTGACTGGCTTGTAATTGGGCCTTGAATGTACAATGTTACATTTATTTATATAAAGCTGGCATGGCTTAAAGGGACAATTCAGCCAGAAATAAAGCCATCCTTACTCATGCTCATTACTCTGGGTGAAAAAAAAAAAGAAAAGGAACGTTTTATTATATTTGACCCCAAAACAAATTTTCACCCTCATGTTGATTTACACCTGTAATGATATTGCTATAGTCATTCGGACTGATTACTATTAGTATAATCACAAATACAGCAAAACCATGTTAATGTGTGGTTACTTTAGTTCAACTATTATTATTTTTATTTGTAGTAAACCCATGTTTAATTTTGATAATTAAAGCATATGTAACCGAGTGCAGAAATGAACGCGAGTAATCTTACCTGATACTGATATTACAATAGTCAGTCTTAACCCTTTACGTGATCTGGCTCTTTATTTGTATTTATTCCTTTTGTATATAAAAATATATTAAACGTGCGTGTGGTAAGAGCATCTACGGCATACCGCGTTGGCTAAAACACACAAGGAAACACGTTGTGAAAAATAATATCACAGACATCACATTCAGACTCTAGCAATTATCACAGAGGTTGTGAGAGAAAAACACAGACATGGCAGATTCGGACGTGATTAAAATCACCAAGTACATCTGTGAAACAAAACATTCTCTAACAACCCCCTGTAAAACTAGTCCCGTCCGAATAGGGCTTTACTTTTAGTCATTATTTAGGTAGCACACATTTAATTTCAAAATTAATTTAGATTAAAAAAACAAATCTATGCCCACCCCTAATATACGTATATATATATATATATATATATATATATATGTGTGTGTGTGTGTGTGTGTGTGTGTGTGTGTGTGTATATATATAT
>JAUMHI010000035.1:11474517-11488992 GCA_032359435.1 Enteromius unitaeniatus
TTCCTAATCAAGTCCAATCAGTATAATCAAACACAGCTGGACTCAAATAAAGGTGTAGAACCATCTCAAGGATGATCTCTTAGGACCATGTGATATTTAAGTTTTTCTTTTGCAAAAATCTGCAAAAAATCTGCAAAAATGTCAACAATTCTGTGTTTTTCTGTCAATATGGGGTTCTGTGTGTACATTAATGAGAACAAAAATTAACTGGCAAACAGCTGCAGTATAACAAAGAGTAAAACATTTTAAGGGGGGTCTAAATACTTATATGCACTGAATAATATATGCACTTATACTGTAGAAATGTATATAGAAATGCAAACACATACATGTATATATTTAAGAAAAATATGTTATGTTTATATATTAAATATATT
Organism: Enteromius unitaeniatus; assembly: GCA_032359435.1. Lineage (NCBI taxonomy): Eukaryota > Metazoa > Chordata > Actinopteri > Cypriniformes > Cyprinidae > Enteromius > Enteromius unitaeniatus. The sequence goes on from JAUMHI010000035.1 coordinate 11,474,895, forward strand.
TGTATTCAATATAAATTATAATAATGTGAATACATCAAAAACAAATTTTGGATGCAATAAATCATTTAACAGAACTTGAAAAGAGTCCAAATATTTCAAAAGCACTCCTGTAAGGAACTTTGTAAATGATAAACATGTGAATTCTGTGTGGAATTTTCTGGCAGCAGATTCCGTGCAGTTACTCCTGACTTCTGTAAAGAATGCCGATCATGCCTGATCATCAGACCTGGTATCTGAAGCAATTTCACCTTAAAATAAGGATTTTCCTTCATCTTAATCCTTTTTTAAATGTAGCTGATGAATGAGGCCAAACACTAGATTTATAAGCTTGTCCTTCAGTTATCAGCATTGACATTGCCAGCTCGGAGGATTAGATGAGGTCAAATGTGACCCAGAGGGGCATATTTTCCTCTCATGGAAATGAGTGCTATCATGTTAAACTCTACTCACAGGCAGTACCTTTACACATCAACATTACAGAGCACCTGAAGGTTGCTATGGTAATTTGTAAAAGCTCAGCTAGACTTTATACTGGGTTGTTGTGGAACGGCAACACACACAATACCCCTCAAACCCATAAACACTGCTCATCTTCTCCAATGCCTCAGACAGCATGCGCAGGTAATAAATCATCGAAGACAGCAAGCTAAATTATGCTAAATGGGGAGAAGACATATCCAAATCTTTCTCAGAAGAGAGCACCAGGTTCACACATGGATAAATGTCCTTTAAACAGCCAAGTCGATCCCATTACTGACCCACCTCTATGGGCCTAAGATAAGAATACTGCTGCTTGTTAATGTTGTCTTATCTGCTAAGGAAACACATTTCCTTCTCAATACAAAAGAAGCTGTGATATGATTTGAAATGGCAACAAACATGAACTATAAACAGCTTAAAAAAAGAAAAGAAAACGCTACATAGAAATTATTTTCGGCATTTCGGCTTTTATCTTTTGAACTGTCTGTATATTTAGAAGCACAGAAATTAATAGTATAGAAATTAAAGTAACTAAACCGTTTAACTCAAAAAAGGCGATCAACTTCTACAAAGCAGAGAACTCTCTTGTTCTCTCCCTAAGCTGGAGGGGATAATGGGAGGGTGGCCTTAAACATCTGCTTGCGAAGAATTTATTCCCTAAATCATTGTCATTAGATCCAGAATAAATTGTGCTGTAAAAGGGAGCAAAGAGCTTTCAGCCTTCATCAGACAAGTGGAGACATGAAGCCAAGACCTAGGAGATAGGGGAAGCGAGGAGAGAGAGACTTATATGGCAAAAAAAAAACTTTTTCATTTTGACTGGATTTCAATACTGTAAAAATGCAGAAAGCAGCACTTTGACTGATATGAAGAAATAGCGAAGTTAATGGAATTTTACACTCTGGATGTGTGAGGAACTTCTAAGGTCATCATGATGAAAAGAAACGCAACTCATCAGCAGACTCCAGACATGCTTTATTTTACCACATAAGTAGCTGAGGCAGTTTCAGAAGAGAAGCCGTCATCTGTTCTGGAGGTCTTGCTGTATTTATGAGCAGCTTCAAAGATGATTTTACTCTCTCTCTGTTAGAGAAAGAGAGCGAAAGAAGACCCTTTGGCGGTTTTTGTTGTCATGTTTTTTTCACTAGAAAAACATCTTGGAGCAGAAGGGAGTGATAGCAAAACAATAATTTAAGCAGCTAACATACATTAGCAGAACATTTTTCATTTTTACAGCCAGTTGTAACAAGTTGGCTGATTTTACAAGACTCACTATATATGTCTACAACAGTATTAGACTTTAAGAAATGTGAGAAACAAGACACGTAGAACCTGACTCAATCTGCCTCATCAGGAACAACTTGTACATAAAATGGTTTTAATCCAAAAGTAGCCTACTACAAAAAAGAAAAAGAAAGACCCCCCTCTCCTTAAAAAAAAAAAAAAAAGTGTAAAAATGCTGTTAAAACATTGCTCTGTTTGTTTGAAAATTCCGACCAGCCCAGCATAGCAACACCGCCTCAACCAATGATGTGAGTTTGGGTGCAGGGCTATCTTTTTGGTTAGCCAATAGAAGATGGGAGGAATGTTCATTAAAACCTATCATTATTTTTTGCAGTTATTTTTGGTGCTTTGCAATCAAAACATAGTCTGTTTGTTTGTGAATTCCAACCACACTAGCATAGTAACACCGGCTCAACCAATTAAGCGGGTTTGGGGGCGGGTCTATCTGTTTAGATGGCCAATGAGAGGAATGTCCGTAAAACCATTATTTTTGCAATTATGTTTAGTAATGCTAGTGATGCAAAAATAACACACTTCCCCTTTAAACAATTATTAAGAAACTATCCTAGAGCACCTGTATCACAAACAAAAAAGAATTAATTTGGAATGACATACTAGTACCAAAGCCTTCTCCTTTATCCTGTAATACTGTGGTACGTGTAATTTTTGCCTTCAAAATGATGATCTGCTTTTAAGCTTTGAATTTAATTTGGTAACACTTTAGTACAGGGATCAATTCTTAGTATTAACTAGTTGCTTATTAGCATTTTAACACATTGGCTGTTTATTAGTACATATCCAGCATGCATGTGCATATTATACATCCATGATCCTACCCAGTAACTAAATGATAAAACCCACCTTAAACTACTACTAAGCAGCAAATTAGGCATTTATTGCCGCAAAAGTTAACACTTGGGTAATGGCGTTAATATTTTAACAATATATGTTTTCTTTTACCAAAACTCAATGCTTTTCTATAGACATCTATGAACATATATGGTATATGCATAAACATATACCCTGGCAAGCCTACAAACTACACATGCATACTGACCGAGCATACTTTATTTTATAATGTAGGCTAGTACATAGTATGCACAATTAGTAAATACTGTACAAAATTTCTCAAAATGTGTTTCAAATCATAAGGATAATTCTATACGAGAGCTTACAGTGTTAACATTATAGTCTTTACCGACAGCATCAATGAACTGGGAAGGCCTGTAGTCCCAGGACAGCTATAAACACAGTTGGGAGCGTGTCATGTGTTTGGCCTGAACAGTGAATGATCTTTTCCTTTGTTATCACAGGAAACTGTGCAAAGGGCCTACATATAGCTCAATAATGGGTGAATGACGTAAGGCCTAAATATACTCCCATTTCAAAAAATAAAACAAGTCATAATGCACATGGAACATGATGAACATGAACATGATGAAAACATGGGCGGGCATTTCCCATTGGCTTTGTGAAAGGGCTACATCAGTATGCACTGCGCCCAGATATTTTGAGGGAAAAAATGAAAAGAAAACAAGACACCACTGAAAACACTGCCTGAAGCAGATAGCATGACATAAACAGCACCCACATCCCAGACTTCCACTGATGCAACTATCGGGAAGTCGGTTTCATCCGAACCCATCAGCGCAGCGTTTACAGGTCAACCATCTGACAAACAGCAAACAGCACAGCTCAGCCTGAGGTACAAGCCTGGGGCGGCACCTATTTTGCCACGCATCTTAATACTGGAAATGATAAATCACTGTGTAAATGAAGTCATGTTTATGTTTCAGAGATGTTTCAGTGTGGGGGCTGGCTGCCTGGGATCAGCGCAGATGTCAAGACGCCCACCCTGATGTTAGCTTACTCGTGAGACGCACAACCGGCGCTGCTAGAAAGCTATACAAGAAGGATCTACGTGTCCAAACATAGTTGCAGGCGCCCACTGATTCCCTCCAGTTCAATGCTCTCTGTTTTCTCAGGTCAGGAAATGCACCCCTCTCCCCTCCGCAACATGACCCCAGGAAGTGAAGACGGAGGGAAAAACACAACCGAATGAAGCAAATATACAACATGTGCAGCTGAAAATTCCCCAACACGTTTCTGGTCAGACAAAATCAAACCCACAGCTTTCCCAACATGCATTTTTGCCTGAAATACGTCAAAATTGATTACAGTTTCTGGTACACCATTGTAATATCAAACATATTGCCATTTATGTGGATCCAATATGCACACATGTCACCATTTTAAGGCTTTACCATAGTTCCACAGAGGTGTAGCACACCATAATTAGGTCATTAATGTTAGCAACCAACATTTATAGAAACCTAACCCCATCCTCATAATTACTATTACTGATTCAGCACTATTACGTTGTTTGCTCTTATAGTCTCTTTCAACAGTCTTATCTCTTTCTTTTGTCTCACAGTGTCTCAAAGACATGTTTTTCAAAAAGACAAATGCTGAAGTTGGAATGCATCATACTTGAAATAGTTAGAATAGTATGATAGTACTCCATTTGCAATTCAGTTGTTTTATTCTTTTCTAATGCAAGTATGTGTTAAAGTTGTGTCAATAGTTGTTGTGGGGTCCAGTGGTAGTGTTGCAAAAATAACAAAATGTAAAGAGTATAATTGCTTTTAAAAATGGCTTTGTTTTACATGACTGCAAGAAGCATTTGAGCAGTTCTGATAAACAGCCTTTACCATTTTCAATCATGTTACTGCAAAAACACAGTTTTAGGGGGTAAAATGGCAGATTAAATTGATTTCCAGTTAATTAATTCTACTGTGCAATTACATTTTATTTGAAACCATGTTGTTCATTGAAATTTACAGTTTATTTGGGATATTTGTACCAGTAACCACCGAGGGTAGAGCTTAAAGTCACCCTTATGATGAAGTTGCATATGCTGAATGAATAAATGTAAATGTACTTCAGAGATTAATGTCACAACTCAAAAGGCACCAGTATGACAAAACTTGATGACCATGGTGCTGACTGAACTTTACTCCCTATGATATGCTTTCCACCCCGATGCCTTTGAAATCTCTAAGCTTTAGTTCTGAATTCATTATAGTCAATTGCTATGTAAAGCCATACACAAGAACATAATTAGGGTGCCAAAAGTCCAAGCCCTGTCTGGATTGCACTAATCCAAATGGCAAGCAAGTTAGGCGTCTCTGGATTGGGTGAGATCGTGGTGGCAGAGATTGACACACCTGAGAAATTTAACTGTATAAGGGGTTGATCCTGTCGCCTCTGGCAGCGTTCGACTCAGCTATGTCTGCCAGAGATCACTTTACTGGTTAGGTAGTGATGACAGGCTCCCTGAACTGTTATCACTGTTTGCACTATTTGTTGATATGCCAGGAATTCCTCTTTTTTTGTGTCTTTTTTTCTCTCCCCTCACCATTTTTTCTACAGTACATCAGTAAGGTGCAGAAAGACAGCTGTGATGACAGCAGCACTTCAAATAAAGTGCTGTCTTTAGACCCACACAGTTCTGTTTACTCAACTAATTGTATTCATTGCAAAGGGCATATCTGCCATTTTAAGTGCATATTCAATAGAAAATCCTTTTCCGACATGAAATGCAACCACTGGTGACATCGACCCAGTTCCCCTGGTTAACTTTAATTCTCAAGTTATTAGCTATTAAGACTCTGAAACTGGAATGTTAAGGACACTACATCTTACCTTCTGATCTCTTGAGCTCCCAGCGTTGTATTGCTGGTGAGTTTCTTTTGATGCCATTACTCAGTGGGATGACCACACTTGGCTCAGACACTGGCACCTTAGTCTCCACTTTGGAGAAAGAGGCGATTCGCTGTAATATGGAACCCACACTCTCTTTGGCATGGATATCATCCTGGTCAATATCATTGCTGATCTCCATCTTTCCTGACAGGGATGGTGAGGCAGGAGCCACCTGGACCACTTGGGGCTTAGAGACCACGTTGAACTGTGGAGTCTGGGCAGGAGACAGAGGCACTGGAGATTCACTGATGTTGGGTACTGGGATAGCTCCAGGAGGAGTGATAGGCTCTTTCTTTTCAATGTTGTTGTTGTTATTGTGGACCATGGGTAGGTCAGTGCTGTCCAAGCTGCTGATAGATGCAGAGGGACTTGCTGAGACAGTGGGACTGTTGGATAGCGTTTGCAATCTTGGAGGTGGTTTAGGTGCTCCTGGAGATTCTGTCTGAGACTTGAAAACCAAGTTGTCAAGGTCAAGTGGGAACTTGTTGAGGCGAACTGGATCTTTAGGTCTAGGTGACTGGCTGTTGATAGAAGAGTCCCTTGCAAAGGTGCTGCTGTTCTGGATGTTATGGGGATTCCACTGCGGACTTGTATTGGTAAATCGTGATCCAGGTGAAATCACTCGTCTCATTCCGGCAGTCTCCATTTGAAGGTCCAAAGAAGGCATGGAGCCATGGCTAATACCCATGGGTTCAGTTGGGATGACCAGAGGACCTTCCAGCTCCGAATGGAACATGTTTCCATGTGAGGAGAACTTCTTGAGAGCGGGGCTGCCTAAACGTTGGGCTTTGAAATCCCCAACACCGACAGGACTCTGAGGAGGGCTTGTGTAGGAGCAGAGTTTTGAAGAGGCCTGATACTCCAGACTGGAAGATGAGCTGTGGAGACTGTCGTTGTCACTTCCTGGCCCAGAAGATGAAGTGAAGCCATTAGGATTGAATTTGTTTTGAAAAGAGGCAGCTCGGTTGATCCCAGTATTGGCATTGATAGTGGGCTTTCCCATTGTCCCTCTGTTGAAGGATAGGCTGGAAACCATCCTATTTCTCAAAACGGGGCTCTGGGCAGGACTGCAGCTGATACTAATCCTGGAGCGATAAGGAGGAGACACTTGGTTCCCTGGACTCCTCACATCATTTGTCTTGTTGAGGATAGCACTCGGGCTGATGGGGGATGTGACAGAAGATGTAGGAGAGAATGTAGGGATCTCATTCACATCATCAATATCAAAGGATCTCTTCAGAGCTGTACAAAGAAAGAAGACACAAACTTGATTAATTTCCAATGTTAGAAGACACTCTTGAAGGCTTAATGAATAATAAAAAACATATCCTAAAATGAGGTCAGTTAAATTGTACTTAATAACCAAAGGGCAAATTTCACTTCCAGAACAACTAGGCTATAATTTTTCAGGTAATACATTTCTAAATTGGTGATAATACTGATAATAAATCAAAGATTTAGACTTCTTTCATGATAGAAATCATAAATCAGCTAAGACAGTCATTTCCTGTTTTTGATTTAAAGAAGCACTAAAACCTCAAAAGGATACACTTCACGGTGAGGGCAGCCTGGAGCCCTCTCTGAATGGACGCCTGTCAGACAGATTTTGAAGGGCCAAGCCACAATTACAATGGTGTCTGAGCAATCTTTCTTTGAGGGTGATATAACAAATATGAACAGATCTGCTTTATTCAAGCACCCAGGTTATGTATCGTAAGTCTTTAAGAGATTAGGACTAGGGTAGATTAAAATATTTGCACATAGTACAAACAAGAGTTAATGATCTTCCATACAAAAGAGATGATAATTCAGCACTATTGAGATAATTATGAATATACTAAGTCCAGAAAAATTAACAAAAAAAGCATCAGCTATAAAATTAATGTATGAAAATACATATGCATTATTTTTGTTCCTCACATAATTATAGTTAAGTATTATTCAGATTTTTTTATTATTATCAGAAAACACACTGATTATAAATTATGAAAGCAGAAAATTTAAAACACCAGCCGAATCAAAATCTACACAGCATACTGACATTTGCTGTCAATTAAAAATGTGTGCTAAGGAAATGTATAATAAGACAGTGGAAACTCTCATGGGGCTGAACGGTAAGTCTACACCTGAAGCATGTAAATTTTGGTGACACTGTATAATCCCCTCATTCTCAGAAGCAGCAACACAAAGCCGAAGGCAAACAGTGCTTTCCGACCTTTTCCCTTTGTGAGAGGCAGTGGCTTTTCCTCCAGCACAAAGGACCAATTCAAAGACACAGTGTCAGGGGCTGAAGGCTTGGATTACAACAGCCCTTCACCGTGACTGAGAATTCCAGTGGCAAACAGTACAAACGTCCTAACAGCTCTGTGGCAGACCCAATTAGAAGTGGCAGCTTGAGAATTTCACATAGACACCATTGCGCCATGTGATGACAATTGGATGCGTCTAGGGTGTGATGCCATGAGGGGCTTGCTGTTGAAGACTACCACCATGGCTCACACGCCATCTTTGGCATATCACACACCCAGGCACCATGACAGAACGTCAGAGGTTTTCAACCCTCTTCAGGTGCTGCCTTGTGTAAACAAGCAGATATCAGTGTGAAGTTATCATAGCATCTCGCCCAGCAGCCCAGATTTTATCTTCACAGACAGGGGGCAGGGCTAGAGCCAGGGTCGACTTTCTTCCTGTAGGGTATGCTACCAATTAGAGTCACGAAGACTACAGGCACTAAATGAAATCACATTTCATGCAGGAACAGCCCCCTCTTTTACAGTGAGGAGACCACAGACCCTTTGTTTCAGCTCGCCAGACATCATCCTCACAGCTGTGAAAGTTTAGGCCTAATCGAATTCCAGCAGCAAGGCAGTCCGTGCATCATGCTACACGCAATGTCATTCTCTTCAGAGCCCCAGAAGGCATTTAATATGAAAAGAACACCATCAGGGTGCCATTTGATGCAGAGGAGGAGAGGTGAAGGCTGCTGTGTGTACTCACAATGGCACTCAAAGTGATGGAGAAGTGCACTTTGGCAAAGAAGTGCGCACCACTTTAGCTGACTACAGTTCGGAAAGCAAAAGAAAAGACACTAAGCGAGGGAGGGACAGCAAACCAAGTGGCAAAGTCTAACAGCTTTTTTTTTAACGGTGCAGCACATGCAAGTGTAAACTTGTACTCCCCTTTGACTGAGATAAAAGAGGCCGGTATCAGGTAATTACTGGCACCCTGTCAAACGCTCAGGAAATAATTACGCTGGCAGCCGAGCGCACCATCTCTGTGCTGTTCAATATTCTTTCTCACAGCTTTGCTGCAGTTTAATCCTCTCTGTTAACACATGGAGCAGCACAATGCCTGCACAATCTGATAAAAGAGAGGAACCTGAGAAGCTCACTCTTTGCCATGCTCTCTTTTTCCTCAAAACTGAGTCTGTTGGCTGCCTGTGATGGCTCTTCAAGAAATGGGATGAATGTCAATCCCTCCTGTGATGATTATGCTTCCTGTCAAATACTTTGCTGATATTCTTTCATTAAGGACATTTTGGGTTATTTTGCAATTTCCTGTTAATAATCAGGTCCAATGCAGATGGGGATTGTTTGACCCTTGGAGAAAAGGTTGATGCACTCATGGGCTACATAAACACAGATAACCATTTGTTTTTGAAATAAGAGCCAAAAAAAATAGTTCAATCAAAAATAAAATGTATCAATCCAAACTTTGTGAAACATAAAAGAATATTTCAACAGTTTTTGGTCCATACAATAGAAGTCGAATAGAAGGTTCAAAACATCATTGCACTCCACTGACAGACAATTCAAAAGAAAGCCACATGCAGAAGAATAAAAGATGTGATCCCTTCCTCTGTACGTTTATAGAGATTCAGGATCAAGCAGTTCATGGTTTTACAACACTAGCTGCTATGTTACTTTGGACCTAAGGTTTATGATGAGGGGCTGCAAGGCAAACAGAGAAAGGCCTGGGGATGACTGCAGAGGGGGTCGTCAAAGAGACAGTTGGGGGAGGTCAAGGGGACGTCATACAGTCACTGATGGATGTATGTTACCTATCTAAGACTCTGTTTAACACATATAGATCATTTGCTCATAATCAGCAATATTTCCAGTGTGAATGTAGCTCCTCTCTTCATCTGATAGTCCTGGGAGGGAAAGTTTTAAAGATGCACCTATAGGGAGAGTGAATCATTGGCCAGGCGGATGGGGGGGGTGGATTTTGGGAGGGGGGCAAGTTTGGGCCTGTTGTGGTTTTCCATCCCCCACCATTACATTCCTCACAGGTATTCCCAGGCGACCCCTTGAAACACCACCCTAAGCACATATCTCAGACGTAGCTCGGACCACCTCTGCTAAGGCACATCTGGAAGCTGAATTCCAAGCTGCCATTTTCAGCATTGCAGCAATGTGAATAGGCCGCTGCATTTACACCCCCAGGGGGCAATGAAAAACTTTCACACAGTCACATATACTCTCTATTACACCTTTTTAGCCTTTTGGTTGGAATTTAGCTCCTGCATCATCGTGACCCGGTATAACTACATGCGCTATTCAACACCATCGTGCTTTCATTACCATTTCAGATTTGGCATCTGATGTTCCAAATGGGAATCAAGATTAAAACAAGTGTGAAAAAAGCAACTCGTGGCTGATAATGGCATTTGATGGGATTCAGACTACATATACTGAGTATGTGGTATCAACTATCAGGCAATTACATAGAAACATGCCTGAGCCACTTTGGGTTCTTCAGGACTCTTCTTTCTTTCTAAACGTAACTTGGCAGCTTTTTGTAGAATCTGATATTAGAGAAATATTTTAGAACCTAGCTTTTCTAAATACTGATCAAAGTGTAAACAAAGGTTGAATAAAGCTAGACACAAGTTTCGGGTGGACCTGTTTTAGGAATGATAATCAAACCGATACTGAGCTGAGATAAAAATAATCCCTAAATGTACTATCCTCCATCTGTAAAATTCCATTATAGCCCAATACTTTATAAAGACGAAGTTATAATTAGTGCTTTGTGAGAATGCCACATGGCATAAATACATTTGAAAAAAGCACAGTGAAAACACAAAACACCATACAAAATATGTCCACTATGAATTCTGTATATTAAAAATTAAATAAATACTAAATAAATGAATTAACAAAACTAAACTAAAATGAAACTAACAAAAAAATTAAGTATGTATTATCTACCCACCTTTTTTGTATTAGTCACACATTACTACACTAAATAGTGTGAGAACAACAACAAACTGGACAACTATTTTTTAAAACTGTAGTATTTGCTGAAATAGATAACAACACCAGATGGTCAAGTGATGAGGCTTTCATTAAATGGCACATTTCTAGAGTTCAAGGTCTAAAGTTGACAAAGTTCAAGGTCATTTTGTGTCATGTTTGTTGATAAAATTTCAGAACTTTACTTGGCAGTCTATTTTTTTCCCCTTCCTCCCAGTAGTGTTCATGCACACATACATACAAAGTACATAGATATTTCATGCAGACCTTTAAGCTTAGCCTCCCTTATCCCACAAGGCTTTACCAGGGGCCCTATATCTCCTCAATCTTTATTCTATGACTCCCATAATGCTGTGAGGAATGCACTGCATAGGGTGAAAAAGCAATGAAAACCATCATCCTTTTTTTCTTTTAAATGTAGCCTTTAGTGAATCAGTACCATGAATCAAGAACATACAGACCCTGAATAAAAAAAATGGAGCCTCAAGATATACCATACGCTGTCTCTAATGGGCCAGTCTCAAATTACACAACAGGAAGGTTAAGGCTGGCTCTTTTGGACATATTTTGCCTTTCCCTCATTTCCACACATTCACATTTACAGGAAATGCATCAGTCATCACCCGCTGAACAGCCATCTCCGTGCACCAAAAAAAGTTCATGCCTACAATTAAACTTCTACTGATAAGACATTGATGACTGCTTTTCACAGTCACTCGACCACAAATGGCCCTATGGAAGAACCAAGGATCTCACTATACATCCCACAACATTCCAAGAGGCGTTTTCCTCAGAATGAACAGCGCTTCTGTCCATCTTCACTCAAGCACATGGAGACACACTGATCTCTTGTTCGGAAATAACCTTGTTGGCTGAGGTGAAGCTGAAAGAATTTAATGCCTCGCTTGTGGCCGGTGTATGAATCTGAGAAAACTCTAGTGGCCAACACTAAGAACCAATGGACGGCATTGATCCCATCTTCTAGTTAAATTCAATTTCGCCCTTGTCTCAAGTCGTAATACTTTCTAAGAGCGTAATAAAAGTAAGATGTAACTGATAGAAATCAAGGCATTGGCAAAATGTTCTTTTTCAGCTCTTGAAGGAACACACCCAGAGAACATGTTTGTTTACTGCTTAGCAAAAACACCTCAATCTTCCCTGTCATCATGTGTAATTGCCAAAGTCTTCTTAAGAAGGAGTTTTTGAAGCATCTACCAGACAAACCTCTGCGCAACATTACCAAGGTAGCAAAAGCGCTTCCTCAGGCAGTGTTTAGCTGACAACTGTTTCCACGTAGCACGCAAATATAATAATAGATGGTGCTTTATTCTGAGCGCTTGAACTAATTTGTTTTTCCTCTTCACATCAGCACCTGTCTAAACACTAAGAGAAACTATTGTTCTCCAGTCCCTGCGGTGTCCGTCCATGACGGATCTATTGGAAAGGGTGCCTCTCTTTTTCAGAAGTGCGTGTCAGATTCAATAGTGAACACGGCTGTAGTGAGGGTTGTGAAGATGGTTCTTGACACTCTGCAGTGTAAAGAAACAAAGGTTTGGGAGCATGCTAAGATAATTACAGCAGCACACCACAGGAACTTTCACCGCATTCATTTTGTACAACTTTTGAAAGTTCTTTAGACCAGACAGACAAACAGACAGATAAATAGGTAATAATAATACCAAAAAGTACACTTAAATCAGGCCATGTTGTTTTATGAAAATAGATTTTGAATACATAAATTATACCCTTAATAGGATCACTTAAACATGCCCTTATGACCTAACACAGACTAATCGACCCAGCCAAAGTCTTGCCTCTAGTCAAATGCGCTTAGGGTCTGTGTGGAAAATGTCTACACTTTACAAGTAAAATACAATAAAGCATCAACCAAACTTGCATATATGTCCATAATCAATAATAGCATGCCAAAATAGACTTTTTAGAAGTAAAAAAAAAATCTACATCCTAGTTATAATTAAATTTTAGAGGTACATTTATTAGCATACTCATGGCGAAAAGTGTTAAGAAAGTGTTTTTAAGCACTTAATCTCTAAATAATTCTACTTGCGCGGTTTCTCTTAGCTCCCAACTAAATAAATAACGTTAAACAGATACAATTATTAAAATGAATGAACGCGCGCGCACTTACCCTCAAAATCAGACAATATCCCCTCCAGATGATCATTGACCGAGATATCTGACATCCTGATTTCAGTTCAGGGGAAACCTCCAGCCTCAGTGGCACGCAATCACAAGAAATAAACTTTGCGAAAACAGCACAAAACCTCTTAAAAGATTGTCAGGTTTCTCCGACGATTTTTGGGCTTATTTTGCAACGCAAAAGTTGCGATTTTGATGGGAGTCGTTTCTCATCAGAGGGCGCAGAGCAGAACGTCAGATTCAATAGAGACTCAAAAGCAGACAAACCATCTGATAAACCTCCTCCCTGTGAGTCCTGCCCCCTCACAAACAGAGTGGTGGGTGAAGTGACTCCCCACCCTTCACCCCACCCTGCGGCTACACCTGAAAAAGGCAAGTCTGTCCCCCTTCCTTTGCTGTTTTTGTTTGTTTGTGTGCAGGGAACATGCGTACCCCTCGAAGAAGACGGCTCTTTAGTCCTTATCTCGTGAGAGACGAGGGAGGGATTGCTTTTAAGTGGATTTCTTGAGAAGCCGATTATTTATCAATGAAACACTTTGTATGCGAAGCAGCAGGGCTTTAAGGTTTGTAACTGACTCATGCGGTCCGAACGCCACCGAGCAGCGCCATATATAGGGGACACCAGGGCTTGTTGTTGCACAGTTTAAATTGAGAAAAGATTATCTTTGGACATCTGTCATTGGGCATATTGTCACAATGGAATTCAGATTAGTTAACTGCAAACAGCATTTAATTTATTAACTGAACTGAAACATTTGCCTTACGGGGTTGCAGAAAAATGAATAGAAAAACTGATCATTTTAACTTTTAACTGATCATAAGATTGGGTAAGATTTTGTACCCTTTGGTGCAAATCTATCTGTGTTTTCATGGTGCAAATTCAAAGATTTGAATTAAAACAAATAGACAGATATATATATATATATACAGTGGGTGCGGAAAGTATTCAGACTCCCATACATTTTTAAATCTGTTATATTGCAGCCATTCGCTAAAATCATTTAAGTTTTAAGTTTTCCTCATTATTGTACACACAGCATATTGACAGAAAAACACAGAATTGTTGGCATTTTCGCAGATTTATTAAAAAAAGAAAAACTGAAATATCACATGGTCCTAAGTATTCAGACCCTTTGCTCAGTATTTAGTAG
>JAUMHI010000035.1:11492956-11512538 GCA_032359435.1 Enteromius unitaeniatus
AAGAATCACAGGTGTTTTTTGTTTGTACCCCAACCTCCTTCAGAATATCTTAATATTCATGTTCCCATCTGTAAAATAAAGTGATCTTAACATTTGCGAAGCCACTGTCTCAGTGGCCATCGTCTTTTGTCGCGGTGCAAAATCTGAAAGGCGGCAGACGGTTTTAATCCGCAGACCGTTCGACACGATGTAGCCCTGGCGGAGACGGCACGGTTGCGCGCGGGAGCGAAATAAGCCTTTCCTCTGCATCAGCTTTTTCGCTCTCGCAGACTGTAACACAAAACTACATTTAAAGCATCAGATTTTGTGAGGCCGATGTGCAGCCTCAATAATTGATGAGCTTGGCTGAGTGTGGAGGTTTGGAGACTCGCTTCGCTTTACTGCAACGCCAGAGAAAAAGAGAGAGGTGAAAGTGTTAGATATTCTCTCACATGGTGTAGGTTGTTATGCTGTACCACCCACACTTTAGAGCAAGTGAGCTGTGAAATGTATTCATTGTAACATGGAAAATGGAGGCAAGGAATTGCCTGTAATGTCTGACAGCAAGGGCAGCCAGCCAACATCACCTGCATTATTTCACTTGTGTATGAGTGTGTGAGTGTGTGTCTGTTTTTCCTCTTTTTTTTTTTTTAGATATTATTATAGGTTTGGGAAATAGGCAGCAATTTCATTACGATGTGATTTGGGAAGAAATTGCCCACCATTGAGTGACCCCACCGCAGAGGATCAAATGGGAAGTCAGCTCAAATAAAGTTAATAGTGCATTAACTGAAGGCAGCATCGCTGAGCCCCTAAGCAGTGTTCCTCATGCAGCGCCTGCCCCTCTCCTTCCTCCTCCTCCTCTTCTTCCTTCTTCACTCGCTCCTCATTTGTCTTTTATCCTCTCCTCTCTTCCCTTTTTGAAACCGTAAGACAGCTACTGTATATTTGTACCTCCAAGGCGAGGCGGCACGGTAAAAAAAAGTGGATTGGCTGCAATGTATAGGAATGAGGCACGCGAACCAATGGAGTGTGCCTTTGGCCCCTCCCTTCTGCATATCTCCTCTCCTCCGCAGCTTGCGAGAAAGCAGCCTGATGAATAACACAGAGGGGACTTGTCTCTGGGATTATTAATTTCCCATCTCTCTCTCTCTCTCTCTCTCTCTCTCTCTCTCCCCTCCCTGTCTCTCTCTCCTTTCCCTTCCCTCGTTCTTTCTCTGTGTGCTTACCCCTTGCGTGTGGCTTTTTTTTTGTTTCTTGCCTTGCTGTTTGAAATGATCCTTTTCCATTCAGTGTGAGAGTGCATGAGTGTTGCTTCATGGAGCTGTGCGGCCACTGTTAACACTGCCTGGTAGCTATTCTTCCACACAAGAGCTCTCGCGTCACGAGGGGGTGAGTTGGTATCTATTAAAATCAATATAGTGTCGTGAGACCCAGGGCTAAAGCAGTCGGTCAGGGGGGGGGCAGGTTTTCTAAATCTGAGTATGCCTGCATCTAAGCCTGACCTACAAAGGAAAGGGAATTTCTCGCTGAGGACTCCAGTTGAGCGCCGGTGCGCGGTCGGACGCTTTGTATTTGTGTGTGTGAGAGTGTGTGTGTGTGTGTGTGTTAATGTCAGAGAACGCCTGGGTCTCATAGTGTGATCAGTCAGCTAACAGAGCAGCGAGTTGCTTTTGTTGCTAAACACCAGGCATGCTTTTATCAGAGCTAATGGGGATGTGTGTGAGAGACCTTGGTTTTGCTGGGGGAATGGCAATGGGATGGAAATGCGAGCTAATGATGGGTAATTGAAATAGCGGGGAATTATAGTTTGTTTTGTTGATATTCTCTCCCTCGCACGCGTTCGCTCTCCCTCTCTGAACCTTTGTCGGAATATTGATGACTCTCTCAGGCTGCAAAAATGATAATGATTATAATAACATCTGCATCGGAAAGTACTTACGAGAGCAATAACAACTAACAATTGAACTTAACGCACTTTACGTGACTCACTCAGGCCGTGACATGACTCACACAAGAAGGGACGCTTGTGAATTGATGTTCGTATGGTTGTGTTTGATTAAGTGTGTGGATTTACTGCAGGAGAAGGTAGAAATGTAACTTCTGATGCATCATTTGGTGTCTACCACATGGCTGTGTTTTGATTGGCTGTTAGTGCATAATTCGTGGGAGGGGGTTAGATTGTAGGCACTTGATTAAAAAGCATAAAACAACAGCTTTTATTTACGTTTTTTGGACCATAAATATTCTAAACTTTAACAAAGCTCTTTTATCTGAATTTGATTATAATGTGTGGAACCACATAGTTGTGTAGTATTAATAGTTAAGTTAAAAAAATATCATTCAGCTCTGAAAAATGGCTGTGTTTGGATTGGCTGTTTGGGAGCGTATTTGCTAATTGTATTATTATTGTTAATGTCAATTTTATAAATATCATTTTGTGGTATTTAAGTTGAAATGACAGTATTTTATTAGTTGTGTGTAATATTGCTCATTTTAATGAAATTAAAAATGGTTGTAAAAATATGCATTAATAAGCAAACACATATCCCAAAATTATCAATCAATAATCAACCCAAACATGTACACTCATTCCAATCAAAATAATGATGTGTAAACACTGAATGATATTTTTACACTTTTGCAAATGTATGCTGTACGATTCCACACATTTATTAAAATACAAGTGTTCACATTTCATGTGAGGAATCTGTACAGTACTGGTAAAAAAATATATATATATATATTTCCAATATATCATCAAATAAGCATTTTAATTGGCTGGGAGAAGTTTACTGATGTGTCACTAGTTAAACAAATTTACAGATAAGTTTTTATATCAATTTTGGTAAGCATTTTTCAAATTATTCGATTACGATAGCTCTATTGATTTGAAGATATTTGTTATTTTATGTATTGTAAAACATTTTCTTTTTTACAAAGTCTGTTGTAAACGAGAGCTCATTTTCAAATTAAAATTAAGTTAAAAGATCCCCCCCCACCCTTTTTGTGTGTGGTTTAATCTCCCACACTGTAGTGCACATTGTCTCCCCCCCTATCGTCCTAAGGAAAACATGATCCTCTACATAAGCTGACATGTCTTTTTATACCCTCATTACATTGTTTTCAGTAGCTTTGTTCAGTCGAAAATGATTTTGGAAGAAATAACAATGGCAGGAAAAAAGCAAAAAGAGCGAGCAAGCGAGGAAGAAGGAGAGAGAGAGAGAGAGAATACCCCATATTCTGTTTATGTAATTTAGTGAGTCATAACGTGGGTGCATGAGGCATTATGCAAGTTCTGGTTGTGCTTTGAAAAATTGGTTATCTCCACAGCACCTACAAGGCACACAGATGGATGCGCCTCAGTTGTGGTGCGCCTGAGCCCTGGCAGTGCGGGGAGCCAGGGCGTCTCAAAGCAGGGAGCCCTTCTGGAGGAGGACAGGCCTCTTTTTCTCGAGCCGTCAGAGCTTTGGATTGGTAAATCCTGTGGGCTTGACCGAATAGAGGAAGTGCAGAGCTACATGAGGGTGAATAATCATAGTGTGCAGGAGAGGGGATTTCGCAGGGCACTGCATATGCCCTGTGCCTACAATTCACCCTGCCGCTCATTAGATGCTGAATACATCATGCAGATTTCTGCCAGTCCTCTCATTTCAAATGCAGCTCCTCTTGACAGAAATTAGAAAAGAGAATATATAATCAAAGTGATGCTGTTGTGCGTGCGCATGTGCCATTTTTTCGTGTTTTTTTTCTCCCCCTTTTAAAATTGATTTGCATTAAAAATAAATCTCAATATTCATTTTAAATAAATATGTTTAATATAAGTCCACCAAAAAAGACGCTGAAAATTAAACATAAAACTAAGTTTTCCCCATGACTTCAACCAGACTGTTCAAACACAACGTACTATAAAATATCCCCAGGAGCGATGATTATATGTTTCATTGCTCTCAAATAAATATGTTTAATGTAATTCAGCACTGAATTCTTGGCCCAAAAAATGCTTACTAAAAATAAAATGAGTGCCCCTTTTACGGATCTGATTATTCCCCATGCCTTAACAAAGATCCAGACTGCATACATTGGCTGTAAAACATCCCTGGGCCGTGATGATTATATGTTTCATCGTTTGGAAAATGCATGGCTCTTAAGTGTGAGAATGAAGTATAGAGTTAGATGGCTCCCTCTTTTATTTCCCTTGGAAGCTGGCAAAGGGTTGCTGCGTACTCTGTTATCGTCAGTGGGAGTTAAGTGCTGTGTGTTGAGCACAATCGGAACGTGTTTATTGCGGCGATTATGTAACTGGTTATAGTCTTAGCCTGTCCTATGCTGCCGAGGCCTTGCGGCGCACATTACGCTAGTTGCTAGCATTGCTGTTTCGCTCGAGGCAGGGCAAAGGGAGGAGGGGGGGATGGTGTCGGGGAAACCTCACACCGGGCATACAGCGTTTGCTATCGTTTGTGGAGTGGAAATAGAAACGTAGCATTCCGCCGGTGTGTCACACTCGTATTGAAATGATAATGGAGCACATGCCAATGTAACGGGGGCTCCGCTCAACCCCACAGGGAGTTGACGGAGAATACCACGGTCGATAGTTCTGCACAACAAAACAAAACAAAAACTGCTCTCCTGGTGATACGTATAAATGCTGCCTCCTTATTGTTAACAAGACGCCACGTCCTAGGCAAAGGAGCCATTAAAGAAAACAGTGGCTGTTATTAAGTCAATGGCTGAGCGAAGCACGCTGGGGGTGATAAAACGATCATATTAATACCTTGAACTCTCGCTTTCACTAAATGGGGCAAGTGTATATTGCTTTGTAAACATTTCCACATCAATAGTACGGTGCCACAACAAAAGATAAACCCCAGGTTGAACAAGGAGATAAAGCGACTGTTTCACAAGATTAAATAGAAAGTGATGCCAGCTTGGCAGCCAGGCCGTGTGTTGCATGGATTATTTATAATGGGAGCAAAAAAAAAAAAAAAAAAAAATGCAAATCATACAATTACAAGCCGTAAAGCCAAGTATTAAAATAAGAGAGCAGAATTAAGGCTTTCAGCTGATGTGATGAAAATAAATGAATTTAAATCTAGCATTTGCATTTTGGCAAAAATAGTCAGACCTGGAAGACTGTTCTATGATAAGAATATCTTTTTTTTTTTTTTTTTAGAACTTTTGTTTGTGTTCCACATGAGCTTTTTAATGCGTATCCGTGTTTTTAATCTGCATCCTTAAAGCACAATAGCTTCACGCCTGCTTTGAATATTGTTCTCTTTTTTAAATCTACACAGGCAGCTTTTGTAATGTATGACATGGAGGAAATGAGCTCATAAAGAGTCATGAAATTTCTCCTACATGGCATTGCGTGTTGTTTGTAGATCTCTGTGTTGTAAAGAAGGCCTCCATAATCCATTTACTTCAATTTGTAAACACACAGATGACACACAGCGCAGATGTTATGAACCCAACAGAAATCTTCTAATACCTTGTATATCTAATCTTATTCCAATTAGAAAGCAGGGAAAAAAGCATGAAGCGGGAGGAAGCATTTGACAAATGCGGTATTTTTGCGTAAGTAGTGCACAAATTGTGTTTAAATTGGTTATTATTAAGTAGACGTTTAATATCAAATGCGCTTTGTCAGATTTTGCGCACACAGTATTAGATTATTATTTTTCATTTTATTTCTATGTTAAATATACATTGAATATGATTTGTGTTTTGTCCTTGCTAGGTTTACTTTACACGTACTACGCATGAGTTTATTCCAAAGGACAGAAGTCTGTGGCTAATCCTCTGGTTTGTACATACTGTCGGCTTTGATAGGGGAAAAAATGAAGATGCCGTGTGGGTGTGCAAGATTAGGCTTATCTTCAATTGCATTGTATATAGGGATATCCGCAGTGACATTGACAGAATGGGACGCTTCTCCCTTTAAAACAAGCCAAAGGAATTTGCAGGTTGAAACAGTGGAGGCGATCAGGAGTGGTGGAGGCACCCGGGCTGCAGTTTGTTTGTGGTGGCGTGCTTATGCATGATAGCCCCAGCTCAGGACAACAGCGGGATGAATAAACGCTCAGATTGTTCACAGCCATTGTCCCACTGCGGCTGCTCTTTGTCCTGAAGATACTTTCGCTTAGCTCTCCACATCATGTTGTTACCTCCCCGTCGCAGCGACTCCGTCCTTCCAGGATGCTTGAGATGCCAGAGCATCTAATGGCCCCTGCCAAGATGCCGCCAAAAACAACCACTTTTGAGACGAGGATGTACACGCCACAGTGAATCTAGCTCATTCTAGCAATTTTCTGTCTCCTGACATGTGCTGACGTGTTCCCTATTGCTAAGAGATGCCAACATGTTTTTAAGGGATGCACCGATGATGTATTAGTACTAAATTGGGTTTTTAGTTTGTCAGCTTGAGTCAATATTCAGTTGAATTTTTTATTCTATAAAGAATAAAAATGTAATTTTTTTATTTATTAATGATATTGTGCTGTCATCCAACAGTATCTTCAAGTTAATCTTTAGAAACATTAATAAATTATTAACACTGATAAATGTAGTGTTTTTCTTTTTCTTCTGTTAATTTAGAAATTTTCGAATTTGGCTATTTATTGACTATTGACCATATTATTGTTAACATTCCAAAAACTTTTTCAGTAATTTAAAGAAAGATGAAATAAGATAAAAAGATTAGACGGGAAAAAAAGAAACTTAAACTCATGGCCATTACAAGTAACTAAAAAAAAAAAGAACTTTTTGACTATTTACAAATGTCATAGCAATTACAAAAATCTACATTAAATTAAAATTACTATTAATATAAAAAAAATAAAGAGCTAATTCAAAATATGTAAAATATCATAATATATAACTAATACTAATATATATGTGGCTATCATATATTACTGCAGTAGTTGTATTTGAAGTCTATAGTCTTTATGTTGGTCAAAGTGATGAACCTTGACTTTATACTTGCTAGTTGGCTGCATTAGAGAGAATCAGGATGAGTAGCCAGTATGTATTTGATCTGTTTGTTTTTTAGGAAAAAAAAGACTATAAAATAAGTAAATCAATTTTTTACGAGTGTACTAGAACATAGTTGGCCTCAAAGCTCATATTCAAGTCCAAAAACTCCAGTACAAATCACCTAATAGTAAACAAGTCCATAATAATTGTGCTTTGCTACAGCTGGTCTCCATAAAAGCATCGAGGTTGACACACAAGCCCCTGCGTCAATCATTACTGATATTTTCCTCAGTGGCCGAGTTGACTTCTCACTCTACCTCCAGCTTGCGTGATTGATGTCGGGCAGGGCTAGCGGAAAAAGAGTGCACTGTGTTCTTTGACCGACAGTGGGCCGCTGTCCTCTTTCTATCTCTCTCCCTGCATCCCCCCTCCTCTATTTCTTTCAGGAAAGGCCTGCTTCAGGACTGCCACAATTTTTCAGCTGCAGCCCCAAGCACCTCTGCCCCCAGACTTAGCCCAGCTGCTGTGGACCACAGACACACTAATTGGCCCTGATTTAGTCTGCCGTGCTTTAAGTGCACTCTGCTGTGTGTGCTGCGTGGGGCTGCCATGTCAGTCCGCTCTTTTCCCACTGGCTCTTTAGGCCATTACCTAAATGAAGTGCTGCCACTGGAAGTTGGTGAGCACATGCTAACGGTGAGGTATTGATTTGTGGGTTATTTCAAATGATGATATCGCTGTTTTCAATCCAGAAAAGAGAAAAATATCTTAGGAGAGTTTTTTTTTTGTAATACGCTTGAATGATTTACAAGTTAATTATATATTCTGTGATAATAGGTTCGTAAGTATACACTCTATAAATAAAGGAAATAAGCCAAAACATGAACGTGTGTGTGTGTATAGTTAAATAATATACATTTTGTGATGATATAAGTGATAAAGTTTTGATTTGCTATATATTATATATTGTTAAATATAGAAGTATACTGTTTGCAATTGCGTATACGTATATATGCCTTATATAGAGCTGTACTGTCATATAATGTACATTTTTGGCATATATAATCACAAAGTTGAGATTTGGTGTATTGTGTGTGTATGTATGGTTAGATATGCATCCAACTTTATGTAGAGCTGTGCGGTCATTTCATTTGTGCAGTAATGTAATTTATGATTTGCGCTGATGTGCATGATATTATGTAGTTGAGATTTCATATATATATATATATATATATATATATATTGATTGAGATTAATTGCATGCTCAATAAAAAAACATGATTTTTAATAATTGTTAAAACGTTATCCGTTTTTGCAAATTATGTTTATATATATATATGTATATATATATATTTTTTTATTTTTTTTTACTTTATTATACTGTATGTAGGTGTTTAAAGTTGAATATATATATATATATATATATACACACATATATAATATTTAAATTTTGCACTCACACCCACAGTAAGGAATTTGCGATATACTGTCGTATATACTGTAATAGCAAGGCTTTTATATATATATATATATATGTGTGTGTGTGTGTGTGTGTGTGTGTGTATAGGTCTTGACAAAAAATGTGATGGACAAACGTGCTGAACTGAAGCCAAGTCGTTTACAGCATCGCGTTTCAGAGATGCCAAGGTCTAAATCAATTTCAACTTCACAGCTAGCGGGGCACGGATGGAAATATGGACATTCGTGCAGCTACGCCCTGCCAGTCCTCAGAATTAAAACCATTAATCTATACACAGGTGACTGTTTTAGCATGCTAGCACAGCAGATTTAGCGGGGAACGAGGTGTTCACTTAAGGAAACCCAACAGCGTTGAAACAAACAAGTTTTCCCCCTCGCAAATCCTGTTAGTAGACGAGACAGAAGCTGTTCTGCTTAAAATCATTAGCATCTCCAGTTTCTCAAATTGAATACGCATCGGATGCACGTTTTCTGGAAGCGCACTCTGAAACGCACGGGGTCCGGTGGTAGTCCGTCAGCCAGTTCAGAGTGGTGAAATGACTTGGGTTTGCCGAGCACATTATTGTGTATTTGACAGTTCTTGACAGTTCAATTTTAGCCCTATGTTCGCCTGACATTATTCTATCAGGGCCCTCCATAATCTGAGGCTGTAATTCGCCGGATGCAGCAAAATGCTTATTTCCAAGACCTCTGCGGCAGGGGCCGGCCTGCGCCATCACTCATATCTCAATTACCTAATCTAATGCATCTCAGTGGGCTGCTGCCCGAGCTTCATTTACTGTAAGTGCTAGAAGCTCCTCTGCAATTGTTATGTGCGCCAGCACCAACCTGCGCCGTCTGGGGGAGAGTGAGCTCAATCAGAGAGGGGCAGGGAAACACATGAGAAGCAGGGAGGGGGAGACGGAGGTGGAGAGCGAGAAAGATTCGGGGAGATGAAACGAGTTGGTGGAGGAAAAAAGACAAAGACAGAACAGCAAGCGCTTCTCTGTAAGAGGGTGTCATGCATCGGCGGGTGGAGAGGAAGAGCGCTGTAGAATAGACGAGTATTAGCAGCTACGCGCATGCTGTTATAGGAACAGGAAGCAGAGCTCCTCTGCAAGAGCGCTTGCCTCCACATTTTTGGGTGATTGTAGCTGGTGATCCGAAACTTAGTGAGCTATCTCGCTGCCTGCAGCCTACATAGGTAGCTGACTACTGAGGCAGCGTACTCTTCTGTCAAGGAACTTTATAGCTGACTCATTTGGAACATACTTGAGAGACTCTGCTCATAGTTAGTTTAATATTAGCATGTTGTTATGCTAAATGAATGAGATACTCTGTTTGGAAATAGGTTTATAATTAATACTGAGCTAGTAACAATACATTCTTCTCTGCAAAGGATGTGATGCTATCTTAGAATTAGGGTGAAATTCGTTATTTAACATTAAATGCAGGACCATTAAAAGTTTGGGGTTGGTAAGATTTACATTTTTTTTTTTTAAAGTCTCTTATTCTCCACAAGGCTACATTTATTTGGTCAAATAATGGTGAAACGGTAACACTGTAAATTTTAACTGCAATACAAAATAACTGTTTTCTAAAATGTAAAAAATAGTTCAATATTTGTCCAATATTATTACAATATTTAATATGCAATATTCCATTACACCAGTCTTTAGTGTCACATGGTACTTCAGAAATCATTATCCTATGCAGAATTTTTCATTATTCATTATCAGTGTTGAAACGTTTTGAAAGAAAAGCATTTATTTTACTTTTACTTTCGTAAGATTATAAAATTGACTTTTGGACAATGTAATGTGTCCTTGATGAATAAAACCCCTTTTTATTGAATTTGCATTATCAACCAATCGATCAAACGTTTATACATTAAAAAAGAAAAAAACAAAAACCCATTAGAGGCCACATTGAAAATCTAGCTATTTTAACATAATTTTATTGTGTATATATATGTATATATTTCAGATTTCATAATATTTGAGATTTGGCACTCTTTCTAGTCCACAAATCAAATAGAAGTACATTTGTATGTTCCTCAAGTGTCATTAAAGCATCATAAATAAGAAGAAATTCAGAAATGTATTTAAATGCATTTTTTTAATCAGTTTTTCCCTCAAAGTGTTATGCAGATTATATCATGTGTATAATTAGAAGCTAGTGTTTTCGTACCTCACTGTGTGTACTCAGCCTTGTGAAAACAAATAACCCAAGTGTCTGCATGGTTTTTCTAGAGTGTGAACAATGAATGAGAACAGCAGGAATCTGGAGATATGTCACCCAAACTAGCCTCTCCGGCAAGACCACAGGCGAAAGAAGCCTCTTCCCCTCCCCGATCGTTCCGTGACAGCTGGAGAGGGATTCGTCCACAGACTGATTTACTGTAGTGAGGATGAGATTCACATACTAAGCCGGCTTTTAAATCATTTTTAAAACTGTCAAGTGAAATGCTTTCCAGTAACACTGGTGAGCTAATATATTAGCGTTGCCTTGGAAACGCAGGGAAAGAAATTGTTTGATGTATCCTCGGAGGGTTTAAACGAGGGTAGGATGGCGGCGCGGCGAAAGTTGCTCGCCGCTTGTTTTCGCATTCCGTTCCAGTTAATTGTCTTGGATGGCTAGTAATTAATCAATGCGTTTTTGTCAGGTCGCCGCGCACGCTCTAGAGATCTGTCAATAAGTCACGTCAGACTCATCAGATATATCAGTGACACACTAGAATCACCACGACAATTAAAACTGCAATTAGCGCAGGCTCGGCGGTCCCACGGCGGCGCACTCACAGGCGCATGTGCTAAGTGTGTGTATGTGTGTGTGCCTATGCAGATCAGCGACGAGTTTAAGCGCAGAAGTGTGCTCGGAGAACTCCGCCGCTAATATGTTTTGTCAGGAAGGCGAGTGTGGGTGATAGAGCGGCCATGTTTATGTCTGTATTCCCCTGTGACAGAGCGCGGTTCCCACTTCCCTGTCTGTCTATTAGGCAGTGCAAAGGTTGGACTGTCAGCTCTGTCTGTCACCCCCACTCTGCATCAGGAAAACGTGCCAAGGGCCAAGTCTCTCACACACATTCACGCATATACATCCCTCCCGTTTGCCCAGTGACCTGTGCTTTGCCTGGTGTGCGTTACAGAGCCTGTGCAGTGCTGGGATCAGCTGACACAAAGCTCCTAAAGCCACGGCTTTCCTGCTCAACCACCGCAGAGCAAATCCACAGATCTACCTGAGCTCTTACGATGCACCCTTCTTGCCTGTAAAAGCTGTAAGTTCACCCAAAAATGAAAATTCGGTCATCATTAACTCTTCCTTGGGTTGTCCCAGACCTGTATGACTTCTGTGGTTCTTCTGTGGAATGCAGAAGGAGGTGGTGCTTGTTGTTTTTACAGTTAATGGGATATGGATATTTCGAACATTGTAAAAGTATTATAAGAATTGATCAGTGTGAATATTTACACACACACACACACAGTAGCTTTGTGTGAAGAAAACATACATATTAGATCTCTTTGGTGGAAAGATATATCTTATCAAATGAATCATTTGACGCAATTCACACAACTGGTCGGAATGATTGATTCACAAATCAGAATTGATCTAGAATCTTGAGTTTAAAGTAAAAGAATATAAAACATAATGTAACATATTGTGTTGGATCTTTTTATGAAACATTTGATTTGATTCATACAACTGGGCTGATTGATTGATTCATGAATCAGACTTTATCTTGTTGCCTGAGTTCAGCTTCATGCGATTATCAGTGATAATGACTTAAATTAGGATTTATTCATTATGAAAGGCTACTGAATAAATTCAAAAGTCTTAAATAGGAAGTTACATGGTAATGTGAATGAATCGCTCAAGTTAAATCTTCTTAATGGGTCGTTTGATTCCCACAAACTTGCACCATATCTAATTTTTGACCGTAATGAAAACAAGGTTGTGTGGCAGAGAAGAACATTGCGTTCAATGCATTCTACTGTGGCTTAACAACATGACAATTAAAAAAACAATGCACATAACCTCCATAAAATATGATTCAGTGCTTTTTTTTACAGTGCCTGCTATTCTTTTGTGTTGAAAGAAACTAAGTCATACAGGTTGGGAATGACATGAGGGCGAGTAAATAATAACAAAATGCAAATTTTTTGGTGAACTACCCTTCTAAGAGGACCACATTTCCCAGCAACCTCTTGTTTGCGGGAGATGGGAGGGGGCTTATGATCAAGGGCTCAGCTCAGCTATGAGAAAACACCTGATATGAGGAGAGAAAGAGTCACATATATTGACTTTAGTGAGAGAGAGAGCGAGCAGCAATGCTTCTTTTGTGTTCTGGTAAAGCAGAAGGCCCTGGGGGCTTTGCGGGGAGCCACAGCGAAGCTGGAAATGGGCCCGGCAGTTTATGACACTTCACAGGAACCGTCGGATGTGTGATAGGAGATGCTGATGGGTGGAAGCCCTCGATAACCCCGCGTAAACCCTTGGGCTTCCACCAGTCATACCTTTAATTTACAGTGATAACTTTTCGCCGCACCTCTCACCCTCACATTCCCACAGTGCTGTGCTAACGCTGCAGAGCAATAGCAGCGCACCGGGGGAAAGAACTGAAACGTTCATGCGTCCCGTTTAACATATGCGCTCGAAGTCTCACAGGCGTCCCGAGTGGACGTGACGGCGCATGGATGATGCAGAAATATGACCTTTTGACTTTGAGCGGCTGGCGTTTGCGGCGAAAACGGTGATGAAAATAATTTGATGGAACTGTTTTCGTAAAGTAATTTGGGCCATTTGACGCCATAACAGATGGGCCATATTCAGAGACGTTGCATCCTCTGTTAAAATTAATAGCACAACTTTTACAGCAGCTGACACTAATGTTTTTATGCTGGCTTTTGGTGTATTTTATGTCGCTAGTCGAAACTAATAGCTCGGGTTACTACACAGTGTAAACATTTATAATGGCAATTTTAAAACATCTGGCAATAATGGGATGTATCTTGTTAGACGGCGAGGCTTGTCAACACGGTGAACGTAATTATGACAGATGCGAGTTCTCCTAGCTCACTCATGAAGACACATGTGAGTGCACACACGTGATGTCAACCCTCCATTCTGCGCTCGCACAGAAAATCACTGGGCTGCCTAACAAGCCATTGAATTAATTGTTTGTAACTAGTGTAAATATTTTCAAACTGTGCAAAAGCATGAAATTGGCCAGTGCGGGGAAAATGAAACGCAATTGATCCACAGCTCCTATAATACAGATAAGGACAAATAAATCTTGCACATGAAACGATGTGCAATTAAATTGCGCTGGTTTAAAGGCTTTGCATTTTTACTGAACCAGAAGGGATGTAGGGATGAGTTAGAATGGTTGACTAGTTAGAGGAGTTAAAGAAGATGAAGTAATGACTTGGGGTTAGTGAGATAAATTCCTAATCTGTCAACCTTTAGTTTGTGTAAAATGTATATTTGTATCTATTACTAAATAGAAACACATTTATTTGTTTAAAAGGAGAGAAAGGATATAAAATAATGTTATAATTTCTAATAATATAATTGTTCAAATTCAAACAGACATGTTTGTTTTGTTTTGTTTTGTTTTGTTTTGTTTTGTTTTGTAAGAAATGAATAGTATAAAATATATGTGTATTTCAGACGTTCGGTTTGAGCTGCTTAAGTCATATGTGATGATGTCACATCCTGTTTAGGTCACCGCTGACATGCTTCCAACATGTGTTTTAATAGACATGATTAAAGAAAGCGATGGGATATGGAGCTAGTTTTTCCCGGCCTTCCCGGAGGGCTGTGAGTTCGGTGCTGGCAGAGACATCTGTGTGTCCTGGCCTGCTCCTGCAGCTCTCTGTGTGTGTCCATCTGTGTGTGATTAGTTCTGCTCTTAGTGTACCTGTGCGCTTGCTCCAGAAATCATTAGGCCTGGTCATACCTCTCCTAGCTACGCTTCAGAACATCTGTCATGACACAGTCATCAGAGACCCTGCAACATCTGCCAGAGCCTTAGCCTTTGTTTCCTCACACACGCACACACACACCGTTTCTTGTTCTCCTTGTTACCACTGTTGTTGTCATTTTTTCCCCCTCTTTTCTCCCATTTTTTCTTCACACAAACCAGAAATAGGACAGCTCTTTGATCAAATAGTATTAATGTCCTACCCCCTCACTCGCCATTGATCCACAGATAATATACAGCTTTTGCTATCTGAGGAAGAATTTTGCAGCTGGCCTGAAAGCTGAGAATCCGGTATTTATATGAGAGGAGAAAAATGGAGGCTTTAAAATATAAGGTGGGGTCCAAAAATATCAAATCTAGGAATTATTTTTGTTACCTTTGAAGGTGCCCTTGTTACAGTGTAATTACACTGAGTAATAATAATTAACTACATGTACTTACTACATGGTTAGAGTTAGGATTAGGGTTTGATTCAGAATTACTTGCATGTATTTATGCTTCATTTCTTTTTAGTAAGTACACGTAACATGTACAAAACAAAAACAAGTTTTTCTTTTTTATTTAATAGTAAATATACCTTGTAATGATAATTTTGTTTAATAATAAAAAAAAATATATATATATATATATATATAAGTTTTTCATAATGTTATTTTAGTTTCAAAACATAAAGTATATATATATATATATATATATTTATTTATTTTTATTTTTTTGTGTGCACTTTTATCTATAATATACTCTATTTAATCATATTCATGTACTCATATGCTGAATTGGAAATATAAAATCACTTTAGCATAGGTAACACTGTTAACTGCATATATTATAATATTCACCTTGTCTTTATTACAAAATGAACTGGGTGATCTGGTATTGTATCATCATGAAGTGGTTTATTTTGCAATATCAGCCAGATCACTGTACATTACCTCTCTTATTATGCAGCTACTTAGGAAATAAATGAATAAATGGATATGGAATATTGATTTGAGTTGAAATTGTGTTATTGTGTGAGGAGAAATAGAGAGCAGAGTGCTGTCATGAGACTAGCACAGCCGTATAGGAAATCAAATGGCTCGGACAAAAGTGGTCAATTATACAGTTTAACTGTTCTTTTATAAAAGCATGTCACAGCAGAATTCTGCATTTGACCAATCAGAATGAAATGTTCCAGTGAGCCGTGTAATAAATAAATACAGTCATAATATATATTAGGCTAACTTCATATGATACAGTGTAGACAGCTGTGCTAACAGTAAATGACATGATTCCAAGGTTAAACATGATGCGTGATTAATGTTCTTACTGCATGCTCCTTTCACCCAGAATGGGAGGAGGGCAGGGAGACGGAGAGAGAAACAGACATAGGGAGAAACAGAAGACCGTGATTGGGGGTGGGTTGGATGGAGAAGGGAAAGATGAGAAAGGCAGGGAAACAAGCTTTCTCCACCCAATGTGAGTGTGTGGCTGCCTGACAGCCTGGTTCAGTGCCACCTCGCCACTTTGTTACAGCTGTGTAAATAATGGCTGTAATTAAAATCACCTGTACCTGACAAGCATCAGAGTGTCTGCAGGAGATGCGCTGGCCTGATGAGCACTTTGCGTTCATGCTGCTGTCGCATTCACGGCTGTGATAACTGACATATTGCATGTGCGACTACAAATCTCTACTTCATGCATTGCACGGGAGATTAGGGCCGAACCGGGTTTGCACACACATGCAAGAGGCCATTTGCTGATCGTCACATGCATACTGGGTTGTGTTCAAAACAACTTGTGAAGTAAATATCAATGAAATCTTCTCATAATTAGAACTTACCTTATAATTAGAAGAGTTTACATTATTTGCAAAGACAGGTAACTATATAAATAGTTGTTTTTTTGATGGTTCACTGTTTGTTAATATAAAAATAACCTAACTGCAGATTATATGCACAAGTAAAAAACAGGATTTTTGTAAAATGGCTAAATAGGGAATTATCTGTCTTTTGCAAATAAACTCTTCATATATAGTTATTTATTTCGAAAAATCTCTAGTGATTACCTACTGTTGTTGATTTCTCTTTTGCTTACTCCGTTAGATCTGTGTAATCGTTATTTAAGTGATCACAGTATTATAATTACCACAGCCAAAATATACCATATTGTCTCCCAAACATTTGAAAAAGTCAATGATAAATTACTTCAATTTTTGTAGTGAAGCTGAAATGGAAATCATTATCACTGACTCAGTGGATGCACATGTATGTTTGTATGCCCCCCTCAAAAAGATGTGTGTATTTTAAGCAGGAAACCATAAGCTACACTGCTTCTAATAGCATTATTAGCCATTTGCAGTGTCGTGCTACTGTTTCCCTCCAATTTATGTCTCATTGTGATCACAGGACGATGACTCAGACCCCATCCCAGACTGAAGCTAGCGTGTGTTAGCCGCGAGCTACTTCGCCTTCAACACCCACAGAAACACAATTTATCCTCCACAAAACGTCACGGCACATCACAAACAAGTCATTGATCTGGGGCTGATCTGCAATTGATGAAACATAATGAAGAAATGGAAAAGCCAAGTATGTGATGTTTTCAAAGGCTATATGAGCTGCCTGTGCGAGATCTCCTAATAGAATTACCCACACGCAGCTAAAGCATAGCGGTGACGCTAACTTGTAATTAAGATTTCTGCGGCTCGCTTAGATAACCCTAGAGTTGGTCTGCTGCTATGGCATTCTCTTTGTTGTATGTTACTTTTAGCTCATTTATAATTGACTGTTAAACTTTCAAGTTTGTGCTAAGTATATTTAGCACAGACACTCTTGACTGATTTAACAGGTTTTTCTAAGATTAAATGAAGCCATGTAGCAAAGGACTTTTTAAAGTTCTAATGTGCAAATGGCTTCCTGTTGTGAATCTGTGAACCAATTTCAAGTGTGTGTGTGTGTGTGTGTGTGTGTGTATATATATATATAAATCCGGTACATCAGTAGTATGCGGTGAGATTCTAAAATGAGTCCTACTTGGTAAAATAAAAATTACTTTGAATGTTAGAAGAAAAAGAAAAATGGGGGAAACATTTCTGTTTTATATTTTTATTATAACAAGGTGTTTATATGTGTTTACTTGCTTACTTTTTAAAATTAATCTTCGCATTGATGCTATTTTATTGTCCATTCAGACTGATTTGTGAATGCGGATCGCACACAAACACAAGTGGTGAGATTTACTGCAATAAAATGTTTTTAAAAAAGTAAAAAAAGTAAAAAAGTTTTACTATTCAAAACTATATGAGTGACACGTCTGCATTGGTAATAAGTCACGAAATGAAGAGGTGTAAACTAATAGACGTACAGTACCACATCTGAAACAAAAAAAACAAATGAATACAGTAATATTCCCTGCATACTTAGAAAGCTGGGCTTCTACACAGACATTTACACATCAGCATATCTCCAGTATGAAAAAAGTATCTTTGAGAGGGCGTGGTCTCAAAATCAAAGGTGAAAAATGCAAATAACACCAGCAGAGGTCGCTCATGCTTTATTACATAAATAACAAACTATTAATTCTGTATAAATGTATGATACATGGTATAGTTTTGACACTATATTGATTTTTTTTTTTATGTTGCCAAGGATGGCCACTAAGTGTGTTGTGCTTGGTTGAAGTGGCAGCAGCAATGCTTGATCATGAATAATGCACAGCTGTTGATCAATCCGAATCAAGAACTATATATATATACGTGTGTGTGTGTGCGTGTGTGTGCGTGTGTGTGTAATGTTGGTTTTGCAAGGCTGAATGCAGCCACTTGTTAAACAAAACATCTGAGATGGGCAGAAATGACATCCTGTTGTGAATCTGTTTTGAGAAAATACTCCTTTAATTCTCCTCTGTATCATGTCTCTACGGTGACGGAGTCTGTTTCACCCTTAATGAGACCCCTTACAAATTGACAAAATGGAGAAAGTAGGAGAGAAGCGGGACTGCTGAAAAGATAGTTAAGGAGTGAATCACGTCCCGATCTGCGCTCAGCCCGAGGAGCTGTGTTTATTCCATATGAACCTGCCTTGCTGAGTCCCAAAGGATAACATCTATTAAGTGAGCCTGACAGTTTCCAGGCTGTCTCCATATGGCCGAGACCCTGCTGCCGAGTGCCTTTGCCTGCCACGCGTTCCCTTTTCACCCACATGACATCCACCACATATAATTACAGCACATGGGAGCCCAAGCCCGTGTGTGTGTGTGTGCATTGTAGGAGGAAGTGGTACAACTTCTCAGCACAAGGAGGGTTTTGGGTGGTGACCCTGACTCTCTGATTAGAAAATTAGCCCAAAACATGGCACACTAACGACCTAGGCTTATTAGCGACAGTGCCAATGTTTAGTAGGCGTGCTGGGCTGAGCTGTGAGCGACGGGGGAGGGCCGACAGTCTCTGGGGAGCAGAGAGAGATACGTTCAGTGTGCTGGGGGAGAGAGAGAGAGATGCATCCGACACAGACGGCTGAACCCCTCCAAGTTCAACCCTACTAGAACATGAGATTTGCGACATGGAATGGAAAGCAGATTTGTTCCAGTGGAGCGGTGGGGGGAAGGCGATGAATTTGTGATCTGGAAATGTATATGCACTCCTCATCTGAAGCGGCGGCCGGCCTGGAACACGCTGGCCAAGACTGATGTGTATCAGAGGAAAGCTGGCAGGAAGAGAACAGCTGCGGGGGGACAGGGCTCCGACTGCATACCTGCCATCTGATTCTGCCGGCCTTTTTACTTCTTTCTCGCTGTTGTGGTTTCAATCTGTATCTGTTCAGGAGGTTCAACCCTGGGGCTTCAAATGCTGTGCGTGTCATGAGTGTTCAGTTAATGATTTTATTGTTAAACTTTGCTCAGTTGATCTCTAATTTTTGTTTTGTATTATTTTACCATGAGTCAGGTATTTGAATTTCTCTGTAATTGTAATTTATTTATCAGTAATTTATTCATTTATTTACATTTGTTATTAAAATTGACATATGTGTATAATCAATTTATCTTACTATATACATCCTTTTATACTTATATTGTAAAATATTTTTTTTATATTTTTTTAATTAAAAATAATAACTGTTACATCAGCTGCAGTTTGTGTTTTCTACTATTTTATTAATAGATTGTTACTTATTTTTCCCCAAATATATCACAATATGTAATGATTCAATT
>JAUMHI010000035.1:11517104-11543003 GCA_032359435.1 Enteromius unitaeniatus
TTATGGTTCTTGTTTACTGCGAGAAATCGAGCATACACAGTAAAATTTTAGCCTGTGCTATTTTTTCCTATCAGTAGGTGATCTGAAGTTTCTGAAGTAAAAAAAAATAGAATATATGTATTTTCTGAGAAAAATGTGGAATAGTTTTTACTTCAGTTTTTAGATAAACTGAATATGTGGATTTAAAATAATTATTCATTTATCTTCATATTTAGCTTTGTTTTCACAGAATGTATGACATTCTAATTATTATTTTTTTTATTAAACAAGAAAAACATATTTGAAAGTGCAGTCATAAATAGAGTTCATTATAAGTTCTTATTGACCGCAAGTCTTATCTCTCACATTTTTACTTCTCAAGTAAGCTTATCTTGTACGTGTTTAATTTTTTAAGATTATTATTACATAAACCAGGCTCCCTGTAGTTTAAAACCTACATAGTTTTGTCAAAGTTTTCAGAGACAAATGTTTTTTTTCACCATCCGAGATACAAGACCGTGAAGCATATGATCAAAATCCTTCAACTCTACATTCACAGACAGATAACAGCTGCAGCTTTCACATCATTTTGCATTCTATATCACAACTCTAAATTGAATTTAATTTCAAGCTCGCCGAATGGCCTGAATCGCTAGCGTTTCAGAGAGTCGCACATTAGTTATGAACAGAGAGAGAGAGAGAGAGAGAGAAATTTTGGAGCGCAGCTTTCGCTTGCATTAGTTCCCTCCTCCTTCTCCACCCCTCCCTTCCCTCCCACTCACATACTCACACACTCACTCTCTCCCTCTCGCTACACACAGCGGTGAACACACACCCTCATCTATAATTGATGCTTGCTTTAGGCAGATGCTGCAGGGATTGGGACTAAGGCAGCTGCTTAGTTTATGGAGGAAAAAGGGAGCAAGATGGTGGAACAGGTATTTTTTTCACCGTTATTCTGCTTACCAAGCGCATTACTGCATTTTTTCTCCTCCTGCCCGTCTTCCTTTTGTGCTGTGGCTGCACAGTAGGAGCGGTTGGCTTGTGTATGACAGCATTCGAGTGCGTGTGTGTGTGTGTGCGAGAGAGAGCGTGCGCTTTGAAGAAAGAGGGAGCCCCCTTCAGCAACTCTTTTCAGGCTGCCTTATCAGCAGCTGTTTTGCTTTCTGTCTCTCTTTTCACACGTTTCATCGTCTCTTTCTTTCTCCTTTCTCTCCAGTCCATCTCCAAGCTCTGTTACGGGTCGGTCTAGGTGGCTAAACTAACAAATTTGCCAGCCACCAATATTTAAATGAGCCGGATTCTGTCATCCACCCTGAGAGAGCAGAGTGAGAGAGGCAGACGAGAGTTAGACACGCTGCTCTCCAAGCGGTTTATTTGGCTGCGTAATAGTCAAACCCTACCACCCCAAAACGTTCCGACACGTACCGCTTCAGTGCTGCAGCGCTCCACCTGGCTTTCCATCATTTTTAGTGTACGGTTGAACTTAGCGCCCGTGAGCCGCTTCTATTCGCGCGAATGCAAAATTTAGAGCGACTTCTCGCCTACAGAGTGAGGGAGGAGTAGCCTCATTGTGTGTGAAATTATATTTGCAAAGTGTCGTAAAAAGCCCTTTACCAAAAACAAAGGCGATTTTTTTTTTTCTTCTTATAGCCGCGTGTGTTTTGTAAGTGTTTGCCTGGAAGCCAAGCACAGTGAAGTGATGAATTCAGCACGCTGCCACGTAAAACATATTTCAGTCCTCCAAATGTGGTTCTCATTAGGGTGGAGGCCAAAGCGTTTAGCTAAGCCTGACTGTCTGCCATAGCTTTTTTTTACTCCCAGTGTTTGCCAGCAGCTATTTTACGAGGGCATCCAAAACATCTCTATAATGACCGCAAAAGTAGAGCTCTGCACCGACAGGGCCTTCCCACACTGCGGAGGCACCTCTGTCTTTTCGCTAACTTTCCTTCCACCCTCCCCTTAACGTCTTTGACACTTGTGCATAAAGAGTTTAGCACTCCTGATCAAATGATAGTCTAATTATGGCGTGGTGTGCCCGCTCTTGAATATCAATGTGCTATGCGAAGTGCTGATGGTGTTAATGGGAAACAGCGTGATGTGTGTAACATCTGCTTAAAGAACAGCAGGGATTTTTTTTACAAGGTCCCGTTTACAGAGTAGCAAGTTGCGGCTTCCCTCCTGGCTCTCCTCGACACGTTCGACTCGCCAAGAATGAGAATCTTGGCATTATTTACATGTCTTTCCAAAGCTGTGTGACTGACTTCTCGGGAACCCAAAAGGTGGATTTTTTAAGAATATGATTGTTGCTCTTTTTGGTATTTTAAACTTTAAGCATCCATTGCACTCAAGGTTTACCTTTTTATTAGTTTACACCCTCCTGGGGAATTAAACCCACAACCTTGGCATTGCTAGTGCCATGTTTGAGCTGCAGGAATTCACAATATAGCAAAGGGAAGGAGAACTGGACCACAAAAACAATACATTTTTTAATATTGAGATGAATGAATAAGCTTAATATTTGGCTGAAATACAACTATTTGAAAATCTGGAATCTGAGGGTGCAAAATGAATAAATGAAGTTCTTAGCAATGCATATTACTAATTAGGGCTGCACGATTTGGGAAAAATGTCACATTGCGATTATTAAGGCCAAAATTGCGATTGCGATACGATAAACAAGTGGCATGACTCAATTTGTTTGTTATTAAGGAAAATGCACACACAGATTACTAATAACGCTGAAATCTGTATTTCTCAACTGAGATGCAATATACAGTGCAATCTAGCAAAAAACTAAAATGTACAAAATTAAATAACAGTAACATCTTTACATTACTGAATTAAATTAAATTACATTAAATTAACTTTTATTTTGACACATAATTTACACGAGTTTTTGCCCAAACCTCAAATGAATAAAACTAGAGACATTTGTTAGCTTTAAGATTAGTTAATTCAATAATTCAATAATTCAATCCAAATACACTTTATTGTTGGAATGCAGCCTACTGCAGTTCAAGCTGCGTGACAAACACTGCCAGTAGCACAATCCGCGTGCGCTGATCATGCTCTGCATACGAGCAGCTTCCGCGATGCTGCTAGCGCGTGCAGTAAAATCAGCGTGTTTAATTCGCGCAAATCTCTCTTCAGGATGTCTAATTGCATCTTTGCATTGACTTAACATGTAAATCACTCGCGCTTAACGCTTAATTCGCATCTGGTGTGAACACAAGAATGAATGTCTTGTTACGTCCACTAATGCATTTGTTTATTTAATATAATTGCAACATTTGCTGTAATGTAATCGCATAGGCTGACATCGCGATTGCGATATGATTAATCATGCGGTACTATTACTAATCAAAATGATATATTTGCAGCACATGATCTTTAGTTAATATCAAAGTGATTTTTGGCATGAAAAAAAAATCAATAATGTAGTCCATACAGTGTATCGTTGGCTATTGCTACAAATATATCCTAGCTGTTTCAGACTGGTTTGTGACCCAGGGTCACATATTTCTTTTACATGTGCGGTATAAATACACTATATTAATATATAATATGATATGATAATATGATAACTCAGAATGGGGGAATAGCCCAAAAATGTGCCTTGTTTTACACTGATTGTCTTCTGTTTTAATCATTACAAACAGATCATTGAAATAGATGTGAAGTTCATTCAGTCTGATTTGTGAACAAAGGCCAGTTTTGCAACATTTGATTCATTGAGACTCAAAATAACTGCTTTGGTCTGTTTCTTAAACAAAGTTATTGTATCCTATTGTGTAGAAAGTTTGGAACAGTATGAGGATGATTAAATGATGACCGATTTTAGACTGGAATATTCCTTTAAGTCACAGATTGAGCTCTGGACTTTCTCTCCTTTTATCCTACGCTTAGTACGTAGGGGGTGTTTCTGTGTAGTGTGGCATGGTCAGAGGAGAGAAAGTGGTGGGAGAGTGTGTTTCGCTTTTAGCATGTGCAGTTGTCCCGTGTCAGAGTGTGTTCTCGACAGGCCTGTGGGTGATGGGATCTCTCTGCCTACATAACTCCTGGTTATCCTGGTTTGTCTTGGAGGAAGAGATGTGTGTGTGCAAATGTCACGTAAGAAGGGAAAATCACAAATTAGCTTTCTCTAATATCTCAGTTGTTACTTCTAGAATACAGTAGGACTAAATTTAAAGCATAATTTACTCCCTAACCTTCATTCTACTTTAGAACAGAAGGTATTTTTTGCAGAAATAAAAGTTATTGTTGTCTATAAAATAAAAGTTACTGG
Organism: Enteromius unitaeniatus; assembly: GCA_032359435.1. Lineage (NCBI taxonomy): Eukaryota > Metazoa > Chordata > Actinopteri > Cypriniformes > Cyprinidae > Enteromius > Enteromius unitaeniatus. The sequence goes on from JAUMHI010000035.1 coordinate 11,521,372, forward strand.
GGTCTAATGTTGTTTTGAACTGTACTGACCTTCTTTGTATGAAAAAAAAAAATTCAGTATCTTCTGCAGAAGTAAGAAAATTATAGATGTTTGGAATGGTATGCCGGTGGGTAAATGAGGACAGAATCTGGTACCTTGAAAAAAACTAGCAGTCTTTATTGAAGATGAATTCCTTCAAGTCAAAGATATGAATGCAAACACTGCTTGTTAAATTCTCCCAAGACAGAATTATCAGGGCTGTACTACACTATGATTTCTTGTTTGATTTCAATTGTTGGTAATTGTCAGAAACCTTGTTAACGTTTACTAAAACTGTTTAAACTTACTGGTAACCATACTGAAATGAAATAAGTTCATTCAAGTGAAAAATAATGCAAAATAGAAAAAATAAAACTATAAAACTAACTATAAAAAATAAACTAACAATAGAAAATTATAATAAAAATGTTTAACTACAACTAACATGAACACAGAAAAGCTACTTCACATTATTATATATATATATGTGTGTGTGTGTGTGTAATAGTATATAAATAATACCAAATTAATACTGATCTCTGAACAATATAATTTTCCAGTGAGCTGTACAGGACAAAAACACACCATCTGGTTACACAAAACCCAGATGAATAAAGCTATCATCACCTGAAGTTTTAACAAATAGTGTCCCCATCAAATCCACACAGCTGTTTAGATATTAGTATTAGTATTTTTCATGAAACATTCCTCATTATCTGTGTTTCCATGCATCACATGACCTGAGCCTGTTGTGTATTTTCATTCATGTTTATTGATACCGAACGCTAATTTAGCCGACTTTTTAGTCTCTTGGGCGCGCCATGCAAGGTGGTGGTTTAGCGTTGATTAGGTGCACGGGGCAGAGAGACGTCTCCACGCGTAAGTGGATAATCTTGGTGCTGGGAGGTGGATGAATTGGTCCTGATCAAATAAGAAAGCTCTTCCTGAGATAAAGGTCTGATGTGTGCTGTGTACGGAACGCATTTGTCCGTGGGTGTGCTTGTTCATTTGTTGTCGGTCCGGTGCATGCTAACACTCTAATTTAATTGGCCCAGCTGTACGAGTGAACTTGTGTCTGAAGCCGAGCGTGTGCTTCACTAATGGTTTACAAACAGAGGGCACGACTGATGCGAGATGTAGCGTGTGTATATGTGGAGCTCATAGAAAGACCAAAAGTATGTGGAAGCCCCCTTATAATGAGCGTGTTTGATGCATAAAGCCATGCGTACAATCATTCCTGACCTCTTGTGCCTAAATGAGAGCAAATCCCATGATGCAGTGTCAGGTGGAAAATAGGGATGAAGCTGTAGCCAACAAACAAAAATGTGAATAATAATAAAAACTTTTATTCCGAATGGGGTAATTACGATTAGTCGTTTGACCACTAGGAAATATCTATGTACATATTTTAAACATTGTAAGCAAGATTATCATGTTTCTGCAGAGATACAAATCTTTCAATTGGACAAATTTGGAATGAAAGAAAAGCATTTTAAATCAGCTTTGTTGTAATTTTCAGGATCTCTAAATGCTCTATTTGGGGTACATTTATTTAAGTGAAGGATTTTAAAACTTGCCTTTTTTATGAATCAATTTGAATCTAATGATTCAGGGATTCACTTGTGGATAATCGTGACAGAATAAACTGTAAAATCTCCTGATTTAACTATGTAACCTACATGGAGGGTCAGATCTGACAGAACTGGCTGAGATGAATCATAATCCCCACAATTCACAAAGAATGTACTTTACATATTTTAAAGTACTAAAGTAAAAATAGCTATTGTAGCAGCTAAAAGAGCATTGCAGTGTTTTGAAAGGAACTGCAGATATGGATGTGCTGTTTAAGTGTCCGCATGCTTTTGGTCATTTAGTGAATTACTGTAATTTGTTGCTAACATTTTGCTGTGGTTCTCTGTCTTTCAGGGTAATCAAGACGCCCCAGCACCCCCAGAAACCATGGCCCAGCCTTACCCATCGGCTCAGTTCGCTCCCCCTCAGAACGGCATTCCTGCTGAGTACACGCCGTCCCACCCCCACCCGACTCCAGACTACCCGGGCCAGACCCCCGTGGCAGAGCACACGCTGAACATGTACCCCCCTGCCCAGACGCACAGTGAGCCCAGCGGACCAGACAACAGCGTACAGGCAGTCTCCGGCACAGCCACAGTAAGCCCCATCTCTCTCTCGCTCTGTATCTCTGACTCTTCTTGATGGCATTGCTCGTCACGGTTCAGGTTTTTTGGATTGTGCTTTGGATTGAGGTGCCCTCCGTGATCTGCCCTCCAAGGACATCAGTGCTGTAGCCCGCCTTAATATTTCATATGTTTCAGGGCATTTCCATGAATAATTGACTATCTTTGTGTTATTTCACCAACTCAGAGTACAAAGTGCTCTCACTGAATTTAGTTTGGTGAGGGTTTTCCCTACTAGTTTTTAAAAATAATTTCAAGAGCATTTTCTGTCCCAAAAGGCTAAGATTCAGTGCATGGCAACAAAGCTGCTGGAGAATATAATATATATAATAATATAATTATATATATATATATATATATATTAGGGATGCTCATTTTTTTCTCATAACCGACAACTGACGCTCGTTCACCGATTATTAACCGGTTAACTGACAACATTATTTTAAGTGAGAATTTCATTCAATTAGAAAGGAGTAGTAATAGTAATATTTGTTTTCTGCAGATTCATTGTAACTTACATGCGCAAAAACTAGCAAACAACTGAAGACAAAGATTTATGTGATCATATCTATTTCATATCATACACCTGCAGCACTTTTGCGACCAGAGAAAAAACTTTATAAAGGATAAATAGGCCTATACGAGAAACATATAGCTATTTTACATAAATAATAAATCAAGAAAAAGAAAGAAAAAAGTTAATTAATTGTGTAACAATTAATGTCCAAGATGGCAACGTCCATAAAAGTCACTTTCTGACATGACAGGAGTCCAATCAAGGCATGAGTTCTTTTATCAAATCTTCAAATCAAATCAAAGCGACAGCAGCTTTGCGCGGAGAGCGGAGCGTTTGAATCACTGACGGAAGTGGCTCCAGCGGAAAATTGACGAGATCTAATAAAACTTTCAGATGACACACAGCTCATTTCTCCATCACTATAAGTTACCCAAAACACACATAAAAACACCCAGTAGATGCGCGTTTGTGCAGCAGAGCGGCTCTCTTTAGCGTGTGTTCCGAGAATGCGGTTGTGAGTCCTGAACATTCCGTTACAGAAAGCTGTTGTCACTCCCTGTATTACGACGATTTTTATTGTCAACACAATTTTATATAGACCATGAGTAGGTAAAATACTGAAATAAATAAATAAAATGACCTTTTAAACCGTTTAACTGATTGTATTGATCGGTCAAAATTCAAATCGGTCAGTTAACGGTTAAACGGTTAAAATGAACATCCCTACTATATATATATATATATAACATTTATATTTCTATTTATTCATTTAGCAGACACAGTTGGGGAATACATCAAATTATTCATTTTAAAGAGACAAGTAGACACTGGAAGTGCTTGTGATACCAAGTTTCAAGCATTGTTCAAATAAGTACAAGCTAGACAGGAAAAGATTAAAGAAAGAAGAAAACAAACAAAGGGGTTTTTTTTAGTTCTCCAAAAAATCTAATGTTATTATTTTCTCACCTTCATGTCATGAGCTGTGAATTAGCAGTGAATAATGACTTACATTTTGGTCTGTTCCTCCACCAAAGTTATTATTTGGCTTCAGAAATTTTTCTTTTTGTTAAATTGGGGATTTGTGGACTCGGTGATCCATTTAAGTTTGTAGTTTTTTTTTTTTTTTTTTTAAACTAGACCCTTAGTATAAGATAACGCAAGAGGGATGTAATTATACTAGCATGTGTGTGTGTTTCTCTCTTTTGATGTAATATATAAAATATAAGGTAAGTTTTTATACCAATCTTCATTATTCATTATAAACTATTGGTCAGCCGAAAATAAATAAATAGTGTTCAGGTGTATTTTTTTTGTGTGTGATTGACTGTGATTTTAAATAATAAAAAAAATTTGCATAGAATATTTGATTTAATATATATTCTGTAACAGTCAGAGGACAGCTGGGATGAGCCTGGGGGGCTTCTTACCCCATGGTAGAGGAGCAATATGGCTCATTTTCATGATTATCTTGACTTTGAATTGTACAGTATAAATCAAATAAGTAAATGTTTGCTTTACGCCACCTAGTTTTTAAGTAAGATAATACATCAGCACCCTGTAAATGCTTTAGTTCTCTCTAAATATAATAAGATTTTACAGTAAATCAGTACTGTTCATCCCCACATGTCAGCTACATTTATGAGCCTTTTAGAGCTTAACAAAAGTGGTCACTCTGTCATATAGCACAAGCTGTGCAACGGTTTTTTAAAACTGTCTTCTTTTATGCTGAAATGGGAAAAAAAAATTGAGTTCGGGGTTGGAATGACATGGTGTTGATAAAATAGTAAAAGAACTTAATTGAGAGTGAACCATTGCCTAGAAAGTGCAAAAATGTATTCATTTTTTAGGATAAACTTCTGATGTATTCCATAATTAGACTATTTGTTCAACAGGCAGAATGTTTAAACCGTTTCACTGATTTGAAGGAAAATGTGAGCTTTCTTGCAAACAGTGGCCAGATTTTTATTGCCTACCCTACCTTAGTGTTCAAATTTCTTTTTTAGTGCCAGAGCAGAAAGGAGCAAAACCACATCTGGAAAAGCCATTATTTTCCCCCCTGCCTCTCTCCTTCTCCCTCTGTCTCCCGCTCACTCTATCTCTTTCCTTCACTTTCCGAGCCTAGTGTTATGGGGAGAAAGCAAAACTTAACAGACATCCAAAGCTATGACCTCATCTGGCTAGAGCTGATTTTAGATCCAAGTCATTCCTCACAACTGATCCTTCATCTGCAAACAAAAGAGGCCTAGACTCTGATACTTCCTCTGTTCCCATCTTTTCTTTGTTTGTTGGAGTAGGTGATAACCAATCAGTCCCCAGAGGGACATTTTTATATGGTAATAGATGACTTTCATCGCTGTTTTGATAGAGTGCTGCGGATTCCTGCCATATAGTGGTCAGTGTGTTGTGAGAGCTTGTGGTGGATTTCTGAAATTCATATGGAACAGCATATTTTCACAAGCATTTTACAGTATCATATCGTATTTTAGTAGCACTTTTGTAAGTTGTTTTGTAAGCAAGTTTGTATTTGTACACATTAGTTCACATTAGAAATGTTCATCACACTATTGTCCAAACGCACAGTTCAGAAGTGTGTCAGTTTTATTTGTATTATTGTTTTTTATTAAGCAGCACAACCTTTTCAATCTTTGATAAAAATAGGAACATAGCTTGAGCACCAAATTAGAATATTACAGTGATTTCTAAAGGATACTGAAGACTCTGAAGGCCGCTGAAAATTCAGTTTTGCAATCACACAAATAAATTACATATAGAAATACATATAATACATACAAATACATATTCACATCGAAAACGCATCTTTAAAATGATAGTTATATTTCACATTATTATGTTTATTACATTTTTATTCAAGAAACGCAGCCTTGGTGAGCATAAAGGTCTTTTCAAAAACATAAAATAAGCTTGCAGACCCAGAACTTTAAAAACTAGCACATACTAATGCTTTTTGAACTTTTGAAGTTCATAAATTCATAAACATAAATTCACATTTGTTTAGAATTATTAACGCACAAGGTTTTTTCTTTTTTCAACAAAAAATCTTCCTTGTTGATAGTTCATGAAAAGTAGCTAATCAATAAATCGAAATAAATTGTTACCCTTGTGTCAGTACATGTATTTTAACGTCATTTTCAGTAACCAAGTCATGTCCATATCTAAGTTTATGATTATGTTTTAATTGCTTAAAAAATAAATGCAGTAATTCAGCAGGGAAAATAAATATATAAATAATGTTCTGCTGCCAGCAGTTTTGTTATGGCTGTTATTATTAACTGTCACCTTCTTTTCAGGACGTTAGTCATCAAATTCTCAGTAAACACCAGGGGTGTAGTGATGGTCACAGACGCAGGGGTGGACCTTTAATTTAACCGACCTGAGTGATTGTTAAAACCGGCCCACTCACAGATCATTTCAGGTTCGTTTAGTTTCGGACGATACAGAAAGTGGTGACGTCCGAGCGGGTGAATTGTTTACTCTGTAATTAGCCCATCCATTGCCACGTTTGACCCGTTCAGGCTGGTTTGCAGACAGTGTGTGAACATGATAGTCTTATTCCGAGAGACCAGGAGACGTTTGGATATTTCTCTTTATTCCGAAATCGTAGCGCTGTAGTCGTCTGAATCATCTGACTCATCTCAATCGTCTAACTAAGGCAGTGTTACATTGTAGTTCATATAGGTTTCAAGGGGGAGGAGTACATAGAGGTGGAGACAACTGAAACAAAGAATGCAAATACTTCCTAAATACAACATACTTCTTTCTTATATGATGTCAGGATGTAGGATCCTAAGCAGATCTAAGACAGATTCTTAAATTTGTAATCTTACAATAGCCAGGCATTATCTCATTGACTATAATCTGCCCATCAGGGTGACATGAAAGCACAGTGGTTTATCTGATCTCATATTTGAAAGATATTTTCTCATCCAGATGTTTTCTGAAAAGGACTGTGTTTGATTAATCTGTGTAGATGTCTGCTCAGTGTGTCGGTTTGCAGCTCTGACTCCCGTCGCGCTTCATTGGCCGTCTTCCCCCATGTGTTTCCCTGAGAAACGGCCCCATTCTCATCCAGCCGGAGTGAGAGCTGCCTTTCCTTAAGGGAGAACACGTGTGGAATGGGTTGTACCCGCAAGAGGGCAGACATCTTGCAGAACTGGCCCCCTTATGATGCAGCTTTTGGGGGTCGCCGACTGGTTGTGATGCTGGACGTTTGTCTGCTCCTGCGTTTCATCCCTGCTTTGCTGAAAATAGCTTAATCACTGCTGTACGTTATCGCAGTGGTTCAGGAAGCCCTGAGCATTGTACCTCTGCAGTATTGTGCAGTTGTTTGTGCATGAGAATACCTTCACAAATGAGCATGCAACACTCTGAAGCACCGAACGCTGTGGCTTTGATTAGTTCATCTTCCACAAATGCTCGGTTTTTGTTTTCCTGCTCATGTAAAATCAACAATGCAGCAAAATAAGCGTTTGTTATAATGAACGACTATTAATGAATCTTTTGATACCAAAAAAGTTTACTGGAAGCCTTTTTGGTGTTTGTTATTGTTTTTCCCTCCATGTTGGAGTCCTCTGCCAGTGAGAAGAATGCTGCACAGATGGCACGCTATGTAAACTGTCAGCCGTATGCATGCTATGCACACACACACAGGCTGTATTTTTACCTGGCACACATCCCAGAATTGATCCAGGAAAGGAATGAAAAATGTTCTTCTTCTTTTAGCTAGGTTAACTATGTAGCCGGTATAGTCATATGTGTATACATTAAATATATAGTGGAAAATGTGTATACACATTACCATTACAAATTTTTTTAAATAGCGAGGTTTTTTTTAATAAGTATCTTCTGCTCACCAAGCCTGCATATATTTTCAAAGTGGAACAAAAAAAAAATCACTATTCTAAAAATATTCTATTTAAACCATTTTAACATGTAATTTATTCCTGTTATTTCAAAGCTGAATGTTTAGCATCATTACTCCAGTCACATGATCATTCAGCAGTCATTCTAATATTCTGATTTGCTGTTTGAAAAAATATTTTTTTATTATTATTGTTATTATATTTATATAGAAATCAGTTATTTTAAATAGTACAAATATTTTACAATAAAAATGCTTTTGCTGTATTCAAATAAATGCAGGCTTGGTGAGCAGAGGAATTCTTTAAAAACAACAACAAAAAAATCTGGTGTATTTTTCCATAAATATATATATATATATATATATATATATATATATATACGTTTTCTGAAGAAATTTTCCAGTGTGGGGAATGTGGAATAATTGAATCAGCCATCATTGATTCATGGGGGAGTTTTTGTTTAATTATGTGTTTGAAAGGAGCATGAGGGGCATGAAGAAAATTGCATTAGCCTACTAAATATACATTGCATAAAACTATACGAGAATTTATTTATTTATTTATTTATACGCGTGTGTGTATGTGTGTGCATGTGAGAGAGAAAGAGAGAGAGAGAGAGCCTTTCCTAATGCTCTTTTCACATAACATAGTTAAACAAAAACTCCCTCCTGGATCAATGACGGCTGATGCAATTATTCCACACTCCCCGCACTGGAAAAAATTCCTCAAAAAGGAAAATATTTTACTGGCCTTTTACGCTCCAAGTCCTCACTGTGCTTTGTTAGGTTATCTTTTTCTGTCCAGCGCTGCCATATGTGTGTCCGTGTGGGCTCTTACACTCCAGTGGCAGTGTGTTTTTGTGTGTGTGTGCTCAGAGCACACACCGGCAGCCCTGTCACTGTTTGCCGTTTAGCACTCAGTGTGAGATCAATGAATGGTAAACACTCACAACTCTGTGAGTCCCCAATCAGTAATTGAGTAGGTCTCCCAGGCTGATCCGCTGTCCTCCCTCACATCCCTATCCTTATCGCTCCATCTTTCCCTCACCTTTCCTTCCCACAGAGAGCACGACAATCTCTGGCTCCTTTTTTATACCATTTTTTTCAGGCCGCTGGAATCGATCACGATTGGAAGTATCGTAGTGTTTGAATTCTGAAAGCAGGATTTTGATGCCTGGATATTTCAGCACGTGCTGTGAATGCAATTCAAAATGCGTTTGGCTTCTGCCACCGGCCTCTATTTTAGTCCTATAGATTTATTCCTTTTCCCCCGTCTCATCCCATCACCCCAAGATCAGTCACCGTGGACTCCGGCTCCCCACGGCAACTAGACAGGGGCGAATCGATTAATTGATTTCGGAATCAATTAATTGAGCCATTAAGGCAGCCGTATGCACAGAGCATGAAATGAGATCTTTAAAACGGCACATATGGCCGCCTGCCGTGCCGTGCATCACCCTAAAGACCCGCTGCATTCCTTCCTATACTTTTATTGAAAGAGCAGTAAATGGAAAAGCATATTTCCAATTATAACACCCCAGCTGTCTCTTCTGCAGAGGCCTGCTTGCCTCACAACGCCATTAAAGCCAGCCTCTCGCAATAGGAAAAGTGCAATTTTGTTAAAGCAATAAAGACGGTGCACATCTTGTCAGTTTTACATTGGATGGTTTACTATGCTGCTTTAGCGTTTTATCTTCCGTTTTTCTTTGTTCTCTGGCTTGAGGAGTGGGTGTTCTTTTGTTTATGACTTGTAATAACACAAGACAGATTTTTTTTTCCCCTCCACTTCTTCAGCCTTTCATGTATTGAAAGACTAGTATTTTTCAAGAGCTCCCTCTCATGTTTTTCCCCCCTACCCTTGCGTTTAGGTCGGGTGAGTATATCGTGCCTCCTGTACAAACATTATTATGACACGACATTCACAGCAAGCCGTTTTTTATTCTTTATTTGAACTTTGCTTTTTTGACTCTTTCTGTTTCCGCTTTTGTCAGAGTTGCCCTGAGCACTGCCTGATTTAAATAACAATGCCACACGCGCACAGACGCACGGTCCGTTCCGTTGCCAGTAATTCCAGTGAAGCTTGCTTTAACAGTCCTGAGCATCTGTAATGTCAGAGAGGCAGTTGTTACACTGGGACTCAGTCATTCTTTTGTTCCAGACAATATGATTTCCAGAGCGCTCGAAGCATGACAGGACAGCTGCAGCAAGCAGAAAGTTTAAAAAATATCTCTGGGCATAACTGCAGGCTCAACGCAGAGCCTCTGCTCCGCTTTCTCAAGCAAAACAAAAAAAAGACCATGTTTTCACATAATAAATTACATTTGCAATAAATTAAGCATATTAAGATAAAAACAGATATTTTATTGTGCAATAATATTTCACAAAAAGTACCGTTTTTACTATTCATTTGTAAGTAAAAATTTGTTTTGTTGCGCATAAGATATTTCTTAAAAAAAAACAAAAACTATTTTAAAGGATGCTTCATTAAAAGCTTTACTATTCAAAAAGAAAGTAAACGATGGCAGAATTGCAATTTTCTTTGGTTGAACTGTCCCTTTAAGGGCACAAAAATGCCATTTGGAAGTCGCCCACTGACACACAAACGTACACATGGGAGAAAAATAGAAAGCAAAGTCTCTCGCTGAAATACTCTCTGTCTCTCTCTCTCGCTAAGTCATACAAATACAGTCAGACAGAGAAACACACACACACACACACTCAGGGCTAGGCCGCTTTCTCTCCCAGGCAGCGGTCCAGACTGAGAGGCACACAGTCGAAGAGAGCAGCCAGCAGTCATGCGTGGCCAGAGAGAGCGAGAGAAAGCAAGATATAGTGAAGCAACCATGCCATATTTCACCCACAGCCCCGACCCCGACACACACCGCATTACAGCTACGCCTCAAACGTGCATGTGTGCGTGTGTGTGTGTGCGCGCTCTACATATGTTTTTCCTATCTGCCGGAGAAAGGGAGGCATGAACAGGTGGTAAAAGTTTTCACCAGTTATATTGTTAAAACAAGGAACGCCTGGAGGTGCAGGCACGCCAGACAATACCTCCTGACTGCAGCGCCACGGCGGACCAAGTCAAAAAAAACACATCAGTGCTGCGGTCAACACCTGTGTGCAAAGACAGCTGCTTTTCTGCAACTCAAAGGCACAACTTTGCCTTGAGTTTGTTTACAGTTGGGGCATCAAATTTACTAACTGATATTCCCTGATTTCTTTTCCTTTTTCCCCACAGCAGACAGACGATTCAGCACAGACAGACAGCCAACAGCAAACACAGTCATCCGAAAACACAGAAAACAAAACGCAGCCCAAGAGGCTCCACGTCTCCAACATCCCCTTCAGGTTCAGAGATCCAGACCTCAGGCAAATGTTTGGCGTAAGTACCTGTTCTCTCTCTTTCTCTCTATTACTTTTTTTGGCATACAGCAGACAGTGGCCAGGCCGGCACAAGTGTAGCTAGAGTCTGAGGTGTGTGCAAACACACTGTTTTCCTGCTTGTTGGATGGAATTTGAAGTTTGGGGAAGATATGTGATCTGGATCAGCCCCTTGTTTTGGTAGCTTCATAAGAAAAGCAGCAGTGTTGCTTCACTGGTATAACAGGGCATACTCAAATTATTTATTATTGAATAGGGAAATGCATACATACACAAACACACACAGAATTTTGGAAAGATAGAAATATTACTATTCCACAAATTGATCCAAATTTGCAGTGTTACAGTACGTTTCCATTATAAAAATTACATGCTTTCTTCATTTTTATTAAACAATCCCGAAAAAAAGATTACTGTTTGCACATAAATATTAAGTGACACAACTGTTTCCAACCTTTATATTAAGAAAAAATATGTTTATCAAGCAGCAAATCAGCATAAACATTTATTTTGAGATATATAGACAGTTATAGACTATAGTTATTTTTAACAATTCTCAATGCCACAGTTGTCAAAATGTAAATGTAGCATCCTCTTACAAAATGCAAAAACAAAATGATCTCTTCAGTTCAGTTTATTGAATATTACTTAAACCTTCACATCCGTTAAAGCTCTATTTTGGATTTGTTTTTCTGAATAAAACGGAATAACCCAGTAAAGGGGCGAAAAATTGTTGATTTGTAGATGAACTAAAACATGTCGCTTTTAATGCAGCTTGAAGTGAAGCGTGTTTACATGTAAAATCAAATTCAGACACTGTCTAATCTGCATTCTGTTCTCTTTCCAGCAATTTGGTAAAATCTTGGATGTTGAAATCATATTTAATGAACGAGGATCAAAGGTACGTTTGTGACTCACTTCCTTTGCATGCTCTTGTTCCTGACCAATCAGAACAGTCCAGTGAGTTTAGAGATATAATGTTTATTTAAAAAGGCAAAATATCCAGTGATGAATGAGTAGCAGTATTGTACAGAATAAATGCTTGTTGTAGTCATGTTAACGTATGTAATGCAATCTCATATCAGCTGCTGTGCTAGAGTTATTAGTGCCCTGTTCAATGGAGTGTGTGGAAATGTGTTTGGCACTTGTCTTTGTTCTGTTACGGTGTCAAATGAAGAACATTCTCCACTGAGCTCCATAATTGACAGCGTTATTCAGTCTTATGACACTTAGCATCATTCCTGTGCACAAACAATTTTCTTTATTGAAATATGAATTATGTTCTTCTGTTCCAGCTGGGGGAGATAATGATGCATGTTAACAAGTTCTGTAGTTCACAATCCTGTATCATTTGTCTTACGAGTTGATTTTTTTATTTATTTATTTTGCTTTTGTAATGACTTTTCTTTACGTTGCATTATACAGTGTTAAATGACAGCATTTATTTTATTCCACTTTTTTTTTCCCAATAGATTTTGTTTACTCTAAGACTTGCTAAAGGTATATCCCTTTGTTTGGTTTCTGTCTCTCACTCTCTCTTTTTTTTTTTATTTCATTAAATGACTTTTCGTTCTTAGACGTGCTATTTCATTTAATTTCTCCTCAGTGGTTCTAACAGAACCCGTAAATTATGGTTAATCTCGATGCTTTGCATGGTGCAGGAGAAAAGAGGAGGAGAAAGAGAGAGGGGTAAATACAGCAGCAGCAGCAGCAGCTGTTTTTATGTGTGAGAATGGCAGAGGTAGAGCCACAGTGGATTTCTTGGGTGTATGACTGAATTAATAATGTGCATGTTGTTCTCCCCCCTCCCCTCTCCCACCTGCATGCAGGGTTTTGGTTTCGTAACTTTCGAAAATAGTGCCGATGCGGACAGGGCCAGAGAGAAATTACACGGCACGGTGGTAGAAGGTCGTAAAATAGAGGTGCATGTAACAAATATTTCCCTTCTCAATTGCTTTTTGTTTTTTAGTTTTGTTTTGTTTTATTCATTTGTTGTTGTTGTTCTTGCTGTTATTCTTGATTCTGTTTTTTGTGTCAGTATGTGCCTCACTCTCATCTCACTATTGTAGACGCATCACTCGTCTTTTCCTGTGTGTGCTCCTCTCTCTGTCCCTCTTTCCCTCCCTCCCTCCCTCCCCCACCCCCCCACATTGTATCCCTAATACGTTTCAGTTATTCTAAGATCTCAAATCAGATATAAAACGGTGCTCGCCGTTTTTTTGGCTTTTGTTGGCATTCACTTGTGTTTATTCGGTTCTTTTCTGTTCTGTTCCTTTTTTTTTAAGCATATTTTGGCTTAATAAGCAAACGGGTGCAGTAAGTCATCAGGCAGAGTGCAAACAGCATTTGTGTGATGATAGCCAGAGGCCTTATTGCAAAGTTGACAAGGGATCTGCGCTTAAAGCGGCCCGAAGTCGGCAGCGCTTGTTAATTGGCCTACGCTGCTATTAGACGGAGCTGCTCTCAAACACAAGCCTTTGAAAATCTACAGCTCAAATTACACTTACTTTACAGTCTAGAACAGTCACTGAAGGTGAAATACTGTAGACAAACAGATCTAAAGTGAAAGTGGGCATCTTTATAGCTGATTCCCAATTGACAGTTGTGCTTCTTTCTTCACTTGATTTTTTTCTTTCCTTTTCAATTGAAGAGTTATTCGGATGTGGTGCCGTCTTTAAGTAAGATGTTGCCTATTTTGCCTTCTCATTTCCCCCTCCCCCCCTTTTCCAACGGTAGCTGGTAGGCCCCTCACCAAACTCACTAAGCGTGGTAACAATACATACACACGCGGGCGATGGCGGCGAATGGTAAGTGGAGAGAGCCATCTGCCATTTCACGAACTCCGCGCTGATACCTCGTGACTGTTTTTTGACTTGATGTTGAGTTTCTTGATGCTGTTTTCTCTTGGTACGCGTGTTACTTGAGTGAACATTTAGCTTCCTGAGAGGCTCTGATTGGATTGAACTGAATCGTGCGCATCCTACTCAGATTCTGAACTCCATGATTATGTTAAATAATGCACCCTCTTTTTATATCCTTTGTTAGCTGTCCTTTCGGCTTGAATGATTTTCTTTCGTTATTACTTTTTTATATATATATATATATATAATTTCTTTTCTGATTATTCTTCTTGTGATGAAGCACAAGGCTCTTGGAGTGTTGAATGCTAAATGTTGCTTTGTTTTCCGACTGTACGTCAACTCTGAATGTTTAGTGTATGTTGCGCAGTGCCAAACGTTTTTTTCTTTCTTTCCATTCCTACATTTTCTTTTCTTTTAACCTAATCGTTCCCTCTCCACTGCATGCTGTCTCATATTCGATGCCTTTCATTTGTTGAGTGCATTTTGTGTGTTTTCGTTGTTGTTTTTTTCTCTATGTACTCTTTCAACTTGATCATTTTTTGATGACGCATGCTGACGGGACTTTTTATGATGAAACTATTGCATATATTTTCTTTGCTTTATATGTCTTATCACTTTTCTTTAACTGTTTGTTATGATCTGTAATCATTTTTTGAAAATCTTCACTGTAATGCATGCAATATTCATTGAAACAATATTTTCAATAATTACAGCTTTAGCTTCAGTATGTTTCTTGCTCACATGCTTCTGTTCGTGCTCAGGTTAACAATGCAACAGCACGGGTAATGACGAATAAAAAGACCGTCAACCCATATGCAAATGGTAAGAACAAGTTTTATTAATATTGCAAAACATCGTACAGCTTTCTGTTATGTTGTTAAGGTTACTCAAATGTATTAAGTTGCAGATTTCAAGCTGTAATAAGGAGTGTAACTATTTCAATTCATTAAAGTAATGTAACAGATTACACATGATTACTTTTGGATTACTTTACCTCATTTCTAATGAATGTAAACTGCTAATTATTTTGATACATTTAAAGCATGCAGGATTAACCTTACAGGAATACTCAGAATATCAGAGACCTTCATCGCTTTAATTAAGATGTAACGCAACCACCCCAAAAAGACTTTGTTTTACTTTGAGATTGTTCTGAGGTTAAATACAGATCACTTAAAATCACAAGATAGTGCCTAGCTATGTTACTGTGTCTAAAATCAAATTTTTGCATAGCAACTTTGGAAAGAAATCAGTCATATTGTGTGAAAATATTCATATGTAACCTCCTTTGTGATCAGTACAGTTGCTGTAATTTAATTCCATGATGTATTTCCATTGCATGTAAGTTACTCCCCAACACTGCTGATATATTGACCAGTCCATTGTCTTTTCAGACACAATACTTACTGTAATCATTTTGGTTAACCTTTTGTATTTTGTTTTAGATACATTTTGTGTGTGTGAAACAAAATAATTCGCACTTCCTCATGATGATGAATTTAGCCTGTTTGGCGTGCTGTCCAGGGTGGCAAGCCGGGAGATCGGCGGACTCATGCGTCTGCGCTCCTCCCGAAACTTGTTTATCAACATCACATAATTAAATGTTATTGCATTATCTTAGACCACTAGAAAAATGGTTATATATTTTTCTAATTTATACCAATGAACAAATGATATCAATTGAAAATAGTTGAATTTATATTTTTTAAATGACAGCAGGACTGTCAGGACTGTGTTCTCTAGTATGATTTGAAAATTATCCAAAGAGCATCTTGTTCAGGTCAGTGTCACAAATGTACTTATTTAAATACCAACCTAGTATCGACCTTAGACTAAGTTTGCAACTTCAAAAGCAGAAAACTTTACTGTCTTATTCACAATTAGTAGCTGTCTGTGGCCACAGAGCTCACATATTTAAACTAAGTTTTTGTAATTCTCTGCTTTCTGAACACGTTTTCACTGTGGTTCTCTTCCTTTTAGATCTCAGTTGATTTTACTGAAATCTTTCTCTTTTTTGTACTTATGGAGGCTTAAACAGACAGGCCATTTGTAGAGGTTAGAATCAGAGAGAAATCTGTCAGGCCGCTCCATGCCCTTTCCTTACTCTGGATGACAGCAGCGCTTCAGTGTGGTCAGCCCTCTACTGACATCATTACGCACTGGCCTGGAGGTTCTAGTTAGCCTGAATCCATCTCTGTGTCTTGTGTAGGATCAGATGTAAATTTTTAGTAGTGCAGGTAGCTAATATCTGATCTCCCTCTCTGTCTTATTCCTAGGCTGGAAGTTGAATCCAGTCGTGGGTGCAGTCTACAGCCCAGAATTCTATGCAGGTGAGTGAATCTAAAAGAAACAGGCTCTGTAATTCATTACATCTTTAAAAGATTGGGTATGCATGTTATTCCAATGATGATCATTTTTGGATGTAACAAAAAACTAGGATTTTGCAAAATGTAAGGAAGAATGGCATGAGATATTATCAAAAGCAGTTTATTTTTCCTAAAAAAACAAACAAACTAAAGAATAGTATATTTGTAAAGTTTTTTTTTGTTTTAGTTTATATATATATATATATATATATAGTATATTTTAATTTATCTTCACCTCTCTGTAGATGTTTCTGGACATAAAGCATAAATCTAAATTGTGTTCTTGTAAATAAACCATCATTTTACTATAAATGCTGCAAATGAATAATTGTAACACAGAGGGTTAAATACATTTGCATTTAGGGCTAATGGGCAGCTTCACTAATGTGCTTTGTGTGTATGTAGAAAAAAAGTTCTTAACCTACATGGATATGAAATAGTGAATTACCCTGATATCAGATATTATATTTTCATAAAGCATTACTTTGAAAGCTAACAGTTTTTCTGTTATGTTATTTTATTACCATATATTGAACTTGGAGTGGCTCAAAAAAGTATTGGCAGCTTAAAAATGTGTGAATCTCATTGCATTAGATAAGTCACTGGATAAAAAAATCAAATAAAGAACCATTATTTTTGAAGAAAGAAAGTGTGATTTTCATGCTAATGATTTGATATTTCATACTAAATACGCTGAACTATACCAGCTAATAAAATTGCCTCAGAAATGCAAAGTTACTTCTGAGAGAACTGCATCAATTGATATAGATGCCATATTCCCAGCTAAAAACAATTTGCTTTAATTACATATTACTAAAGTTTCCATTGTATTAAGAAAGCTTATCTGAAGTGTTATTTTGCATTTTATAATAGGAATATTACTTTTGAATGTTCTGTGGCATTTAGAAATAAAACATTCCATGAGCAATGTATAAGTAATGTTTTTGTGCTAATGCTTTGAGAACATTAGTAAAGACCAGGTAACTTTGAACAAATAACTATTAACACTGCTAGAAGAACATTAGCTCCTCACTCCTCACAAATGTTAAGCCGTGTTCTGAGAAAGATCTTTTTAGATGGGAGTTTTAAAAGGAGTGGGTGGTAAAATGAAATTTTAACATGTTTAGTGTGACTTAAAAGTGTCCAGATACTTGTTGGGTCTTTGTCAGTAGTGATCATTTTTTTAGGTTAAAAATATCAACCACAAACAAGCAGAGAATTGTAGCGGTTGTTGTTTAACGGCTTTATATTAAAGAGGCATAGTTCTGGGCCTTGTTTTTTGAGGTGTGTATAACAAGTGACCTTAATCTACGGGCTCTGGCATAGGCTTGAAAGAGCTGGCAGGCAGGAAGTGATTATTCTAATCACCCAAAGGGCCTGTTTCACAATGCGCGTCTGTGTTCGCTGGCCTATTGGCAAGAGGCTCCAAGAAGCCATTGTCACAACCACAAACACGGTACACATCTTTGAAAACATAATCCAGCGTGCTTCTAGACCCCCAGGGCTTCATTTCGTTTTATGGGCCTTTGAAAGCGCATTTTCGTTGGTTGAAACGCACGCTGAAGTCTTTTTCTCCCGTTTTCTTTGGTCATTTCCTCCTCAACCTTGGCCATCCCAGCCTCTGACCTTCCCCGAACATCATTACCTTCTCAATTATATGGGAAAATATCAAGATTTTATGATAATAAGAAGAAACGACAAGGCAAAAATATTGAGGTGATGGTTAAATCGAATTGTCTGTCGACACAAGGGCATCAAAAGGCTGAAATATATTTTATAAATTAAAATCAATATTTCCAATTTCTCTAGACAGTCGTTTGCCTAATTCAGCGCACATTCTGTTAATTACAAAATGGCTCATTATTGATTTGCTTTTGTCTCACCTTTCAAGTGTCCAAACAGCCCACATCCCATTAAGGTGCAAATGTTTTGTTCTTTCCAGCGCTCGCCGTTTCTTTCTTTTTTTTTCAGATCTCTGTCTTAATTATAATTAAAGCGTCGTTAATACGCCCGAATTGTGGCGATATCGGAAAACGCCTCTGATCTTTTGGTTTTTCTAACAGCACTGGCACATAGCTGCTGAGATTGCAGATAGAAAGACTGCACAGAGCGATTGAGCGTGAATTTAAATGGTGACTAGTAAGCTGGAAAGTTACCTGTATAAACAGATATCCTGAAGGAGAGTCTTTGATTCATGAGATTCGTCAGATGCGTGATGTGAGATTGGTTTGTGAACAAGCCTCAGCGGTCTCCACTCTAAGCGGCTCTCACCTGCGGCAGACTGTTGATTTAAGATAGCTTTGATGTTCATTAACAGTTCTTCGGCTGAGGGGAATGAAAGGCTGAGGGATGACCAACATGCTAGACCTCGCTTGTCTGCCGGGCTGATCTCTGATTAAGTGTTACGCCTGACGGAGATTGGGCGGATGTTTGAAAATTAGACTTCCAGCAATTTACGCCCAGAGATTATGCAAATTCAGGCCACCTCTGACCACAGGAAATATGAGGCTCTTCTTTAAAGACGCACACATACACACTCTTTCTCTGTCTTTCTCTAACGCGTGTTTTCTTTTTCAGGAAATGAGTTCACACACGAACAAGGTTAAAAAGATGCAGTTCTAGCAATTATCTTTTTCCTCAACTATGGGCGCTTTTAGAGCATGCATATCTGACTTATGTAGACAAGAGAATTCTGACTTATTTTTTTCCTAAACCAATTTGTCATTACTATCACATATCAAACGAGTGTATTTTGGTTCCCTCGCTAAAGTAAATTTAACGATAGCATTTTATGTATTCAAAATGCACATACATTTATTTTTGCACAATTTGACTTTTACTATACAAACTTGTAACTGCAGCTTGAGAGGAGTCAGAACTGTGAGATACTGTATAAACTTGCAATTGTGGATTACAAAAGTAATAGTAATTGCATAGTGACAAAGGTTCTGTAATTACAGCATCATTGAAAAATCTGTAAAAAATTTTTAAGTCATTTTAATTGTGACTTGTCCATATACTTTCTAGGGTCACTGTCCATACTATACAATCTTTGGCTAAGAATATCAACTAGAAAGCAGAACAGTTATGCAATTCCATATACCTTGATTTTTCTGTTGTCTTCACACATCATTTAATTTTTCAGCTGAAACATAATTATCACTGACACTGTTATCTCTTTGGTAACCACAAACACATAAATAGTAAAATAATAATAGCTACTGTATAAACAGATTTAAATACACACACATTTATATAATCAGTTTGAATTCAAATCAACCCCCGAGACATGAAAGTGCCTACAGGTTGAAGTAAGTTCAGACTTCACATGTTTCTATGCACACACATTCTTTTATTGACTTCAATTTCTCATCTTTAATGTTTATTGGCAAACAAATAATTGATCACATATCGGTAAACTCATTTCCTTAAGTGAGAGGAAGGGTAGCTTCTCTATCCCCAGCATTCAGATTATTGAATTTTCAGAAGAAACAGACTTTGAGAGTTTCAGCCATATGAACTGAAATGGAGTATGTTGGGTCGTAATGATTTAGAGGGTGATTTGTATTGACTGACAGTTTCGTAGCGCTAATGTTTCAGTGTTTTAGTATGACATCACTGTCCTTGCTCTCTCTCTTTGATTGAGTCGCGACTGAACGAGAGACGGTGGCCGTCTCTGGCGCTTTCAACATTGCTAGGCTTTTTTGAACTCACAAATACTGAATGATAAGTTTGAGAAGTGACGTGCAATTAACAGAGCGCAAGAAAAGAATTTGAGAATTTTCAAAAAGGCAGCAGCAAAATGGAATTAATTTTTGCAGATAGGCTATCGTAGAAGACAACAAGCAGCTTTTAGAGGAAGGATGGAGCGTTTTAAAGCTGAATTAAAGCACTTTTGGTGGCTGCTTCTGTGTTGTACATTGAACATTTGAGATTGCATTGTGGGAAGAAACAATTTGAAGTGACCCCGACATGTGTACAGAGGTGATTAAAAATGTACATTCATTAAGACTTGAAACGTGTTTCAAAAGACAGCTTACTGTGAGATTATATACGTTTGGATTCTAAAGCTGCCAGTTGGGGAGGGACAGTCCAGAGCAGTGTATATAAATAGTGACTGTCTGCTTACATTTTTCTTAAAGGAAAATAACTGCAAATTTAATAGGCAAGGGTTAGCTAGTCTTCAAACAACTGACTAATAATTTTCTCTTTTTTATGTATTAATGTATTAATAATTTTGAATTTTCAGTTTTTGAATTATAACTTTTATTTTAATAAATTTTATTTTTATTCATAATTGTAATCATAATTCTAGTAATTAATCGCATCCCAAATATTTTTTTTTGGTTTAAATTATATATGTGCTCGTTTCTCATTGCTTCCCACTTTTTTGGGAACGGAAATGCTCTAAAACGGCAGCTTTGCCAGACTAACTTTGCTTGCGAAGTGAATGTAGTGTCAAAGGAAGTATGGGCAGGCCTAGGCTATAGTACACGTACAGTGGGTACGAAAATTATTCAGACCCCTTAATGTTTTCACTCTTGGTTATATTGTAGCCATTTGCTAAAATCATCTTCAAGTTAATTTTTTTCCTCATTAATGTACACACAGCACCCCATATTGACAGAAAAACACAGGATTGTTGACATTTTTGCAGATTTATTAAAAAAGAAAAACTGAAATATCACATGGTCCTAAGTATTCAGACCCTTTGCTGTGACACTCATATATTTAACTTAGGTGCTGTCCATTTCTTCTAATCATCATTGAGATGGTTCTACACCTTCATTTGAGTCCAGCTGTGATTATACTGACTGAACTTGATTAGGAAAGCCACACACCTGTCGATATAAGACTTTACAGCCCACAATGCATGTCAGAGAAAATGAAAACTGCATGAAGAGCTCAAAGACAGAATTGTGGCAAGGCACAGATCTGGCCAAGGTTACAAAACAATTCTGCTGCACTTAAGTTTCCTAAGAGCACAGTGGCCTCCATAATCCTGGAAAACGTTTGGGATGAACCCTCACTAGAGCTGGCTGTCCGGTGAAACTGAGCAATCGGGGGAGAAGAGTCTTGGTGAGAGAGGTAAAGAAGAACCCTAAGATCACTGTGGCTGAGCTCCAGAGATGCAGTCGGGAGATGGGAGAAAGTTGTAGAAAGTCAACCATCAGTGCAGTCCTCCACCAGGGGCTTTATGACAGAGTGGTCCAACGGAAGCCTCTCCTCAGTGCAAGACACATGAAAGCCTGCATGGAGTTTACTAAAAAACACCTGAAGGACTCCAAGATGGTGAAAAATAAGATTCTCTGGTCTGATGAGACCAAGTGAACTATTTGGCCTTAATTCTAAGCGTTATGTGTGGAGAAAACCAGGCACTGCTCATCACCTGTCCAATACAGTCCCAACAGT